>NW_019289807.1:204272-229858 GCF_000500325.1 Leptinotarsa decemlineata
CATTTCAAAGTTTTGGGGTGTGGACCATCGGGGGTAGTCCGTTCCTGACTTTGTAGCAAAACAACTGACTCCTGCATGAAAGCTCATCGAAGGAATTCATTTGTTTAGTCAATTACCAAAATTTGGATGATTTTGAATATTCACTTGAAAAGTTATCAAAGAAAAACATTTTTCATTTTGTAATTTCGAGGGCCCGTTACTTGGTAACGAAACATTTTAGGAAAAAAAGTTATATGAAGTACTGGTGATATTTTGACCCCATCTATACATTCCCGAGAGGAAAAGAGGAAGTCCAGGGACACCCTGTATAAATAGGCATAACATTGTAAGTATATTTACTTCAATCGTCCTCTTGAAGATGATCAGTTGGTTATCGAAACACGTGTCGAGGTGTTAAAATAACGGTTTGGTGTTGGGAAAACTCCAGTAATATTCGTTACTACACCAAAGGTTCCAACTAATTCATCACAAGTAAATAATCTAAATGTTATTTTATAATTACTAAGTCACTTTCAACTCCTCTAAGTGTCAATACCTGCAAAAATGTGGCTAGACATCTCCTAATGTTTCGAGAGGTAGAAAAAGTAACATAGTCACCTCATTTAATTTCCAGGAATATGATAAGAAAATATGTTTTCATTCACTGTTATAATATTGGAAACTTTTGCTGGCTTATAATTGCTCAAAGTACATTTTGACGATCAAGGAAGGATGTAAATGAGGTCATAAAACACCCACCAGATATCAACAAAGAGAAATAATTATTGTCTGAATCAGCCATTTCCATTGCGATCAATGAATCCGCCACCATCCAATTAATCAAGTTAAGTTTTCAAGAGATACAATGGAATCAACTTCATCATTTCAATACCTCAAATCGAACTGAGTCGATGAAACCGCAGCAGTTGCCAATGTAATAATGATCGGAATTCAGTAACCGTTCGTTAGAATGCAAATATCAGCGACGCCCCCGGTACGGCGCGGCGCGGCGTCTCTTTTGTCACGTACTCCCCAGCGCAATTCCTTAATTGCCTAATCAAATCAGCCTTCTATATCGTCACAATCAGCGTAACGTTTGCTCGATGACTTGATATTGCCGTTATATCCGTTGAAATGAAATGACTTGGAGCGACGAATGAATTCAATTGATGTAACTATATGTTCTGGAATCCGGAAGAAATATTGGGTGTTTCCTCCCATCTCTTCACGATACCTATTCCAATGATTTTTCCCAGTACTATTTTGTACTAGTCCTTTGCTGGATATTTGTTTCATTCTCATGAATATAAAATGGGTCGTCTATAAATTCTATAACTTATCCTGGACTGATCCCTGATATGTTGAAACATTTCTCTAGTTGTTATTTCGAACGGACCCTTCATGGAGTTTCCATGTAATCTCAATATTTCTCATTGACTTATTCCTGATACGATCTTGTATCATGAATTTTGGAACAGCTGATTCAGGGCCAATAGATGGAACCTGATATTCGTGTCTGGTATACTCATCCGATTTTTCATTACCTGAGATTCCTTAGTTTTCAAGCACTTATAAGATATACAGTCAAAAATATTTTTTGAGTTGATCAAGCTAGTTCTCTATGGCTCTCTAGACCGCTTTTAATGTCACTCCTTGGTTCACCAATACAGTGAATACCTCTAACTGCTCATTTGGAGGCCTCAAGTTGATATTTAGATAGATAGATGTTTATTTTACTACATTATGTACAAAGATACATTTATAGCAAGTCAGTTCCTTAGTAGTAGGTTACAATATAGTGCTCCAGCTTTTTTATCAGTAGATCATGGGAAATGCAGTCAAAGGCCTTGCTGAGATCTACTAGAGTGATTGAAGTATAAGTACCTTCTTCAAAACTCTGAACTAAATTTTTTACCACAGTGTAAACTGCATCAAGTGTACTCCGATTTTTTCTGAACCCGAACTGGCATTTGTGTATGAAGGAGTATTTTTCAAAGAAAACTTTCGAGTGCACTGCAATATTGCATACACTTTCGCTCGAAGAAAGGATGTGTATTGTTCAAGCGGGCGACCGAAATGTAAATTTCTCTCTGTATAGTATATTCCAGCTCCGAACCGTCTCTATATCAGATAAATGATATCTGATTTTGTTGACAAAAAATATGTGAAATTAAGTGTGAAAGAACAAAATTGTTATCACTTCATAATACAACCTTATATTATATATTAGAACATCAGGATTGTCAATTTTATCTTATTTATTCATTATATTTTCTAACACGCCGTTTATAACATTTGTGTCATTTAAATGTCATTCGAACAATCTTATACCACTCACTTTTATCGAAACAAGTGTGAAAAATACGAATAGAATACTCATTTATTCACCTTTATCTTCTTACTACATTGTTTTGTATTCTTCTTTCCCACGTGAATAATTTTTTCACCGTAGTGTGCGCTGGTCAGGCCCTACCCCCAAAGCCCCGATACATTCGGGAGGGCGCGCCAGCATTATCAACCAAGACCACTCTCCACACCGTTCTGTAAGTGATCATCGGGTCCGAAAATCATGTGCCTTGAGCAAGCGTAGTGAGCCAAGAACTACAGCCTTCTGCATCTGTCCGGCTGAGATTTCTGCCTTACCGCGGCAAGCCGGTATGATTTTAAGATTTGAAAGTAAGGAGGGCATCATTCCACCAAGGACCTAATAGTCAGAACAACCATTTTGACAGAGTGGCCTGGATAGAGTCTGCGGAGTTCGAAGAGAAAATCTCGATATTTTATCTGTCATTCCTCCTCTTATCGGTCGCTATTCGTCTCGCCAGGAGCTGAAAACTCCACGACAAATATCGTTTTGCTCTGGTGGTCGAGAAGAACTACATCAGGCTTGTTAGCTTGTATGAGCCTGGGGTTAGGGAACGTTCCAATAAATTCGGCACCTTTCATTGACCACAGAGGATTCAATATCCCCCGGAGCGTAGGGCAACACCGGTGTCTTGTCAATACCATAAGAGGACCGCGTTATGTCGATGGATATAGGCCGAGACCGCATATGCTGGACATGCTGATAGCAAGTGTATTAGGGTCTCGGGCGCCTCGCGGCCTTGTGTCAGGAACCTCTCTACCCAACACTACGGTAGACTACGGTAGACAGCTTTCGAGTCTTCACGTCGAGTTGATACAGCTCCTCCCAAATCCACTTCACAACTCCAAACGAGTAGAGTAAGATTGGAACGGCAAGCATATTTGTTGCAGCAACTTTGTTCTTTCCCGACAGTTCTGATGACCAGATATGTCATCTGTTCGTGCTGATTCTTGCCGCTGAGAGAGTTTTTCACTGTTGTTACCTCTTGTGAGTACCCCAAGGTAACTATACGTCTCTCCGGCATCCAAATGGTGTAGAGTGCTTCCATCTACGAGCTGCACATCCTCTCCGTAATCCCCGCATCGTTGTCTTTTGAGATAGACCACTGCACATCCGTCTATCCCGGAATTCATACCGATAGCATGCGTGTACTCTTTCACGACCCTCAAGGAATGATGGAGATCCTTCTCTCCAGAGGCATGAAGTTTAGGATCATCCATATAAAACAAATGGGTGACCTTGTGCCTCAGGTTTCCGGGGGTGCCACAGTTATATCCTTGAGTATTTTTGAACGCAATGGATAACGGCAATAGTGAGATACAGGGAATCGCCCTGAAATACACCCCTTCTGAAAGTGACCTATCCTGTTTGTACTCTGGCTTGACCAGATGTTATGGTGTCCTGCGTTACACATATATCGATGAGCAGGTTCTCTTTACATCCTCCTTCTCTTCACACCCTCCTCCACTTGGTCAACTGCGGGGAGTATTCGTGTGTATAAGATGCTTGTGAACAACGTATAACACGAATTGCATTTTATCGGTCTGTATTTCCTAGGAATCCACAAATCTCCGCTTTTAGGGATGAGAACGGTCCGCTTCAGCCATGAGCTGAAAACTCTGGCGGTGAGTGCTTGGGGTAGTTTCTTCCCATCTGAGCCTGGAGCAGCAAAAGTTCTTGAAACCCACAAGGACTTTCTGAACGTCATCCGGGGTTATCGAGTTGCGCAGTTCATTGAGCTTAGGATGTCGTAGCTTCGAACGGCGATAGGGCTGGAGTGTCTAAGTTGAGTGGCTGCGGGTGTTCATAAATATCCTTCCAGAAGGATTCCACCTGATCAGCGGTCGGCGGATTATCCATAACACGTTGAGGCTCTGGGAATCAGCGAGAAAGTTTCTCGCGGAACCTAAGGTTTTCCGCGATACTTCTCGCTCGCCTCACTAGTGACTTCTTAGTAGCCACTAGTAGCATGCTACTAGCAGCACGCCTTAACTTAAAGTGTGATGGATACGTCGTAGTTTGGCGGCTATTCGCCACACTGTGGGCGTGAAAGGCATGTGGGCGTGAAAGGCCTCTTGGCCGCCCTGTAGCCCATAACACATTGGATACGAGACTCGTGTTGTCTCGTCGATATGATCTTAGCCTCCATCTTGTGTACACGCCGTTCCGAACTGCAAGGCCGGGACTTCGTCCTTCCGATTCGGAAAGTAATTGTACGACGTTACACATGGCGGTGTTGATTTGCCAGACGTCAGCCACTTCTGTTAGAATACTATGAACCTCCGCATCCAAAGCCAGTTCTTGTGGCTTCAGGGGCCTAATTCCCCACGTGAATAAATATTACTATTTCTATTTTTATTATTATTCTTTGCCCGAAACATTTTTTGAAATAACTGTTAATCATTCACTCTTCATGGTGTAATAATAGCACTAAATTATTTCAATTCAAAGAAATATTCATTGTCATGCGGTAAATCACTATTGTGAGTGAAGCTAATACAATATATATTAATTATTCCCCGACAGTCGAGTTTCTCCAAGTTGGAGTTGTAGATCTAGTCCTTTTTTATAGTCATCTTGGTCAATGCTATTTTAGTTGCTTGAGATTCGCTTATGACTCAACGTGCGTTCTAGATACGCTGAACCCAAACATACTGAAACGGTTAGGATTGCATGGGGCCTATTGAGGACTGAATGATTTTATATGTGACGAAAATGCAATTATTTGTAAATATTGGGAATGATCTCCCTAGCCAATATAATGTAGGTATTGGAACCCCTCAGGAAAGTATTTTAGGACCACTCTTATTCCTGTTGTCCATAAATAATCATCAAGTGGTGAAACTACAAAAAATTATGTTCGTTCAATTCAACAGTGCTCGCAGTAATGAACCAAACCTGTTCAATCTGAACATAAATAACAATCAACATGAATTATCAAGCTCAACAAAATTCTTAGGCATACGTCTCGATAATAACATAACGTGGATCGAACAAATAGATAATACATGTAACAAATTAAAAAAACTGCTTTGTCTTTCTAACACTAAAAAAATCTCTTCATGAATTGTATCTCCTGAAAATATAACACTCCGTAGTCTACTCGACTTTATTATTCAACATAATCAGTTGAGGCCTTGCAATTGAATGGACCAGAGCCTTCTTTCTTCAAAAACGCATAATGAGAATTATTGTATATAATATGACACCTTTTGACTCGTGCCAAGAAGTATTTCAACAAAAGAGTATATTGAAATGTACCTGCATACACAATTCAAATATATCACTAAATATACACAATAATGAAGATAGCTAAGGTAAAAATGATGACAAACACAGATGTGAAACAAAAAACAAAGATAACCTTCACATCGAAAAATTCAACCACCCATATTTTACAAAATAACAACATAATGGACTTACACTAAACAATTATTTATCAAATAATGTAAAAGAAAATGAATGCTTTCTACAGCCTTGAAGAATTTGTGGACTATTGCAAAAATATCTGATTCATTTTATTACTTATATCTAAGTATGTCCCTTGTATGAATATTGTACTTTCAAAATAATCTATTGAATTTATAATTTAAAAAAAATTGTTTTGCATGGCAATATCAATGTGCTACTTAGTGTAATATGATTTGGCATATCTAAGCGCAGGTTGGCTACAAATGGTTAATAAAGAATCTGAATCTGATGAGCCCTTTTATCCTCGCTCCTGCCATGATATCAAAGATCTGATGCATGCGTCCCCTAACTATTTTACCACATTCGACCTGGAATAAAATCTTTAAATCATATTAACAGCCCAGTGAATTCATTGGAGAAGACCACGACCAGGACAGGCCGTTGCTACTCCTAATGGACGTGTATAATACTCTCAGTATAAAGTCCATCCACTTACAAATTATTTCATTAAAACTTCGTCTCGACATTTTAATGAATGATCCTAAAGACAAACTCGATTCCAAAATTATACAATCAAATCAAACATCTAAATGGCCCCAATCAGCGTATTTTCCAATCCATGACTTTATACTTCCGTCATTTTTTTGAAAATGAAATGGAGTGACGAATACATTCAATCGATGTAACGGTATGTTCAGAATTTCATCAGAAGACTGAATAAGTAATCTGAGGTATTATGATACATATTCAGGTGGTGGATCAACTTCTCAATTTCTCATAAAAAGCATGACTTTTTGATATGAATAACAGTGTCGTCTCCGTGAGGACATTATCAACTTTTTTCAAAAATGAGGGTCTTTGATATACTTTTCAATTCTTCGTCAAATGATGATACATTTCTAAAAATCAAATCAGTCATTGCTGAGTAAATATCAATTCTTCAAACTAATTTGCAAACAAATGGTATCATAATCATTGAATATTCACTTCAGGCTGTCCCAAATGAATGTTCAAAATGTTCATCATTCATTTCCGTATGACAATTAATTTTGTTTACATATCAATTCACTAAAATATGTATTTTTGGGGTATTTTTGTTGCAACTACTTTGTATTCTATTCGCAAATTCTGAAATGGACTGCGGATATGAAACATACACTTTAAATTTTACGTACTTGAAAAACTTCAAAACATCATATTAGGTGCCTTTTTGAGGGATCGCGTGTGCCTATCTATCCGTTTGCATAACTGAAAATCCCAAATGACTTTTCAACAGATGTTTTCCCATTAAGAGAGTCACATAAAAAGCTGTCACTGTGGCAATTATCCAAATCGATAGATAGATTTTTTGGGAAATCTGTGAAATCTGCAGTCCACTCCAGGACGAAATTAATCAAAAAATATTCCATTATGTGAGAAAAAGGTTTTCAGTCGTTCATCATTTCAATAATCATTGGGATGAACTAGATTGAGTTTCAAATAACTGAACTACTGAATCGACCGTGTTAGGAATCAAACGTTAAAAGGTAAGACCACGTTAGTTCTTAGCTCGCACAAGTTTCTCAAATTCTCAGATTGATGAATTGTTTATAAAGAAGTGGATCAGGAACTGAATTATATTGGCTGCAAATATAATCAATTGATATTTGTCTGTGTCCTATTTTATTGAACGGATTTTTTTTACAATTTAGTTACAACTATCAATGAGTCCTCGACCGCGAAGTAGAATTTGGTAATATTGAATTCTGAAGACAGATAAGCCGATCGTTAAATCCCTGAAATTATTCAGGATACTCCATTATTATTTTCGCTTCCTGAACTCAGTGCGTCTGTCGTACTAGACACCAGAAAAATATCAGTTTTCATTGCACTCGGCTCTCAAACTTTTTATTATACTAATTCATTGTTTGATGGCTATCAGATTTATGGACAATGGGAGTTCTGTAAATTAAATATAATTTCCTGAAGGAAATGTGAATAACTTAGTGCCTGCCTTCCAAACTATTCCAATATTTCGTGATCAAGGAGTAGATATATTTTCAAGAATGACATGAGTAATCGATGAACTTATCACCTGCAGTGCTGACAGTGAAATGTCACGGTTTCCTGCCACTAGAGATTATTCTTTGTAGATCGGATGTATCTCCCTTAAAGGAGAGATGGTAATAAATCTATAGGTTTGAATATGAGAGGTTTTTCAATCAACACCTTGATATCCTGAAGGTACCAGCATTGTGGAGTTCAAAAGGTAACTATTACCAATACGTTCATTATTTTCCCATAATTTTCTCTAATGTTTTTTTTTTCAATACAGAGGTAGAAAGTGAATATACATGAAAGTTTGAAGTTTCCCTTTCATTTTGTGTCCTAACAACATTTTCCTATCATCAGATCCTCAACATAGTACAATCAAATTCATACGCGAGCTGTACATTTTGGTTTCTGTCTTCATTTAATAAAAATGATGATAAAAGTAGGTGTCATTTATTATAATGGGGAAAAACAATTGAATAAATTATAAAACATGATATGATGAATGGGCAAGATTCACCTATTATAGCTGCTACATAGTTTATAGTTTTGAAAATGTTGAAGAGCAGTTGCCAATTTATTTGTATCATAAAGAAGTCAAAAATAAACTCCACATTCAATTAGTATTTTCAATGAAGTTGCCACAAATAATATGACAACGATTATAATATTGTTGTAAATCATGCCCTAAAAAAAATAACGCCCGCCGCCACTGGTAGCCATAAAACAACTATAACATGGCTAAGAGGGCGCTCACGTCGCGGTTCTTCGATGTTCGCGAAAGAAGTCGTTATTAGCTATTCTAGTAACTTTCTGGGAACATCCGAAAGAAATTACTGCGTCACAAGAAAAGTCGTTAATAGCTAATCTAGTAACTTTCTGGGAACATCCGAAAGAAATTACTGCGTCACAAGAAAAAAATCCTCGCAGTGGCCAAATCGGTGAATCACTACCAATCCTTTTAATATGACCATAAATGTTTGATCAGGTCAGACTACTCAGTACTTCAGTGGCTCAACTTCAAAACCACAGAAGGACAAATAGCCACGTAGATCGGAAAATAACAAACTTATGATTTTGAAATTCAACATCGGAAAGGAAACACAGATAGCCACTCGAAAAGACCATGTCTGACATCCGGATGCAAATTTTGTCAACGCCAGGAGGACAAGGATACACAGCTACCAGGGGAAGAACTTTCCCCCAGTTATGATAGGGTAGCGGACAGAGACTCCTTTATGGACAGCTTTGATAGCCCGCCGCTCCGGGTTCCCAAAAGGTAGCAACCTGTAAGAGTTCCTTCTTCAGAGATACGGACAGAAAATCTGAGGAATCACCTGACCACGTTATGGAACGGTGTTTAACAGTCTCTGAAGGTGACATTACCTCCATGACGAGGCAAGACATCATGGTAGTACAGAAAGAAGATCCGGTCTTGAAAACTGTACGAGAATGGATTGAATGAGTGAGACCGAACTGACAAGAGATTCTCTAGCACGGCCAGCAAAAAAAAAGGTTACGGGATGACCTACTCGCTCGGAAATGGAAAGTCCCAAAGGAAGAACTACAAGATGATCATTCCGAATACTTGTATCCCAAATGCACCCAAACAGTTTCACGATGGTCGCACTAAAGAGCATTTCAGGGTGAATAAAACTCTAGCAAAAGTGCGTGAGAGGTACAATTGAGTCAATTACCGTCGAGACATGAAAAAGTGGTGTGAACGCTGTGAACTGTGCTCTTCAAAGAAGGGTCTGCAGACAAGCCAAAAAAGTGAGTTAAAGCAGTACCTCTGTGGGTGCCCTTTTGAAAGAAACGCAGCTGACATTCTGGGACCAACCCCTACGACCGAATCCGGTAACAAGTACCTTATGGCTGTAATGGACTATTTCTCCAAGTATCCTAAAGTAGTAGCCTTACTCAACCAAGAGATTAAAACGGTGGCAAAAGCCCTGTTGCAGATCATAATTCCCAGACTCGGAGTACCTCAGGAACTACACACGGATCAGGGCTGTAATGGATTATTTCTTCAAGTGCCCTGAAGTAGTAGCCTTTCTCAACCAAGAGGTTGAAACGATGGCAAAAGCCCTGTTGCAGATCATAATTACCAGACTCGGAGTACCTCGGAGTACCTCGGAGTACCGGAGGAACAACACTCAGATCAGGGTCGCAACTTTAAATTGGATGTACGTAAGGAAATGATGATTATTTTAGGAATGAAGAAGACAAAAACAACTGCTCTTCATCCACAGTCCGATGGAATGGCCGAGAGGCATATTCGCACCATAAATAACTACCTTTCGATGTTAGTTTCCAAAAACTGAAGAAATTGGGATGAAATGGTTTCACTCTGTCTCTTGGCTTACAGAAGATCTCAACATGTTGCAACAGCTTACACACCATCCATGTTGTTAACTGGTCGAGAGTTTAGCGAAGCGCTATTCTTCCACTCAACCACGTTTGAAAAAAAGAAACATCACAAAAAATCAATAGCAATTTCAGGATAATAGTAGGATAAAAATGTTTATGTTTGGATCACTGTTGACTGAGCAATTCAGACTATCTGATAATTCTGATCAATTCAGACTATCTGATAATTCTCAAGAGTTACCTATTTCAGAGTATGTGAATGACCTGAAGAAGAGATTGAAAGTTGTTCACGAATTTATCAGAACTAAAATACAGCTTCCCAGCGACAGGATGAAGATAACAAAAAGTCGCTGCCGGTGAGCTTCAAGGTGGGCGATGCAGTGTGGCTCTACCACCCAACTTCGGAAAGGATTGTGTCCCAAATTGCAGATACCATGGCATGGACTTTACTTGGTAACCAAAAAGATTTACAATCTGATGTACAGAATCTAATTGTCACCCAGAAGCAAGTCTAAAATAGTCCACATAGAGAAACTAATTCCGTACATGAGCCGTGATGTTCCCTCTTGGAATGTTGTTAGGGGCGGACAACCTCAAGGAAGAGGGTAGCCATAAACCGATTGTGACGTGACTAAGAGTGCGCCTACGTTCTTCGATGTTTGCAGCCGTTCTGGACGTAGCGAGAATAATGCTATTGACTTCAATGGAATTCCAAGAAATTTTTTACCGCCTTAGATTGTCATATATGCACGCTATCATGCGCCTATTGATACAGTAAAGTTTCGCGGAGCGATCTCATAAGGCGATAGACATTTGAATAATAGTTGAAGTTTTAGTTCAATTGTTTTGTTATATTAACAGTGAAATAAAGGTGAGTTCAATTATGGTACTGCGTATTCAAGTATTAGTAAATCCACCGTAAAAAAAGTAACAATAAAAATGTTGATAATTAATATCTCGTTGAACCTATTTCACACCACGTTTGACTTCTCAGGAATGTCTTTCGTAAGGAAGCGAAAGCTAATTGATGAAAAACCACACATCTCAAACAAACAAACATCGGTTTCGGCAATTTCAAAAATTGAAATGTTTCGCATTCAGCATCATTGAAATGACGAAACTTATCATTATATTTCAACCTCGAAAAGTGTTCCTGTTTGGTGCACTGGTACTGAAACTATACGTTTTTGTACCCGTTGAAATGTTTCAATTTCAAATCAAAATTAAGATATCCATTTCGTTTCATTGCTACTGGATATAATGAAATCCACTGATTCTTCTTCGATGTGCATTTGGACATTGCACCACTTTCAAAAAATATAGTGGCATGGAATTGTTAAATTTTAGATAACTTCAGTGTTCTTTCCTTCCTAACAACATTGTCTTTTTGTTTATTCAGAAACAATATGAAATGCGATGTTTTCTGAAGACTCATTTACCTGGATTATCTACTGCTCCTACATGGGGTGTCATATTGCTTTCCCATCTGCGATTGTTGTGTCTACTTCACCCTGTTTTGTTTGTCAAACCAAATTTATTTTTTAAATTGGGTGGAATTTACCAACTTTGATGAAGGTCATAAAGCTATACCCTTCAATGATCTGTCAGAATACTCCGGGAGTATTCAAGGCCTTGCCTTGCCTAGACATCTGTATATTTCCAAGTTTCCTTTTTCATTCACCTTCCTGAAAATAGTTTATTTATCTATCCCTCAATTTCTGATTCCAATGGGTTCACTCCCAGAGCTGATAAGAAACTTACATTTCGCCGAACGGTTATAAAAATGATAATAAAAAAGAAGAATGAATAATATTCATTCTACTGTATCGTGATATATACTAGATGAGAATTTGGGATCCTTGGTGGAGACTCGAGAAATGTGTGGCCAGTGATTTGAACAATTGACATACAGTGTCACCATTAAAGTGCGCACCATATGGGAAACTTTTTTTCGAAAAGTTCAACGAAGTTTAACTTCGACACTTCTTTGTGCTTTGAATTTAACTTAAAATGATGCGGCCAACTGCCACCTAATGACGTTCAGTGTTTGTCAAATTCAACTTTTTTTTGAAAATAATTGAAAAAGTGCATTTCTAGATCGAATTTGACAAAAAGTTACTTGAAAAAGTTGTGTCTACGGCAATTTTATATCCATGTGCCAAATTTTATGCAACTAGGATGAAGTTAACGTTTCGCTTATTTTTGACAGATATCCCCTTTATTTTAAAAAAGAAATTCGGTTAATTGTCATCAATTCATGTATACATAACAAAATCATCATGGAGTTTAACTTTTCTGATACATTTTTACTCATACGGACATTTTTAGAGAGAAATTGAAAATTTGCTATAAAAATTTTACCATGACTGGTGTAAACTTTCAATCACTTGGCTATTTTCTTGAACAAAAGTCAGTACCTCCAATTTTGAAAAAGCAGACACAACTCGAAAACTGCAATAAGTATTAATAAAATTACTAGAGTTGAAATTACAATAAAATTTCAATATTTATTATTTACAGATTATTTATAAACACTAACCAGGGTGGTAAGGATGCTTAATCACGTTGAATAAAATTTTTAAGTAGATCTTGACAAACAAAATGCATGCTATGGTAGTGTCAAGTTGTTGATTTACTTGCCAAATTTTTAACAGTTATTGCTGCAATAATGTTGTCTCTTCAGGAAAGAATAGAAATAGTTTTAATATGTGGTGAGAATACACCATACCGCCAAGTGGCTAACATTTTTAATGAACGGCATCCAGGAGAAAATGTTCAACATACTACTGTGTCAAGGATAATGTCGAAATTCAGAGAAACAGGATCCGTAGCAAATCAATTTAAGAAAAAGCACACTCCAAGTAAATATGTTGAGGAGGCCCAACTCAACATTTCTTTAAAAGTTATTGAACACGGGCAAACGAGCATAACCGATATTATAAAAAATACCGATTACAAGAGAGAAAGTGTTAGAAACATTTTATTACTGGTTACTGACATACAACATCTGGAAAATACCATTCGCGTGTGCTGTAGAAATATAAATCCCCGATTTATTAAAAATGCAGTTACAGAATGACAATTAACCGAACTTGTTTTTTAAAATAAAGGGGATATCTGTCAAAAATAGGGAAACCCTAATTTCATCCTAGTTGCATAAAATTTGGCATATGGATATAAAATTGCCGTAGACACAACTTTTTCAAGTAACTTTTTGTTAAATTCGATCTAGAAATGCACTTTTTCAATTATTTTCAAAAAAAAGTTGAATTTGACAAACACTGAACATGTGGGTCGCAGTTGGCCGCATCATTTTAAGTTAAATTTAAAGCACATACAAGTACCGAAGTTAAACTTCATTGAAACTGCACTTCAATGGTGACTCTGTATATTCTTACGTTCCGAGGTCTATTATTCTTTGCTTTTGCGCAACTAAAACAATCTTTCTTTGGATCGGACCGTCAAAGTGTGATGGAAACTGCATTTTCCAGAGACGAAAACTCATCAAAAAAGACCACGGTTACCGTATTGTGGTCAGCAGTATCCCATTGTGAGGAAATTGACGAAATGTACCAAAAATTGCTTCAGCAGCACTGAATTGCTGGCACTGGTCAACATAAGACGTCCGATCCTTCTCCACGAGAACTCCCGTCCGCACGTTTCACAAATTGCCGTCCGCAAATTGAATAAATTGAGCCTCGAAACTGTTCAGGCCTTTTGCCAACCGAACAAAATTCATTTTAAGCACTTCAATAATTTTCTCACCGATAGAACCTTCGTCAATCAACACCAGGCAAAAATGACCTTTGTCGACATTATCGAATACCTATCACCCGATTTTTATGTTGACGGAATTCTTTGTTACATTGTTACATTGGCAAAAGTACACTCATTTGAATGGCGTTAGTTTCGATTGAATTGAGTGATTTATCACTGAGATATTACAGTTTGAAGTAGACTCATAAAAACGGCCTAATATAAGCCTAATATGAAATGGAGATCCAGTAATGAATTCAAAAACTGTCAAATTACTTTATTCCAACTGAAAATTATGCACTTTAATTATCACTTTAATATTCAATGAATTCTATATTCACTTCGTTATGCATATAACTATTAACTCTCTAGAGTTATAGTTCATTGTATGCACTTACCTGGTGATATACAAGTATACGACTATTTATCATGAGTGAGTTGAATATGTACCTGCAACAAGAGAAATTAAAATTATTTTTACATTTCGATTAGTTTTTTTCAATATTTTCAAAATGATGAATGAAGTTTTATCAAGACTACGAAAAACTTCTCAAAAGTGATATGTTATATTTGTTCAATTTTTTTACATGAACATAGGCGAAATTACTTTGGACTCAGTTCGAAATCAATGAACCGTACTATATATTTAGGTGAGTGGGCATTCACATCGCCTAAATAAGCCATTGTATGACGAAACACGTGTTGCGTTTTTGCAAAACTAGTGAACATCTCACAATAAAGTGTTTTTTAAATACGTTGGAAATAATTTTGATTCCATCTACGATATTATTCGAAAAAGAAAAGACGAAATAACTATGAGAACTGGTCAATAGCTGTTTTTGGAATTCTTAGCCCGTGGTCTGTAGGTTCTAGATCTGTCGTTTCCTCTGCAAATGGGACAGACATTATCAACAGCGATGCGGTAATTATTGAAACGATTTATCTTGTTTGAGATCTGCAAACTGAAAGAGGTCTGAAAATACCATTGAAAAAGAAATTTCTATCTAATTTGCGAAGTTTTGGGTGCAATTTGCAACAACTTTCTCATCCGGAGATATTTGTATGAAGGCTATTTTTCGGGTTTTCTGCTGCGGTGAACATTTTCAAATCCGATGTGGTAACGGTCGAAACAATCGAGCTGAAAAGTTTTATGATTCTATGCTTCAAAACCTTCTACATAATATACATTTTGGTATAAAACTTTTCAGTTTTTATGACAGCATTTTTGCCTGTACATTCCATCTAAGGTGACTGCCTACATAGATTCATTGATTTTTATTCCAATTTTTGAAGTTATCTTAATCAAGCATTGATTCGAGGTTATTTTTATGGTTATTCTACTCGGTAGTTCTCTATTATAACCTGTGAATGGTAGAAAATATGTTTTATTTTCTTCGATATTGAATAATTGTTTACTGAAAAATTAAACCAAGCACCCTCCGAGCGTATGCTCTGTGAAAAAGCGAAAGACCATTATTCCTGCGCTTGAGTGTGAGCGAGATGATTATACGTGCGTACAGCATACCTATTATTGAGTAAAATTTATAATTTGGTCGAGTCTGCTCAATACTACTGTCATGTGGAATTCATCGTTTGTTGCCAAAATGATTGATGATGATGCAACCTGGCTTCATTGCAACACAAATACTGTTTCTGACGTAAATGAAGCGTTCAATAGGAAAAATGTGGAAAACTTTCACGCCAACATCTCACCACCGTGCAAAGCTGAGATTTTGTAACATTTTGGCAAACAAATTACATTGCTAGCCTCTGGAATAATGGTCACATGAAACAAATGAATATTTTTATTCCAGAAAAAAAATTATGGAGGTTGGAAGACAGTATGTATCAATTCTACTGATTTGATGAGAACCAATCAGGTGTTTAACGTTCATTTAATATTATTTCAATGAATCAACAGCTATTCACAGAAACTGTGAAAGCTGCCGATGATATTTATACTGAGTACCAATATTGATTGGAAGAAGGAATATCGAATTTCAACAAGGATGATGGAGATTGGAAAAACCATATAATATTTCATTGAAATAGATTCATTTTATGCCAGAGTTTCCAGTACAGACTATTATGAAAAAATATCGTTATAAATGATTGATGTTTCCAATAATTTCAACAATTAATTCATTAGAAACTTCTTTCGAATTTTCATGAATAGTAAAAACTACTGAACTATGAAATTGCGCAAACTTTATGAAATTCAATTCATATAAGAAAATTGATATTCCTAATATATATTCCATAAAGAAATTCATTTCGTGACTCAACAACTGAAAACATTGACATTCTTAAGAATTCAGCAATATTCTCAAATGATTTTGATAATTTTATGATTATTTTTTTTTACATTAGACTATTAGACTACTCACAAGATAATTTGAAAAAAGCTTTATTAAAAAGGCTCTTGATTACCACGTGCGCGCTCTCACTCACATAATTAGAGTTGTATAGGTGTATACCGATCAGTTCAGAAACTTTACTTCAAAACATACGATGAAAAGTTGATATATTTAGCTGTCCACATGTGGAAAATATGTTCAATCATGAATATATTTCGATAATGTAAAAACCATAAAACGATTTTGTTTCATAATGGAATAATAATTTTGAGTCGAATGGGTTGATTGTCAGCGAAGCTGTTTTTGAAGTCAACCTTTGAGAAAAAAAAAATAAAATTGAATTTGAAATGAATAAAGGGAAACTACAGCACAAATACACATTTTCAAAAAATTATTATTATTCGGTCACCAAAACTTTTGCGTAAATGAATGAGCAACGGTCAGCATGAAGAAAGTGAACTACTCAAAGAAATGCTCTCTAAGTCTTCTGTTAAAGTTTTTCAATGTGTAAGATCTGAATTCACTGGGCAGGAGAATTTAGCTACGTTGTATAAGAAACTGCGAGTAAAAACTGAAGACCTGTGTTCAGGAATGACCAGAATCGACTTGTTTCTAGTAAAAAAGCTGTTAATATTTGAGAAAGAAAACAATTTTTAAATGAAAAATGTGGCATTCCGGTATTCAAGACTCAATGGGTGTTTGGGGTATAGTGTCCTGAGTTTCTGTAGATGCAGCCAACCTGATTTCTTCATAACTGGTGATATGTGGTCGTATTTTCGATTGCCAAAAGGAAAACGAAGGCAATTGCCTTGGATTCGAGAAATCGAAGGGAATCAGATTGAAATAACGCAGGGCCATGAATACTATCGCAATATGAAACTTTCGAAATGATCAGCGCCTCACATAATTTCAGTTTGAGTGGTTTGGTAAGTCCCGATTTGGAAACAGTTAAATATCTTGTTAGTAAAAGTATGTTATTTTTTCGTTAACCAGCTGTCGCAACCCTCAAAAGACGAAACTTTTGCGAGCTAGGGACTCACGACATCTTACTTTTTGACGTGTGATTTCTAACACGTTGCCTAAAGATATTAAAAGACCTTTGGATCAAATGGCTAACGTGTTTTGTAAAACGCAGTTCAGAATCAAAAATTTAATTTTGGTTAGTAGTATTTGCAATTCAAATTTTTTTTTCTGCTTAATCAGAATGAGCGGATTTTAGAAACTTAAATTGCAAAGGAAATGCACTAATTTATATTTTCATAAGATAACATCGAAACTGCACCATAGGTATCGCTCTTTCCTAAGTATTGATTTCACATCACCAAATCTAATCAATAATTCCATTTCTGCTTCATAAGCTGTCGAAATTTATAAAATTAGGAAGCCAGCTAGAAGGAAACATTCAGCGTGGTCGTGCACTTTTCGACTTGCAAATCAAGCATTAGCAAGAAATTTTCAAAATAATTTCAACTGGTAGTGGTTTCATAAAGGATAATAGTATTTGGGTGTTTGCTTTTTGGGTGTATACATTAACTTCTCAGTGAATAAATTCAGTAAATAATGGATTTCAGATATAATTTGAAAGCAGTTGAGAAATATCTTGAAGAGATAAAAATGGTTCGTGATCTGATGTTTCAAAATCATAGGAAATCGAAGAGGGATGATCATATTGATTAGGTATCATGAAAATTATCTTTCTTAATAGTAACAACTTCTCTTGAAGTTGTAGCTATTATTCAATAATTTTGAAGGGAATGGTGATATTGAAGTAACCACAATAAATTTCAAAGTACATCATTGACTGTTTGAAATATTAATAATTACAACAAACTCAAAATAAAAATAATGATTCAATAATTGCTTACACAAGAGTCTCGAAGAATTTAGTCTAGCTGCTGGAAAATAATTCCAAGGAAATCAAAAGATGAATAGATAAGTACTAATCTAGTCATATTCATGATTTCAATTTAAGAGCCACCGGTAGACAGCTGTTTCAGCCTATTGGGCATCGTCAGTACCGGGCAGGCGGTCTTCAATTGGAGATGAAATGTGAATGACAAAAAAAAAGTACTTGATAAAAATAACTGCAGCAACGTAAGCAAGACATAAGTGAAACCACCTATTGGTGTGACACACCAATACTTTGTTGTCAGCAGTTCATGGCCTACAAAATACCAATGATAAAACTCTGGCTTGATAATAATGTCTTCAGTTCAACACATTTATCGCAGAGTGAATTACAACGTTGTGTCTGCCAAAAATTCAATGGAACAGAAAAATTTAATTAGCTATTATACTAGATGAACATTTCAGATAGAGCGAACTTTCCACTGTTTCAAAAAATGAACTGAAAAGGCTCACATGTAGATTTTATTTTCTCACAAAAATTTCAAACAATATTTGAACTTGATTGACTCGGCCGTTTTTCGATGAAGATTCATAGTAATTTCAAAAATTACATCAGAAGTTCCTTTTCGAAACTTCTCTTTTTAAAAAAGAAATTGACACTCACTCCTTCAGTAGAGTTTAAGAAATAATTTAACCTATATAGAAATGAATTGAACGCACTAATCAAAAAGACAAAAATGACTTCTATTGAAACTTACTCGATGCGACAATGCGAACTTCCAATGGCCTCTCAGTTCCACCGATGTATGATTCTCCGCACTCGCAGAGTATCCGGTAAATGCAATTCTTGGAATCGCAGTCCGCGTTTGGTGGCCTGATTTTTGTTAGGCTGCTACAGACTTACGTTGTTGATATGCTTCGGGAAAGTGTCTAGTTTTGCATTTCCATGGTTCCATATTATGAAGGTGTCGTCCACGTATCTCAACCAGACTCGAGGCTTCTTGTGGGCTTCTTCAATGGCCAGAGTTTCAAACCACTTCATATATATGTTGGCTATAACTGATGAAAGTGGCGATCCCATTGGCAGTCCCTTGCGTAAAAAATTCATCCTTCAGTTGGAAGTAGCAGTTTCGTACACAGCATCCTAATAATTCCATGATCACTTGTATTGGTAAGTTTGTTTCATCTTTCAGGACCCCATCTTTCCATAGCTTCCTCTGTATGATATGAAGTGCTTCTCCGACAGGAACGTTGGTGTAGAGGCTTTACACGATGAAACTGATCAGTTGATCTTGCTCCTGGACTATGATTGCTCCTAGTAGTTCAACAAAATGCCTTGAATTCTTCACAAATTCTCCACATTCGTGAATTTGCCAGTGGAAACTACGCAAGTTAAACCAAAAATGGTTTATCAAGCGATTTATCAGAATAAATAAAATCTTCGGTAAACGATACAATGCTGAATCTCCTCAAGGACAAAACATTCATATGAAAAACATAGCAGATAGTGTCACCGAAGCAGTCGTAAACTATATTAAACTGAGAAAGATCAAACTGATCTTTCTCCTGAAGATGATCATTTGTTGCCGAAACATGTGTCGAGGTGTTAAAGTAACGGTTTGGTGTTGGGAAAAAACTCTACTAATATTCATTTCTATATGTCGTTTCAGACTTTTCAATAAAATTATGTTCTTCTATACAAAGAACTGTATTGTTTCCCTTAAAACTCAAACACCTTTCCATATTGTTCATAATTGGATGAATTATAAAAAAAATAGAGCCGTCAGGATACTGGCCATCTGATTCAAATTTTCATTGAAAAAATTCACAGGCTTGGAGAAGAGTTCAGCTTGAGACTGAGTCAACAATTTATTCAACACTGATCCAGTTATACGAATTATATATCTTTTACCAACTCTGAAATCCTTTCGTGAATTCGTATTCTTCTCGGGTCGGATAGACAGGTTTCAATGACACCGGTCTCAATCAAGTTAATAATAGTCAGAATATTATCTATGAAAGTTCTATTTCCGTCATCAGCATTTATTATAGTGTAATAGTTAAAACCAAGACCAAAAAATAGAGTGATGAAGATCAACGCAGAGCGTTGGATTTTGGAATCAACATTGTCTATCATTGACGTTAATTATGTTTCTTCAGATTTTTTTGACATTTCTCAAACAAATAAGAAAAATTTGAAACGAAAAATTTGAAGGTAGATGTAACAGAAACAATATGATGCATTTAAAGGTACAGGTTATTTTTGACAAATCTGGGGATCTGGAAATTATGAGGGATATTTGCTGCATCTCAGAACATTGGCTCAAATCGGAGAAGATGATTTCATTGAAATTAAATGATTTTTTCATAGTAGGTAGCTTATGCCGTGGTGAATTTCAACAGGGTGGAGTTTGTATAGTTGTGAGAATAAAATATGGTCCAGATTGTAAATCAATAGCCCATGATCACAATGATGAGAAATATTTTGATTCTACAGTCAGCAGTAGCAGATTATATGTCATCGCAGTTTATAGGACTCAAAATAGTGACAATGCAATTTTTATAGGAAAAATGTATGATATGATGTGATGTGATGTTCACAGGCAAATGGGACGGTGACAAACCTGTCATGATACTTCAATAGAAACATTATATCGAATAAGGGTTCGAAGCAACAATGATTGAATTACAGCATATTAGAAAGATAGAAAACAGATTGCAGTTTCAACTGATGATAAATAAAAAAACAATCAATATGGGTATTCCACGGGGTTCTATTATGGCTCCATTACTCTTCATCATCTTCATGCATGATATGATTAATTTATGTACAAGTGCGCAAAACATGATTATGTATGCCGACGAAACCAATTTTCCTATCAAAGAAAAAATATATGTGATTTGATACTCAGTGCCAACAATGTAACAAATGAATTATATGACTGGTGTACTCACAATGGGATATTGGTGAATTTTGAAAAACTATGACTTATCAATAAGGGTGAATCATAGTAGGATTGAGCAGATTGATATTGCTCGCTTTCTGGAAGTAACATGGGATAATAAAATCACATGAGAAAATCATATAAACGAAACAACCGCCAAGCTGAGTAAAACCTGTTTTGTAATAAAGAAATTGAACAATACCGTATCAACACTGGCATGTATGCTTGATTCCAATATTGAACGGATATCGTTTGTGTTCATTGAATTTCAATCTGATAAAAGTTCGATCGGCAAAACTTCGGTTGAACAAAACTATTCTACATTTCGGCAAATCATCACCACCATGGTGCGATATTAAGAAAGTGTATGTTACCGCACCATCCTGTATAATAATCTCAACCAAAGGGTTATGAAATTCTCAATCCGGCAATTGAATATAAATTTACATTTCCAGAATCTGAATCCGGGCATCCAAACAGTTGTAAATATTCCCTAATTCGAAATCAATAGCAGGGTAAATACGATTAGTGGAAATGATCATTTATATACCAACTGGGACAACTTCCACCCCAAAAATATTAATGTAGCCACCAGACTGAAGTGACGCGTAATATACGATCTTATATTAGCGGAGAAATACTTTCACAGCTATTGATTTGAGTTTTTCGTCGAGTGAAATGTCCTGGAATCCAATTCCGTGAATATTATGGCCTGAAAAAGAAATGATCAATCATTCAGGGCTTTTTTGGATACCTTGCTAGTGCGCAGTTTTTAGCAGTTTGGTTTCATCGCTGGAGGTTATTGGAAAGTATAGGGGTTGTTACGTGAAATAGGGTATTTATGTGGATCCTCGAATGAAACATATCTTTTATATTTTGGAACGGAAATAAAATAGTGGAGCTGTGCTGATTTGATTTCAGTGAAACAAGTAATTGGTCAAGTATTTATAGAGATATTTTCCGAGCCATAGGCGAAAATTTCATATGCGCTATAAGAAACTGAACGGGCACTTGTGTGGTTGAAGAAACTGAAATATGATGAATCATCAAAATCTGTGCAACTGTTTTTAAGGAAAGATTATTTAACAAAATAAAAATTTCAGGAAGCTAATGACTATTGATGACTATTATAATCTATCAAAAATGGCTTCGTTCTCTTCATGAGAAAATAAATATAATTCAGTTCACAAACCAAAACCAAAACTGATTATTTATTTTTCTGTATAACAAAAATTGAACGTTGATCGTTCAATAATAACTCTCCTTAGGAAAATGATTAAAAAAAATTCTCATTGATATAGAATATGGAAAATAAAAATAAACATCAATTATTTTTTTTGTATGCCTGCAAAGTACTTTGACAGATGCGTTGGAAGGTCAGCATATATTATGAGATGATTTTTCTTTCCCGTCTTCATTACATCTACAATATTCCGCAACCAGAGGTAGACATAACATAGAACATCTGGCCTGGAATAAATCCAAAACGAATACTGTTCCCAAACATTATAACTACAACACTCTTTCCGACGCACGTTTAAACAACTAGTTGTTGAAGTAGATGAAGTAGATTACTTCCTAACTCTAAAACCAGTGTATACCTATACATAACAGGGTATATGTCCTTTCTAAGAGAGACATGAATGATTTCGAGTGAATTCGTGGTAAATTTTGTGTAGTGCAAGTTTCCGCAGATATTAAGTGATGAATTAATATGGAGGCAAAAAATGAATTGTTTGTAGGAACACTTTTGTCACTGTTCATAGTTCTCATGCTTCACTTTGTTATTTTCACACTTCTGAAAGCTGCAAAAATCTGGTATCATGTACGGATTTAAAAAATTTTTGATGTAGATTTTTCTGGTCTCCTAAATCAGATATTTGTTGCATGTTTTTTGAAACAAGTTTCAATAGTTCTTCTAGTTTGACCGATATTTTTTCTGTCTCAGTTTTCATAGCTTATTTCATACATTACATTCGTTGGAATGAAAAAGAAGTTTTCGAAGTACGTTCAACTTTTCAAAAATGCGATCTGATTCGTTGATGTATCTTGATTCATACGGAAGGACAATGAACTTTGAATGAATAATTTTTTGAAAGGTCAAAGATTTATGAAGATTCTTAGTGAATTGATATTTTCTATTCAACTTATGTTTGAAGAATGCCCGTTACTTTTAGCAATGTCCCTGATGATTGTATTTTTCAATATTGTATATTCTTTCACTCAAGGGGAATGTAACAAGTTTATGAACAAGAAAGTTCAGTCGTGTCATTTTGTGTCGTTTCGAAAAGCACATCATATATCCAATTTTGTTAACCAGAAAAGTCACACCTCGAAGACTCTTCATAAAACGTATGAAAACTGTCCGAAATTGTAAAGATCGGTAAATGACACTAGAATTTTTTAAACTTCCGAAAGTCTGGATATAGCTAAGTGTGGCATGAAAATCATGAACACCACATTGTTAATCTTTCCTCCCAATTTTACCTGGAAATTATTGTGTGTCTGAAAGTGAGAGACATAACTGTGAGACGCAAGTCGAGAAGAGAAATTTCACAATTATTTTGGAGTTAAGTACAGATCAGCTCATAACATGTTCTCTGAGTAAAAGAATTTTTGAAATCGATTCGGTAGTTTTCAAATCTATACATCACAAACATTGTATTATCTTAGACTGGAACATTTTGTTCGACCTACTTTGAGTAGTGTAATTATGTTATGAGGATCTATCGCTATCATCAATTTTCAACTCAAAGCATCGTTTTCAATCGACCAAATAGATAGTACTTACTCTCAAACTTAATTTATCAACACAAATCACAACTGAACATTACTTCAATCACAATTCATAATTTTGACATTCGGTAACGTGTTGCTTGTCAAAATAATCCTCGCCTCGTTCTGATACAAAGTGATTCATATGGATCGTCTAATATAAACCTACTGCTTTCGAATGCTTTCGTATTTTCTACCGAATTTTCGGGATCACCCGACGGTAAGTTACATATTTCTCTAGCCAACCCTGGACTGATTTGTTTACCCCAGATACATCACAAGATAATATTCTTGAACCTGAACTCAAACAATGAATAAAATAGAAGAACCTGTTATTGCTGATACCCATTTTTTTTCAATACTATCTCTCACAGTAAATAATTATATTGTATAATTTGTTTTGATGTTTTCTTAGACGACAACCTCGTAAGATTTGTAGCTGTGAAATATCTTTGATGATCATGAAATTTAATCAGGAATTATCTAAGCTTAATAAGAGTTTTCTGCATTTCATTAGTTCAAATTTTTTATATTTTGGTTGTTGCTTGTATTTTATTTCATTGTAATTTCATTTCATCATTTCGGCCTTGCATTGTCTAATATGATATAAATTGATTTGAAATACCTGAAAGAATCTGTAGAAAAATAAAAGAGATTAGCTGGAAAATAACAATTATATTAAGCAAAAAAAATGAAAATGAAATACAAACAACAAACAAAAAATCAAAAAAATTAAACTATTAACACAAGATGAAAATTAAAAAATTATTAACAAGAAATGAAAATTTAAAAATTTTAATATTGCCAAATCAAGTTACTTCACGACGTTTCGATTGTTAGTATCCACAATCGTCTTCGGGTGATAACTGGACTTATTCCTCGGAGATCTGACTATTTATAGATCATTCCAGTGCTTTCACCTTTTCCTTCTTTCCTGGCGGGAGTTGGTCGTGTTCCGCTTGATTAGAGGCTTCCATATGTTGCATATCTCTACATTAGCTTGGCTAAATGCGTTGTTAGACAATGGAAGTTCGAACTAATGAAATGCACCACGAAACATTGTCAACTACCTTCAAACAAACGTTGAATACCCGGTACGGACCCGGAACTAGCGACTCATTCCGTGGATATGAGAAGACTATGGTCAAGCTTACCGAATTAGAAACCGACCTCAGCTCCTTGTGGAGAGCTAGAGACAACAAAATCATACCCAAAAGTTTTTTGCTGAAATTGCCAATCCCAGGAGAGAGAGCCAAACGCATATTGGAACGCGCCAGCCGAGCGCTAATGAAGTCTCAAATTAATTACCACGTTGAAAGAAGTCAAATCTGATGCAGGATGCCACAGAACGATTTGAAAAAATAAGAAGAGAGACCTTGAAAGAGGATCATGGACAAATCTTTGCCAAGATTGAAAGCACGTACTTGAAGATCCTACAAGACATGTAGAATACCTACAACAGGAAGTGTGGAAAATTGGTGATGAATCAATGCCTGAATGCAGACCAAAAACAGGACACAGAAATCCATCTTGATATGTGTCAGGTTGAAAATCTCTTCCCGTACCCTTTAAACTGTCTTTCGCCATGGGGGCGAGTGGTTCAAATCTCAAGGTGTTGTTTTGCTAACGACATAGAGGTCAATGACATCTATGCCGCTCTGGCCTTGTGTACCCCTTCCTGACTGGGGTATTGATGAACAAACTGTTCATTTTAACAGACGTCGTGGGGCCTTCACTCAACTGAGCGAC
>NW_019289808.1:0-11354 GCF_000500325.1 Leptinotarsa decemlineata
GTCAGTTGGAGTCGTAAGCTCGACAACCATTTCCTCTGTAGACTCGCTCCTGATCTAAATTTACAGGGAGGTCAGTTGGAGTCGTAAGCTCGACATCCATCCATCTCCTCTGTAGACTCAGCGTCAGAAAGAATTTTTAAGTTTACTCTGTTCATAATAGCCCCCCGAGTAGCTGGGGAAAGAAGATCAATCACGGCAGAGCCCCGCATTACCGTGACAAGGCTACGACGAGAGGACGCCCGGTATCTCGAAGGTTCCGTAGAGACAGCTGATAGGCTCAGTGTCATTCATCCTCTCGGCACGGATACACACACCTTCGGATTAAGCCATCGTTGGACCATAATGATTCTGTCATTCCTGTATCCAGCGGGGCTACGTGTAAGCAGGCATCCGATGGCCGGTTTGCTTAACCCCCACATCCCAAGCCAATGCACTCGTCAAAAACAGCATGCACAGTGGTTCAGGCAGGGAATGATCAACAAAGACAGCCAACCCGCTGAGAATTAACGAGGTTATACCTCTCAATGTGCGATTCCTAGCACGGGTTAGACGATGAAAAGTGTAAATTGATCATCCGGCCTCGCGGCTTGTACCACCGGTTCACACAGCAGTCGATAGAATGAGTGGGACAAACGACTCAGGCACACTCAACCGGCTACCGTATCACCATGTGACAGATACCCAGTTCAGTTTTCGCAGGGTTTCTTGTTCTACTAAAATTAATCTATTCAACTGTCTTTAATCTGAATATAGGAAAGATAAATCTGAATATTTATATTCACGTAGGTTTTGATATCTCAAAATTTGGTGTGTAACGGGTCTCCCATTTTACGGTCGCCATAATCGTGATATTGAGAGGACCGCAATGTGGTGGATAATTTGAGTCCGCTGGTTCGGTGAACGATCGACCAACACCCGTACGTTGACGAAACGCAAGATCTGCTGAAAACATCGCCGTTGTCTGTAAGAGTGTGCAAGAGAATCTGAGAAAGTCGATTTCGCATCGCTTACAAGAATTCAGCCCTTCGCAGACGACAACTTGGCGAATTTTGCCTCGTGACCTGGGCCTGCACCCGTACAAAGTTCAGGACCTGAAGGTAAACAATGACGTATGTTCGCTGAATGGGCTCTAGAGTAGATGGCAACTGACCCTAATTTTCATCTGAAAATCATCTCTAGCGATGAGGTCCATTTCTGGATGAATGGATAGGTGAACAAACAAAATTGTCGAATTTGGGACGATACCAATCCACATGAGATTCAAGAGCGTACAAGATATCCCGAAATAAACAATACAAAAAAAATCAAAATGAAAAAGAAATAATGAAGGGAAATGACGAAAAAAATACCAAAAATTAAAAGAAATATCGCAAATTAGGTTACTTCAGAACATTTTGATTGTTAGTATTTTTAATCGTCTTCAGGTGATAACAGTTCGTTATCGGGTAATAACAGTTATCATTCAAAGGCGATTGTGAAAATCAATAATGTAAACTTGATAGAGTAGGTAGGTTTGCAATCATTTTATTTCTCTTCATTATTTCATTTCTCTTTCATTCCTATTATTAACATATAATTGACATTCCATGATATTATATAACTTTTTTGAAGTAGCCTATTCGGATATTTCGGTCCTGTTACCTTTAGCATGTAAAATACTTTGAATATTTCATTAATTTTCATCTAATTTTGCATACATAAATTACTAACCTGTTAATGATTAAACGTATTTTTCTAGAGCGCACATATGGAAAATTAAAAACAGAAAAAACATGTGAATATTTTAATTGGAAATTTCATGCATGTAATTTTCAAATTTCATTCCATTCCAAACAAAACAATTTAATTTTTTGTTCAATTTTGACATTTGATGTACGTAATGGCGATGACACATTCCCTTACGAAGAAGCATCTGTGGGATAAAAGAGAACTCAATTCTCGTATATCAAAGACAAACGAAACACCCCAAAGCGGTCAGTTGCAAAGTCGAACTTCGGCATCGACTGTCAACGAGATTCTTTCTCTTTTTTTACTGCCCCTTTTATGCAAAGCAACTAGTTGGAAACTAGAGCCCAAACACAATGTATTTATGATTCACTACCAGACAGCCGAACTGTGGTCTGTTTTACACTTTTATTTCGCGACAAGTGATATACGGTTATATAAAAAAATTGTTTGAACATATTCAGTATGTTTTTTAAATGCTAGTTTCTGAGAAGCAACCGAAAAGCGTGTGACTTTTTAAAACTCTAACCACGATCAGGTATTTCATCATGTAAGACTTCATAGCAGCTACCGTATACTGAACTCAGACAAAAGGGAATATTTGAACAATTCAACCAACGTCAGACAAATAATTTGGTCAGTGCCTTGGAGTGCATCAGATGAAGATGTTTTTCATGAATTCTATGGTGACACGCGGTATATGCTTGCCTGCATATACTAAGACGGCGTAGAAATGCGGAACCTCAATGTAAGATAACATCAGCTGAACGTTTCTCCGCGTTTCATTCCCTTGTTTTCTTTTGTTGATTGCTATAATTGCTTCTCTCATGACTAATACAATGGGTTCAGTTCCTTACAATTGTAAACAAAATGAACATAAAAAATAAGTGCATCTGTTATACAGTATTCAGGTCTAGAAGAATCCGAATAACACTGTCGTTTTAAAACGTGAAGTAATTGAAAAAATATCGAATTCTGTTGAAATCTGTGTTTCCGTTAACCACCTGTCGCCCCCATACGAACGACAACTCTCAGGAGTCGAAACTTGTGTGTGCGAGCTGAGGATTAGGTTAGGTTAGGTCTACTCGTGAGTGGGTCTACTCGTCCCTCCACCGCAACCCGCAATGGATTATTATGGCTCACACCTATTCACACTCGACCAAATGAACCCAGCTTCTTAACGAAGCCGATTAGTTCGTATGGTGAGTGGTCTTTCAGGTCAGATGGTAGAAGTACGGCTCTACCGAACTCTAAAAACCTGATTCGGTCCCCGGCGGGGCAGGCACAAAATATATGCTCTGCTGTTTCATCGTTGATGAGGTAGTCGGATAGTCAAGGTTCCCACCCCTTAATACCCGTGACAACCTAACGATGACGTAGATTCAACCGTGCAGGGCTTTTGATGAATTTGGTTTTGGTTTCTGGTTTTGGTGAATCACTTAAGCGCAAACGTTTGCTAACTTGCTCATGGGGGGTTTGTTCCTCCACCTGAAACAGATTCTGCGTACGCCGCTCAAGAATTTGGTGCAAGGCGGTTTTATAAGGTACCCCGTTCTCGAAGAGAAGACTCAGTCGTTTCCTGGCTGCACCATCAAATCTTTTTTTTTAGGTTCAGTTATTGGATTACGAGGTGGGGAGTTGAGAAGTTCTCGCTCCTGAACTAAATTTACAGGTAGGTCAGTTGGAGTCGTAAACTCGGCATCCATCTCCTGTGTAGACTCGCTCCTGAATTAAATCAACAGGGAGGTCAATTGGAGTCATAAACTCGACATTCATCTCCTGTGTATACTCGCTCCTGAACTAAATTCACAGGGAAATCAGTTGAAGTCGTTAACTCGACATACATCTCCTCTGTAGACTCGCTCCTGAACTAAATCAACAAGGAGGTCAATTGGAGTCAATAACTCGACATTCATCTCTTCTGTAGACTCGCTCCTAAAATAAATTTACAGGGAGGTCAGTTGGAGTCGTAAGCTCGACAACCATTTCCTCTGTAGACTCGCTCCTGATCTAAATTTACAGGGAGGTCAGTTGGACGACATTCATCTCTTCTGTAGACTCGCTCCTAAAATAAATTTACAGGGAGGTCAGTTGGAGTCGTAAGCTCGACAACCATTTCCTCTGTAGACTCGCTCCTGATCTAAATTTACAGGGAGGTCAGTTGGAGTCGTAAGCTCGACATCCATCCATCTCCTCTGTAGACTCAGCGTCAGAAAGAATTTTTAAGTTTACTCTGTTCATAATAGCCCCCCGAGTAGCTGGGGAAAGAAGATCAATCACGGCAGAGCCCCGCATTACCGTGACAAGGCTACGACGAGAGGACGCCCGGTATCTCGAAGGTTCCGTAGAGACAGCTGATAGGCTCAGTGTCATTCATCCTCTCGGCACGGATACACACACCTTCGGATTAAGCCATCGTTGGACCATAATGATTCTGTCATTCCTGTATCCAGCGGGGCTACGTGTAAGCAGGCATCCGATGGCCGGTTTGCTTAACCCCCACATCCCAAGCCAATGCACTCGTCAAAAACAGCATGCACAGTGGTTCAGGCAGGGAATGATCAACAAAGACAGCCAACCCGCTGAGAATTAACGAGGTTATACCTCTCAATGTGCGATTCCTAGCACGGGTTAGACGATGAAAAGTGTAAATTGATCATCCGGCCTCGCGGCTTGTACCACCGGTTCACACAGCAGTCGATAGAATGAGTGGGACAAACGACTCAGGCACACTCAACCGGCTACCGTATCACCATGTGACAGATACCCAGTTCAGTTTTCGCAGGGTTTCTTGTTCTACTAAAATTAATCTATTCAACTGTCTTTAATCTGAATATAGGAAAGATAAATCTGAATATTTATATTCACGTAGGTTTTGATATCTCAAAATTTGGTGTGTAACGGGTCTCCCATTTTACGGTCGCCATAATCGTGATATTGAGAGGACCGCAATGTGGTGGATAATTTGAGTCCGCTGGTTCGGTGAACGATCGACCAACACCCGTACGTTGACGAAACGCAAGATCTGCTGAAAACATCGCCGTTGTCTGTAAGAGTGTGCAAGAGAATCTGAGAAAGTCGATTTCGCATCGCTTACAAGAATTCAGCCCTTCGCAGACGACAACTTGGCGAATTTTGCCTCGTGACCTGGGCCTGCACCCGTACAAAGTTCAGGACCTGAAGGTAAACAATGACGTATGTTCGCTGAATGGGCTCTAGAGTAGATGGCAACTGACCCTAATTTTCATCTGAAAATCATCTCTAGCGATGAGGTCCATTTCTGGATGAATGGATAGGTGAACAAACAAAATTGTCGAATTTGGGACGATACCAATCCACATGAGATTCAAGAGCGTACAAGATATCCCGAAATAAACAATACAAAAAAAATCAAAATGAAAAAGAAATAATGAAGGGAAATGACGAAAAAAATACCAAAAATTAAAAGAAATATCGCAAATTAGGTTACTTCAGAACATTTTGATTGTTAGTATTTTTAATCGTCTTCAGGTGATAACAGTTCGTTATCGGGTAATAACAGTTATCATTCAAAGGCGATTGTGAAAATCAATAATGTAAACTTGATAGAGTAGGTAGGTTTGCAATCATTTTATTTCTCTTCATTATTTCATTTCTCTTTCATTCCTATTATTAACATATAATTGACATTCCATGATATTATATAACTTTTTTGAAGTAGCCTATTCGGATATTTCGGTCCTGTTACCTTTAGCATGTAAAATACTTTGAATATTTCATTAATTTTCATCTAATTTTGCATACATAAATTACTAACCTGTTAATACCTTTACAGACAATGGCAGTCCTAGCGTGTAATATTCACAGTGTTTTCAAAACAAAACAATGAAAAATATAACAGAGCTTCTAAAAAATTATTCAGACTCTCGGTAATGGGGAACTCAGATTTCTCAAAGTTGCCAAGGGCGTAGAAAGGCTCTGCTATGGCCCTGGTCTATATAGATGAAGTCGGGGGCAGAAGCTAATCCATAATATTTCATAATATATCTCGTAATCATATACTTTTTTAACCTCAACACAAAAGTAAAGTATATGTCACGTTTTAATGTGGTTTGCCCAAAGGGCCTCATTTGGTAAAAAAAATGTGTGTTGTTGAGGAGGGTTTTATTTTGATAAGAGGATGACTCATTGTCATTGTCTATTTCCAAAATGGTAAATGAATTCAAATTGTACACAGAATCTAGATTTCCATCTATATAATAATTTGAAATGTGATATCAACAATAGATGAAAATTGCTGATAAAACTGTGGAAAAATGTAACGAAAAGATCATGAAAAATGAGAAATAAAACTTTCTATGTTTTTTACTACGTGTATTTGTAGCTAACGTCACTGCAGTTTCGTCCTATACGAACATTTTCAAATGATTACAATAAACTTCGAAAATTTGACAGCTGAATGAAAGTTAAATATTTGAATGATATAAAGTAAATGAGTGAAAAATGAATTATGTAAAGTACATCAATATTAAGAAAATCATAAGATGAATTATCATAATGAATTTTATGTACAACAAATTCATTCGACTGCTTATGAATTTGTAATATGTACACTGGTGGAGAAAAAATTGTGGTTTTCTCTTCTTTTATGATTATTCATACAAATTGAATGGTAGTTAATTTCACTTAATTCATTCAAATCGATTTTTTTTTATTTAAATAATTATTTCAATGTGCTGCAGGTGATCAACTTGAATAATTTCTGGTCCTGCTGATGTTGAATGAACAAGAAACATCTACGAGACTAGCCTCTGTGAGGAATCTTGCATAAATGTCTGTCGGATATAATTCAATATCCAGCGTAGTTTTAGCCGGGGGAATAGTTGTTTTTCGACAGACGTTTACCACACCCTACTGTGTAGCTAGTTGGGAGGGATTAATATTTCGAAATTCATTTCAAAATATTCATTTCCAGTTATTTGAGGAAAACTATTATTGAGTGTCTTTATCATCGCAATAGAACCCAAAACAATGATTTCTAGAAATGTATGTTTATACATTCATGCGCGCTAATATCAAAATCGGATCAGCCAATTTAGGTCTGGCTTTCACTCGTAATATATTGTGATGAGCTCAACTAAAACAAGTTTGATCTACTTCAATCGGATCATAAATTACATTTATTGATTGAGCTGAACATTTGGCTTTATGAAACAGAGATAGACAAATGCATAAGAACTTTTTGATGGTATAAAATCTGGGAAAAGTCCATGCAAACGAAGTTGCGGGCAACGGCTAGTAATTATAAATAAGACAAATGAAGTGAGGTTTGACTTCCTTCATCTACCATATTGAATTTACTTCCTCAACAGTTGAGTATTTTTATGGATTTTCAACTGGGGCTTACCCGTAAAGAAATAAATATATAGATACATTATGTAACTCTTTTATTTATTGAGTTCAATCTTTATACTAAATCAATCAAGTATCGTTAACTCTACCCCTCCAATTGTCGTTTTCAAATATTCATTCTCTACTATATTCGGGAAAGATAAGGGATCATTCAGAAATAGGACTGTTGACTGTACTTGGTCCTAATACGATGTTTTTGTTACAGTTAATTCGAAACCACTGACATTCGACGAAGTTTATAACCAAAGTAGTCCGACAAATTGCACAGTCTATTGTGGAGGCATAACAAATGGTCTGACAGAGGAACTCATGCAGAAAACATTTGCTCCTTTCGGAACAATTCAAGAAATTAGGGTATTCAAAGAAAAAGGATATGCTTTTGTGAGGTAACTATCAGAATCAGGTGCATGTTTCCCTTTTACAGTCTTGTTTTGCATGTTTATTGTATAGAAATAATATACTAAAAACTATGTGATGGAATTGGCCGATCCTTGATGAAAATCCATAACTAACGTATACAAAAAACACTTCAATATGAGATTTTCACGTGTTTCGCTATATATTAGCTTCCTCAAGCGTTTTCGTACTGACTAAATTCTTCGTAATCTGTGCTATATATAATAATAATTTGAATCTTGTGACCTTGTACCAAGGTAATGACTGATAATTTTACCTGAGTTGAGTTGAAAACCAAATAAAAATTTTTGAACATTATAAAAAAACATGAATGAAGTGTTTCTTGGATATGTCATAAAAAATACCAACGCATCAAATGAACATGTACCATTTGTGCTTCATTCAATAAAATTTTGGATCATATGACCTTCTACCGTCTTGGTGATAAAAATAATGTTACCTGGGTTTGGGTGAGAACTAATTGAAAATTCAAACATCATAAAAGAAATTTTACCTACTCATCGAATGAATATGTAATTAACCAACACATCAGAAAACAGATTCAGAAGAAGATAATAATTCAATTCTATCCGATGATTCGATGAATATTCAGAATTCCCAAATCTATCAATTTCTAAGCTCTCCAAATTGAGTTTCAAACCTTCCAAATGGAAGAACAAGGTTTGAAAATCAATCTCTTAGAGTGCTTAGGAAGCAATATATTTAAGAATTCTGAATCAATTTTCTGATGTGGTAGTTAGCTTATTACATGTGATAGAATTGAATTCTTTTTCTCTTCTGAATCTGTTTTGTAACGTAGAAATTGACAGTAAATTATTACATGTTAATTTAATGAGTTAGTAGAATTTCCTCCCACGATGTTTGAATTTTCAATCAGTTTTACACTGAGCTCAGGTAAAATCATTAGTCATTACTCTAATGAAATGAATGAAAAAATTTTTGTCTAATTTTCACTAGTTATTTTATTTTTACATACTGTTATTAACGTTCAGCGATGGCTCTGGATGTTAACTACACTTCAATTTCAGTTAATGTTTTCAGTATATGATGGATGATCCTTTGAATTCTATAGCTCATACAGAATTTCTCGAAGAAAAGGTAACCTTGGAAAAGAAGCAGCGTGAGGCCAGAACGAGTATTTGAATAACACTTTTCATTGAACAGTTTTCAAAATCACAACATTTGTTACTATTCAATAGCTTTTTCAGTCTTGTTCACAGGTATTAATAAGCCAACTTAGCCACAATAAGTGGCAAATCATACCTAATTGTAAATGATTTACGAAAAATTTTACCGAAACGTAGTTTCATTTAAACATCACAATAACATTGAACATATTTTCAAAACATCTGTGTTTCACCAAGAGCTTTCTGTGATACTGTATCGAAAACTTCCTTGGAAGCTCTTTAAAAATATATTAAATATATTATATACTAGTTGTTGCCCGTGGAGAACTTAACAACAAATAAATAATAATTGCACAAATAAACTTTCCCTCAGTTATCTCAAAAATGCGATTTTGTTCCATCCTTTTCATAAAAGAGGACGTATGCCTCTCCACTCAAAAGTGATTTTGGTGAAATTGGTGACACGTGTGAATCGTTGTATTTGTGTCACGCGCCTGTATACGGGTGTCTGCAGTATGCTGTATAATGTCCTCTATAAGTAGTCCCACTGTGATTCGAAAGTGCATATAGATTATAACAACACGTAACCACATTTTCTGCTGCAAAATTGTCCACATCCAATCCTTCTAGAGGAAATTCGATGACAGAGAATCTTTTTAAACGAATTACTAAAATATGGGGAAACTTGTGGATTGAAAGAGGCTTTCTCCTTTTTTTTTATTTCGAACACGTTGGTTTGTCATTTCCATCCAAAGTTTCTTCTCTTGTAAACGAGTCCAAGCATTGCCATAAACTCAATTAGTCAGTTCTTTGTGGTATAGAGAGAGACAAATCCCAGAAAAGATCAAAGGTTAGTAATGAGTGTCCACAGTGTATGCATTTCATCGTGGATTTCAATTGACCAATGAAATTATCTACAATCTTAGAGCTATGCATCCTCAAATATGTGAGCCATTCGTCAATCTCCGTTAAAATTGATTTAGGTTTCTCATTAATTATATTAACATCTTCATGAAAACCTTCTTAAAGATAACGAAAAAACTCCTGGGGGTCTTGATAGGAATTACCCATGAATCGAGACGCAAAACTTTGAATCTGATTTTTTGAGGAAGCTGTATTTACAACTCTATCAAATGAATCTTCTGACCACAACTAACTCCTAGATGACTTCTACAAACGCTTTGATTAAAGCACCCCCATACTAGAAATACTAGTATTGATATCTTTCATGAATTCATCCTTTTTCAAATATTCCAATAACCATCTCGTGTTTGATAAATATTAGATTACGCTGTTCATGAAACAGGTGTTACCAATATTTTCAACCCATTTAACCCACGGATTTTGACTGTACATTTCAAAATATCTTTGAAACCCATTTCAGAATTTTGCTGAGAGAAAGTATTTTTTCTATTTGCTTTTGTTTTCATTGCATAACGTGGTTTGTTTATAAAGTTGGTTTTCAGGAAACATTTAAATTTCATCAAATTTTTTAGAATCAGGAGAAGTACCGAAAAAATAAGCCACGCATATCCTCTTTGGATGGCTATACTAATTTTTTTAATGAGAACAGATGTGGCTCTTGATTCGTTGGTTTCATTGGTTACATTTTTTTTCAATTTCATTGATGAAAGATAAGGCTTCAGAGCCAAAAACACCAAAAGTTTGAACAGCTATTGGGCGAAGGATACAATCCTTTCCTAAATTCTGCAGCAACATCTCCTTTCGCAGAAGTAGCAGGAGGATGGTAAGTTGCTGATGTATCCACACAAGTAAAGTCCCAAACAACAGATTTACCGTTTTTCCATGGAACAAGTGTCATACCATCCGGCCGTTTTCCGTCGTCTCGACTTGTGCCTATGGGTTCTAAAATCGCAGGAATTTTCGCTTTACAATACCTTTGATATAGCAAAACAAGTGTCGCGGTTTTTGTAAAACACTTTATAGTGTAAATCATACAATAAACTGTATCAATGAGTTTCAATATGGATTTTCATCAAGTATCGGCCAATTCTATTCAATTACTCCAAACATTCGTTATTGAACTCGAACAGAAATCATTCATAGAAACACTACACCACAATATAATATATAGAAGAATTATGATATAAAATAAGTTTCGTGTTTTCACCTCATCAGCACCTTTCTGTATAACATTACAAGACGAAGAAATCATTTCACTCTTAACATTACGATTACATGTCACCAGTAGAGATAAATCCAAAAGTAACCTCTATGAATGATCTGAACATCTTTGTGAAGAGTTTATCTTGTACTTATTTGCTTTCTTGCCTCTTTCAGAAGTTCCCTACAGTTTTTTGTGTCACTTTGTTTCATTTATTTCGATAAACCAATTAAAATTCACTTCATTTCACAACACCTGGGTAAAACTTTCTCCTAACAACACAGCACATAATCAATCTCCCCGCTGCCAAGCTAATCAATTATTCTTGTTTTTCTTTCAATTTTTAATTACTCTTCAAGGCTGCAAAAACACTCTAATAAGTCAGGTAGAAGTGACAGAAACATTTATGATGGTCACAAAGTTGACCCCAAAACTTTCTTATTTAGAATAGAATAGAATAAAATAGAATACAATAGTATAGAATAGAATAGGATGGAATGGAATGGAATGGAATGGAATGGAATGGAAAGGAATGGAATGGGTCCCAATACCTCTTTATAGAATGGAAT
>NW_019289808.1:11436-39493 GCF_000500325.1 Leptinotarsa decemlineata
GGAACGGAACGGAACGGAACGGAACGGAACGGAACGGAACGGAACGGAACGGTACGGAACGGAATGGAATGGAACGGAACTGAACTGAAAGGAATGGAATGGAAAGGAACGGAACGGAACGGAACGGAACGGAACGGAACGGAACGGAACGGTACGGAACGGAATGGAACGGAACGGAACTGAAAGGAATGGAATGGAAAGGAACGGAATTAAATGGAATGGAATAGAATATAATAGAATAGTTTATTGGCTACGTGATACATTTGAACAAATATTTGTAGCAAGTCAAAACAAAACGTTATAAATATATCGTCATATATACAAAACATATACAAATATCACAATGCTTGTACTACAGATCAATGTACAGAATAACAAGTTCAATCAAACATCATACAACTAATGTTAAGAATGAGAACAATCGTTACTTGAAGTCGCACGAATTATCGATGTAGTATAACATATATTCATCTGTGGAATGAAAACTGTGATTCAAGAAAATGACTTCAGTTTTGGCTTGAAACAGTAGAAACTGAGTTGTGTTATGTGACATGGTAATACTCCATTTGAATATATTGTTATCTAGATCGATTAACAGTGACATAAAGATAAATTATGTTATCTGAAAATCGAGTTAGACCTTATTAGGAAGATTACACTATAACATTTTTTTCTTGAACTAGCATGATAGGAATGTACTTAAACCTCGTATTTCTATGGAAATGAAATCTACAAAATACCTAATATTGGGAATTTGATTCCAGGTTCTCTACAAAAGAATCGGCTACACATGCGATAGTCGCAGTGCACAATACCGACATCAATGGACAAATTGTGAAATGTTCATGGGGAAAGGAATCTGGAGATCCCAATAACGCACCTGTGCCTGGTCAGGTAAATATTCGAAATACTTTCAGAATACTGCAGAATGTATTGAAATCAAAACTTATCAATTATTACATATGCATCTCAGCAGGTCTGAATCTCGAATTACACACGGAGAGCTATAAACAAATTTCTTTTTCGACTATCAACTTATAACTTCACATTTCTCTGCATCAATTTCCAATCTATAACTGCTGCACCAAGCATCAAGAAATTCTAATTGAGATTGAAGATTTACACAGTCGCCTACGTCCCCAATTAAAGAAAATAACTCTAAGTAATCAGCAAAACATAACCGCTCACAAGCTAAACTTTTACATGAATAATAAAAACGTGCACTAGATCTAAACTGAGTGGTCTATACGACCCGCCACGAAGGTGTATTACCCCTCACACCTGTTCAACAAAATAAATTCAGCTTCTTATCGAAATCAATCGATTACTTCATTTGAGAATATATACTCTGCTATCTGAGTCTGCATTTCCTTCTGAAGAATAATACACCCCACGTTTGAAAGACCATGATACATTTTCCTAGATCTAGTGAGAATAGGATCGGTGCTCTGTCTGCGTTTGCTGCGTTTGCTGCGCAACCCATAAGAGTTGCGGTGGAGGTCAGGAATCCAGACCAGAGACCAGACTGTTTAGTCTTCCTATCGAGGAGAGTCTTTTTTGCCAGTTTGCTACCAATTTAGACGTTGCTCGGTGGGAGCCAAGAGCTTCCAATGCCGCTTGACTGTCCGAGAATATTTTTATTGACTTGTGAGTGAGGTTGGATTTATCCAATCTCTCCGCACACAGTTCAAAAGTGTAAATTTCCGCTTGAAATACAGTCGCATAAGTTCCTAGGCAGGTAGATAACTTTGTCCTGGGTCTGCGACTGACTGAAAACACCTACACCAGAATCGGAAGGTGTTTTCGAACCATCTGTGAACCAACAACTATCTGCTCTCAATATTTCCTTCTCCCGCAGGATGGACCTCAACCTGCTGATGGTATTTCAGCAAGATTGACATCTGACCTCCTGCGGTCGAAAGTCAGCCTTTAGATGCTTTTACTCTCGTGGTCAGTTGATTTTGATTTGTTGTGATTTTACTGTATGTAATGTTTGTATGGGGGTGCCCTCAACCTTAGAGATAAATGTCTTTCGGTCGCGAACTATTTGTTTTTGTTGGTTATCTGTTTAAAAAGTTTTTATACTTACCGGAGCCACCTGATAGCGACCCTCGGAGCTGATCGTTGGTTCTGCTTCGTGGGCCTCCTGTGTTTATCCCTTTCGCGAAATCTGGGGTCGTCCCTGTTCAGCGCTACATGTCACGCAGGGCTAGTTTGGCGTGTGTTCGTATTCTTTCGAATTCGTTTTGACGTTCTCTCTCATGTATGCGTCTACGTAGTGGATGTTACGGTCCAGGTCCCGGTAGATGATTCTGTTAGGTATTTCTCTTGGAGCGTTTACGGTAGCTCGTAAACAAGCGTTCATGAACATCTGAATACTGCGTCTATATATCGCTGCGCACTGGCCCCAGACAGTGAGGGTAGACAGAATGATAGGAATTAGTATGGTCTTTATGAGAATCAGTTTCACATGTAGACACATGTTACTCCTGCGGTCTATGATTGGGTACAGATGACGTTTTCTTCCGGGTGTACCAGCCTCGGAGGCTGGTGAACAGTATCGCCTGACTCTTGTCAGGGTTTATACTGATTTTCCAAAGATTGGCGTATTTCTCTAATCTGTCCGCTTGCTGTTGCAAGTATCTGATGACTTGCGCGTGGCTAGACGATCTCGCCAGAAAGAGCTGTGCCGTCCGCGTATAGTGCCAACTTGTTGAAGTTGTTTTTTGGCTTGGGCACGCCTGCTGTATATACCGAGAAGAGGTGTGGGGAAAGAACTGCACCTTATGGGACTCCTGCTTCCAGAAGTCGCATGGTAGAGAGTTCGTGTCCTACACTGCAACGGCATCGTCGGTCTGCTAGAAAGTATCCGATTAGTCTTACCATTCATTTCGAGTAGCCAAAATTGCTCATTTTGTATAGAAGTCCATAGTGCCAAATCTGTCAAACGCCTTGGAGATGTCTAGGAATATCGCTCCGGTGTGGTATTCTTTGCCCAGGTTGGAACCTTCAGTCGCATAGTTTACTACCCTCAGGACTTGTAGCTCTGTTGAATGTTCAGATCTGAAACCGAACAGATCGTCTGGTGATAATTTGCTTTCGTCAGGTAGGCAAGCAACCTAAATAAATGGTTTAGAATTTGGTATCTTGTCATGCATTTTATATAGGCGCCCTTCTATGGGTGCAAGATACTAACTGCACCCATCAGCCGGGTGGTGCTCTCCCGATCCTCACAAGTAACTTGTAACTATACAGGAAATGAGAATCTTCTGAAAAATAATCTACGACAGGAATAAAAGCATCTCTTCCTGAAGGAATTTCAGATGATTGGGATATCTTGAGGTTGTTCATTTGAATCACTATAAAATTGATTATTTAGAAAATCTATGGTCACAGTTTATGATTTCGAGCAAATAGTTCAGCTATTCAAGTCATTATTAACACACATTTGACAATCAACACAACCGTCTTGTTTCAAAAGTAACCAACAATAATATATTTTTCAGGTAACAGCTGTCAAAATTCCAACTAGTGGTGTTAAGAATTGGTTATTTTTGGAAAATATCCTGAATAGATTAATAATCAAGGTTGATTAGGTCAATTCAAACTCCTTTTCGATTTTTCGATACGGACTTTTCGTTTATAAGTTACGGCGGGTATAAAAAAACCTATAAAAATTACAACCCTCAATTGCACTTATGCAAAGCCAGGGTATATGACAAGTTTACTATGATATTCAGCATACTTCATCAAAAGTTGAATGATTACAACAAATCAAATGCTTTCAGGCAATTGCAGGAACCACTTTCCCCTACAGTGCATATGGTCAGCAACTGAGTTACTGGTATCCCCAAAGTTACCCCGCTGCCAGTTCCACGCAAATACAGGGTCAGTTTCTAGGGGGCATGCAAGGCTATACTTACGGTCAATTTGGTGGTTATCAACAATCATATATGGGGTGAGTATGACACTATTTGAGCAATTATTCAGATTCAGTGGAATTCATTACCGTTGAGGTTGTATTGAAGGCAAATTTCAAGTTGCAAAGCCAAGATTTTACATCAATACCTGAACGAGAGTCGTCCTCTGTCTTCCACTGCAGCTTTCACTGCGTGGCAACTAGATGAACTCATGATCCAACACCAAACAGCGCTGTTTCGATCCGCCAGGCTTGTGAAATACTACGGTCTGAATTTCCATTTTTATCTAGAGCTCCAACAAGTTGTTTCCTAATGTGCAGGGGGTTATTTTAATTTCGACCTTTGCAACCAATGATGAATTCATAAAATTATCCTTCTCACATTTATCGTGTCACGTACGAGCCAGATTTCTGACCCAAGGGCGACTGTTTATCAAACCTTTAGTTTTATGAAATGGGCACTGGGACGGAAGAAGAAAAAAATATTCATTTTGTGAAAGAATATAAGGCTTCGTTTGCAGCTAGGTAAAACGAGATGTCTCCGTGTTAGGAATCACACGTTAAAAGGTAAGACCTCGTTAGCGACAGCTGGTTAACAGATTTTGTTGTTCAAGGCTGAGGTGTGCACATTCGACAATAAAATTTCATTTCCTAAATGATAAAATAGTCAGCAGCTCTCTAACAATAGAATTCACTCTTCATCTGATGCCAATAAGTTTTTTTTCTCTTAATCTAGAAGTCAGGACAGCAATCGATTCTTTAGGTACTTCAAGATCTCTTACTGAATCATTAAATTTCCCTTGCTCGTAATCACTATACATCTCATTACAGATTTCTTCATATTATGATGGTCTCGTAATATATTATAATGTGATAACAGGCACAACCTCTGAATATGTTGAAGGAGTTCAGGCTGACTTGAAGTTTGGATAAACCATTAAAGTTAGCGCCTCGCAAATTAACAAAGAAGTAGCAGTTATGAAAGAGATTTTATTTGTTGTTTCCTTTGCGCGGGTACTCTGCACATAATTCGTCTCCTTTGACTACTTACCGAAGTTTTCATAATTTATTCACAAACAATTTGGTGTATCCAAAGTAAACTGGACTAGTGATTTCAGAAGTTCATTTTGTGAAACTGAGTCAGGAGAAAATATGACAATTGTCGTTTCTGGTAGAATTCTGAGAATACAACTTGGCTTGATGACACTTTGTAAATAAAAAAAAATAAAATTATCAGTAAAAAATAATACGAATCAAAATTGTTTGAGAAAACTGAAATTGAACTTTGGATAGAAGGTTAGGTTAGGTTAGGTTAGGTCAAAAGTGAGTGGGTCTATTCGACCCTCCACCGCAACCCGCAAGGGTTTATTGCAGGGCTTTTTCGCCCTGCACGGTTGAATCATCACTTGAGCGCAAACGTTTGCTAACCTGTTCATAGGGGGTTTGTTCCTCCACCTGGGACTGATTCTGCGTACGCCGCTCAAGAATTTGGTGCAAGACGGTTTCATAAGGTAGCTCGCTCTTACGGAGACGACTCAGTCGTTTCCTGGCTGCACCACCAAACCTTTTTTTTTAGGTTCAGTTATTGGACCAGGAGTTGGAGAGTTCGGAAGTTCTTGCTCCTGATCTAAATTTACAGGGAGGTCAGTTGGAGTCGTAAGCTCGACATCCATCTCCTCTGTAGACTCAGCGTCAGAAAAAATTTTTAAGTTTACTCTGTCCATAAAATTCCCACGAATAGTTAGGGAAAGAAGGTCAATCACGGCAGAGCCCTGTATTACCGTGACAAGGCGATGCTACGACGAGAGGGCGCCCGGTATATGAAGGTTCCTCTCGGCACGGATACACACACCTTTGGATTAAGCCATCATTGGGATGCCATTCAGTTAGGGAATAACAGAACCACAACAAAAAATAAAAAAACATAAAGGAAGAAGAAATGTTACGTTCCTTATAGGAAACAATATCTTGACTAAAGGTTATTGTGAATTCAAAAGCTTTCGAAGCGAAAGAAAAATTTCACGAATATAAAGCAGAAACGTGTATCTAGAGTAGAAAGTTAACAAATGATTCATTTGTATGAAACTTATATCCGTTCAACCCACACACATACAAAAAGTTGGAACCAATTTAGAAAAGACAAAGACTGACCATAGTGGCAGAAGAAGGAAGTGGAATTGAACGACACTGTTGATTGAAATCTAAATCAAATAAGTACTGAATTAGATGACTAATGTTAATTCCTAATCTCAATTAAAAATTGTGTTCTGCTTATAGATAATGCTCCATACCCCAATCTGATATATAAAAATGGATGTTTGTTGGTTGGTTGGTTGGTAAGTGATAAACTTCTACATCGCTCAACCGATCGTGATAAAACTTGACATGTATAAGTAATTTTTCATAGAGAAGGTTTTTAGGCTATCAATTTTTCTGTAACTCGCCACAAGATGGCGCTGTAGAACAATTTTTTGAAAGCACTGTTCCATAACGCTGCGCACGCCTAAGTTCGTTGATTCTGATTCTGTTAAAACATTGGAACAGACGCGATACAGCAACATAGTACTAGTATGGTACAAATAAAAGAATAAATGGAAAAGTGGTGAAGACGACGCAATATTCAATGATGATATGCTCAAAATCAATCTATATTCTGCATCATCTAGATGCAAACCCTATCGAGTTATATGAAGCAATATGCAGTTGACAAAAATCTGAACTATAATTTTAAGTGCATTGAAGTTTTATGTGATGAATTATTCATGCCATCATCTGAGAAAGAATTGAAAAAAGATAGGAATAAACTTAACGTTTCAAAATTTCTATTCATCTCAAAAAACTTTTCTTGATCAAGATCACCATAAATTCACTGGGTGATAGTGACGATGTCAGCTGCAGTGATCACTTCCTTCCCGATTCTGATCTCTCAGGTATTCCACTTTTGTAATGATATTCAAGTAACACAGCATCATTAGATTTTTTCTGGACAGTTTACAAAGCCGCAACACGTGTTTCGCTTTACAATAAATTTCTGAAGAGTGTTCATATTCATATTCATTTTATATGAAATGATAACGCTTGAGGAAGCTATTGTATAGTAAAATGAAATGGAAACACTCGAGGAAATACGTGTTGCATGGTGAAACACGTATTGCGATTTTGAAACTGTCCAGTGAAAATCTTACGATAACCTGTTACATGAATACGTTATGGATTTACATCAAGTATCTGCCAATTCCATCGAATACTTGTATAATCATACAAAATGAAGCCAAATTTTCTCAGTTGAATAAACTGAAAAAAAGAAATTTACGGCTCATTCGGCCAGTCTTTCAATTCCTACCTTCCACTAATAGAATTTTTCATACTGAAACATACATTGCTTTAAACGATCCCACTGCAATGTTATCAGATAGATATTAATTTGGTTCGCTCAATCAGTACTCAGTTGACAGTATCTCGATCCCATACACTGTTTCTTTTCAATTCTTGGGATTACATGTTTAAAGATAAGATTCTCATCGTCCTTTGGCTTACACGATACAATTGAAAACATCTGAGAATTGTATGTGGGGCTGCTATTCCCAAAAATTAATAATGAAATACATTTTTCATTTTTTTTTCTTGTATGTGGATACATACAATTCCCTGTGCATTTTTTCACATCCAAGTATTTCAGCATAAAGTCAAACCTAAACGCATCTTCGAACTATTACGCATATAGTCAATGGGCATACTTGAAGACTGGCTATAAATCAAATCATATATAGAAACAATTCGTTCAGGCAAGTCCCAAATCCCTACACTGTAGATAAATGGATAAATGTCAGTGCAGGATTCTTCATTGAAGTTATTCATGCATATGCTGTTGGCGATACAACTGCCCCAATAGATTTTCAATTATTTGAACACACTTTTGAACCGGTTTTGGGCTGTTTGGCCACTCGTCAGTGCAAGGTAGTGTCTATCATCAACATAAAGTCGATAATTTCCGATAATTGAAAATCGAATTCCTTTAGAGTATCATTCCTCGAACTAAGCTGAAGTATACAACAAACAACAGGTTTGTCGTCGCCCCATTTGCCTGTGAACGAGGTAACCAACTGCATATCCGAAATTTGCCCAATTCCTCGTATAAGGAAAGAAAACGTTTCACATATAGTCAGTGAGCATACTTGAAGACTGGCTATAAATCAAATCATCTGAAGGAACAATTCAATCAGGCCAGTCTCAACTGAACGAATCGATCCTTCAGATGATTCGAACTATTAGCCTTAATAGACGTTTTCAAAAGTTTTCGCAGTTGTAACATTAAACAAAAAAATACAAAATGCGAAATATAAAATAAAATGAGAATCAGAGGCTCCAAACAGAAATGGCGAAGGAAACATAAAAACAAAAGACCAATTCTAGAGAACTGAACGTAGTACAGTTAGAAGACTCTAATTCAATACTTCAATATAATCAAATAATGAAGACACCAGCCTGAAGTTTTTTTAATGTTCATCTATGGAACGAATTGAAATATAACAGCTGTTTTGAAAAGGAATTGAGAAGATACGAAATCTGTATCTAGTATTTCAAATACCATTTCCAAAGGTATCTGATATTCAAAATCTCGAATGCTTCACTCAAAAATATCTGGTTACTTATATTCTGTAATACCCGATATATGTGTATTCTATTCATATATGGTTTTATCCATTATTATTATTATTATTAATTTAGCAGCGGCTGTCACCAGATGTAGATTTCTCCGCATCAAATTTTAAATATAAAGGCAGGTCCGAAAAAGCGGTCCGTGTACCTTTTTGAGATGGTTTTCCTTTTAAGTTCCACTCCAGAATGAGGCAGGAGACTAATACTTAAGGCTAAGGCCTTTTAACTATCCTGAAATGGTGCGGGACTTACTCAAGTAGTGAGCCATCAAAAACAACAAGAAGCTTCAGATTAGGCTTATATTACAAAAGAAATAACTGTGTGAAAAAATATAACATGAAAATCAATAAAACAATAAGAAAAATGTTCGAAAAGTACGATCAAAATTTTACAAGAAAACACGTCTTGAATAGCTGATTGTCAAATAAAAATTATCTCTTTAACAACTTGTGAAATGTTATATTTCTCCCTTGAGGTAGAATTCTAACTTACACGAAAACAATTACTCTATTCGAGTTTTGCGGAAATTCTGAATTTATAAATTCCAACTTACACGAAAACAATTACTCTATTCGAGTTTTGCGGAAATTCTGAAATCATTATTTGAAATTGCCTGGTTTCAAACCCGTACGTACTAATCGCTATTACACATATGAAAGGGGTGTAGTGTAATTTGTTGCCCTTCTTATATCGACCCCAAGACGCAACAACAATAAGACAATTATTTCAAAATTAAAATGGCAATTATTACAAAATTAAAATGGCATTCTATCTCTCTCTATACCAACATGGGGGTTAGAAAAAAATCTAAATAGACTCAATACTATGCTGGGTTCTGATCTCCCTCTTTGGTACGGTATCCGTGTAAAATATACAACCGTTGTAAGTGCCACCAAACGGAACACCACAATTGAGTCACTACCAAATTCACCGGAATTCCACTATCGAAAAAAAAACCTTTTTCGGAAAGTCTCTTTTTCTCGCGACTCTCTTCCGCAACTGACTTTCGCAACTCCCTTTCGCGACTCTCCCAAATCAACTATCGATCGTAAAGGAATCTTTTCGCAACTGACTTTTCAATTGACTTTCCTGACTTCTCCAAAGAAATTCACTTTCGCGACCTACTTCACGCAACTCTCTTCCGCAACTCTCTTCCGCAACTCCCTCAACTGACCGATCGCCACCGTGCCCATTAACCGACTCCCTAGTATCCTCAAGTCCGAAAAATTGTTCCTAATACTCCTCCCTTGTACCGTCCCATGAGAGGTCTGATCTTTGTTTAATATTCCTGAATTTTTCCATTACCCTTCCTACTCAAGACCCATATCTTCTTTCTTCGAAGTCATTGGTCAGTTTTTATTTCAAATAGATTTTCGGACCCACCTATTCAGATATAGCCGAACTTCCTGTCCACGAAGCTGAAATGCAAAACTCATAGCTTGCATTTTTTGCGTTCCCAGTATTATAGCTCATCAACAGGATACGTTTGTTTAGTCTGACCGAAAGAAACATAATAGGTTCAACAATCATAACTTAAATTCAACGCTTACTCTGTTGAAAAAGTATTGATACCGAAAAACCAAGTGACCGACCCCGTTCTTTACGAATAAAATTATATTTTTCGTTAACTATCGCAATGGCAGTTATTACAATTTCATATACTTTCATGAGGTCTCTTGTTCATCACTGAATTTGTTACAGACATGTATCTTCTACATTAGGGTAACAATATTTTGAAAAACATATATTTTCAGAATGGGTCTTCAGGTGCCAACAGCAGCAACAGCATGGCAAGGTATTCCAAGTCAACCTCAAATACCTGCCACTCCTCAACAAATAACTGCACCCACAGCAACACTGCAGCAGCCAGGTCTCGTTTTTCCTATCCAGCAATACCAAGTAAGTGAGGTCGGTGTATTACCACACCCTTCTGAAATAACAAGTCAGACTGTAATAACGTTGCTTGACTATATTCACCTATACGCAACGCAAGTTGCAAACAATCGAAAGGTGTAACTTTTATTTAGTCTGAGTGCCAGTTTTAGGATGTTTTAATATTTTGTTCTGAATAGATCCATTGCCAATATTCTCATATGTTGCCATATGTTGCCATTGCCAACATTCTTCCAAGATAATAACAGTTGTATCATAATATTTGTTCCAGTCAACTGTCTAAACGTACTAAACGTGTTGATTTTGTTTTGCTCTCTTTGTCAAAAGGTTGACAGAACTGTATGTGTTAGATGATAGAGAAAAAAGTATACTGGAAGTCAATTCAAAAATCAGTGATTAAAAGAGAATTGAAACTTTTTATGTTTTTTACCACATTTATTTGTAAGTAACGTTACTTCAGTTTCGTCCTATAAGTACATTTTCAAACTTATACATTAATTTTGTATGTATATATAATTTTATAAGTTTGAAAATGTCCTTTTAGGATGAAACTGCAATAACGTTAGTTACAAATGGAAGTGGTAAAAACATAGAAAGTTTCAATTCTCTTTTTTTCGTTATGATTTTTTACCACGTAGTAACGGCTACATCCATCAATTTATTCAAAAATCAGTCATCAGTATCTGAAGAAGTTCGTCAGCAAGTGACAGATGAATCTATAAATACCGCAAAACATAACATTTTATGGCATGTGGGATACGAATTTCAGCACAAAATCCCACGATGATACAGCTGAAAAAATACTTTCAAGGATATTGCAGCTCATGTTTGAAAAATAGAAAAACAAATACATATCTTGCTGGCATTCACTCTCCTGTATTGTGAAATTCGTATATCCGCATTATCTTTCAGACTTGATAAATATGCTTGATTGTACGCCACTAGAAAATGTAGCTTTCGATGAAAAATTTTGTAACAAAAAGTCAAGAACATATTAGGAGGTGAAAAATACCTAAACTCAAACAGCAAATGACTATTTATAATTTTTTAGCAATTGTTTTGGTTAATTTTGGCATTCAATTAAAATACTCTGTTAAACCATGAGATTATGCATACAAATAAATCTCATTTCTGTATTAAGTTTCTTGTAATTATTCAATTATATTTCATAAATTAATTTAGAGATTTTTGGCACACAGTCTAATCAGAATTTACACTTTTCAACCACAAGTATAGTTACAAATCAAAGATGATTTTGGAGGAAAATCCTATTTTACTTATAATTTCAGCTCCTCGCGTTGGTGACATTTTTCGAAAGTGAACCAATTCAATGCAGACCTTCATACATTTTATTCATTCACCTAATGTCCACCAGATTGTCACCTTTGCAACAATGCACAGGTCATGGCACGATGAATATAATTTTCATATGTCTTGAATTATATGACAACATGAACATTTCAGGCCATATAGGTCGAAGTGTCCTTTCTAACAAATGAAAAATATATAAGTAAATAAGAGCTGCGGAAATTCGAAAAAAAAACACTGAGTTTTTATATTTTCTGAAGTTTTTGTTTAGAATCCAGGAATAAACAAAATCATATCTATAACTTTTTCTTAAAAATGTTTGTGTTTGCAAGGAAATTAAGATAAACCCACTACTGCTTTTCCATCAAGCCACTCTATTGATAAAAACTATGTAGTTCCGTGAATATTAATTTGCCTAATACAAATATTGATAATTTATATTAAAATGTAAATATAAATAATTGAGTCTCTGTACACCATGCCCAAAAAACCATCTGAGAAGTCATCCATTTGAAGTGTAATCGATATTCTTTGTTCAATGATACCCTGGATACTAGTGCATACCCAACGTAAACCAATTATGTTTTTTGTAAATGAAACGTAAAAAATAGATCTTCAAAATGTAGCTTTCTAAAGCAGCTGCGGGCTTTTCTCCCTTCCAAGCTCTTCCCGAACAAGCTATTCATCTAAACACAACACCCTCTCAGGTTCAACCAATGGCCTGGTGTAGCAATACAACTACCATATATAAATTCAATTCATCACTTTTGAAATATATTTTCATAACATAATTGATATTTTTCACGAAAATTTTGCTGAATTCGAAAAAATTACCGCGTTCAATATAAACAAATTGAAATATTTGTTTGTTGAACGCGTTCAGAATCCATGATTTCATCAACAGATTCACCACATCGAAACAATCAAAATATTCTCTTCACTTTCGATGAGTATACAATAATATACATGGAGGTTCATTATTGCATCAAACTTGCCTCTCCAAAATACACATAATTTATTTTGAAGAATATATATTTGTTTCATTAGTCGCTTGTTTCAAATTACGATGTTTCAATGCCTCATCAATGTTTTATTGTACGAGTAGATTTCAATAGTCACACTTTTTCACGTAAACATGGCAATTCCCATATGAAGCAAAATTCAAATTTTCCTCCCAGTTTATTTTAGGTACCTAATTTTGTAATAAATTTTCAAACAGATATTTTTGCAAGATTCACAAATAATATGTTTCCGAAATCCTGTTAGTGTACCACTAATGATTCATTTTGAAGTTTTCATGTTATCATATAATTAATGACAGATTCATCAACATATTCATTTATACAATGTGTTCAATTCAAAAAAGACCAGCCTAGCAAAAATCAGAAACCATAAAAAATACAAAGTCGGTTAAACTAGGAAGAAGTTTTCCATTTCAGAGCTCAGTTAGATAAAGTTTTGGAATTTACTTATTGAAGTTGGAGGTACTGAATTTGGAGGTACACTTGTGCGCTAGTGGATGCAAGCTATATACTGTATATCATCCAGTGGTGCGCTTTTAAACGCAATATTGTATATCCACCATACCGCTCCGCGGGGTTGAGTGCCCTGAGAAGTACCTCCGCACGGTTAGTAGTTGTAGAAGCTAGAATCTTGTCCATCCACCACCGCTCACTTCGCGGTCCTCAACCTTCTGCTTGGTACTTCAGTGAGATTGAAAACAAACCTGTTTTGGTTTGAAGCCAGCCTCTGGTGTTTCTACTCCTCATTGTCTGTTGCTGTTTGTTATCCTGACTCTACTGTATACCGTGTGACACAGAATTATGGTACACCCACTTTTTCTCCTTTATTTCTCTAGCGATATTTCTTGCATATGCTCACTAGACGGCACTTTTTGAAATATTTGTAAAACAAATTCAACTTTCGGCTTTTCCGGAAATGACAACAACTTTTGATTTTCAAAAAGGACATCCTATATATTATCACAAGAACGGTTAGGAACCAGGTTTGATGGTGTTATCTCTAATGATGACGAAGATATCGCCATTCATTTTATACATAAGGTCATTGAGTAGGACAAAGAAAATTTTTCTGGAGGGTCCATCCAACTCTCTCTCTCTCTCTCTCACACACTCATTGAGCTTATGGATGGAATAAATGGCGATATCTCCGTAGTCATTAGAGATCATCAAACCTGGTATCGTTGGATTCCTCATGATCTTCCCTAACCGTTCTTGTGATAATATATAGGATGTCCTTTTTGAAAATCAAAAGTTGTTGTCATTTCCGGAAAAGCCGGAAGTTGAATTTGTTTCACAAATATTCCAAAAAGTGCCGTCTAGTGAGCATGTTCAATGTTCCAAGTTTCAGAAATATCGCTAGAGAAATAAAAGAGAAAAAGTAGGTGTACCATAAGTCTGTGTCACACGGTATAGTGTTTGCATGGTGACCCTCTGAGCCTGAATGGTAACGGTGTTATGTATGTGTGTGAGTGTGTGTATGTGTATCGCGGACTATGTCTATGTGTGAGATACCGGTTTTTATGTGTGTGTGTGTGTGTTTGTGTCTAGTGATCATGTGTCGTTATACTAACTGGATCCGCCAAGGCCTCATGTGCTTGTCCCTCTCGAGGAATCTGCAGTCGTCCCTGAACATTTCGTCGTGAAAATCACGCAGCGCTGGGTTAGGGTGTGTGACTTCGCTCGAAGATGTTTTCGGCGTGGTTTTCAGGAGAGCATCCACGTACTGGGAGCTAAGATTCAGATTTCGGTAAATCTGTCGGGTGAATATGTATATGGAAGCATTTACGGCCATGCTTTAATATCGTTCATAGACCTTTGGATCTAAAGTCTGAATGTTTCTATACACTGGCCCCATACAGCATGATGGGGACAGGAATTATTTTGATTAGGAGCAGTTTCACTTAGAGAATCATGTTACTGCGTGAAATAATGAGATAGAGGTATTGGCAGGCGGCCTTCGCCATCGCCTAACTGTCTATCATATAGGACCTAAATGTTGGTTTTCTGTCGAGGGCGACTCGAGGTATATCCGTTCGTCTAAGGAATCTTTTGACCGTTAAAGACGACGAGCCCTTCCGTTTGCGTCTTTCTCTGGGTGAGTTGTATCCCTGGCTCTTGTCGGAGTTGATGTTGATATTCCAGAGATTGGCCTACTCCTCTAATCTGATTGCTTATTGTTGCAGATATTCTGTAACTTGGTGACTGGTGGATCTGGCGAACATTGCTGTGACGTCCGCCTAGAGAGACAACTTTCTGAATTTATTCTCTGGCTAGGGCACGTCTGCCGTGTACACCGAAAAAAGATGAGGTGAAAGAACATCGCCTGGTAGAGACTTGCAATCCTATTCTTCATTGGCATCGACTGGCAGCTGGAAAGGAGTCGATTGTTCTCGTATGAGCAAAACTATCCATTTTAGCCACTAGTTAATCATGCCACACTTTATTGAACGCTTTAGAGACGTCGAACACTTCAAACACTTGAGTGTTTTAGCCTGAATCTATTTCTCCGGTAGAATGTTCAGTTCTTCGGTCTAGTCCTTGAGTTTTTTTCAGGATGATGCGCTCCGCCACTTTGCTCATCGCTGGGTTGAGCTTATCGGCCTGTGATTGTCGGGGAAGGTAAAGTTCTTGTTGGGTTTGGGGATTATGATGACTGTGGCCTCCGTGAAGAAATATAGGAAGTGTTACAGTCGGAGTACGATGTTGATGATGTTCGTTATCCCTCTGTTCTGGGTAGGGTTAGCGCCCGGTTTAGGATCTGATCCGTACCTGCGGCTTTTCGGGTAGTGAAAACTCTGATGATGTCCCTGGCTTCCTCTGGGGCGGAGGTGTTAGGGGAGGAGCGTTATCCCTTTGCTGCTGATTCTATACAGCGTGTACGGCCTGTTCGATAATTTCCAACTCGTCGGTAAAGGGGACATCTTTCGTTCTGCGTTGTCATTCAGAAGAGTCAGCTTTCCTCAGAGTCAGATAACTCAGATGGATCTATGGCGTTGAGTGACCCATGTAAAAATGAAAATTGGTGATGGTTTCTCGGAGACGAAACGTGGAAGTATATGGAATTGAGAAGTCGTAAACAGAAAGTGATTTTTCGCTTCTGATATCTCATTGAATGTCTTCCGGAAACAATTGAACGGAAATTAGTTGATTTCGGTTTTTTTTATTATCTAATTGAAATTTTCTGGATTTGAAGCGTCATTTGAATATGCTCTAAAATAAGCAATATTTCCCTACTTTACCCGACTTTGTATCTTTCACGATATTCGATTTTCTCTGACTGGCCCTCCTTTTTTCGTATACATAGTATTACTGTGCTATGGTTTTGACTTCAAATTTTCCTACTGGACATGAACCATGAAAATAGCGTTACGACATTTTCTTGGTGAGAACTGAATGTAATAAAAAAACTGAGATTTCCACTTGACCTTTCACAAAACCGGGACACGTGTTTCGCTAGAAAATAGCCTCCTCAAAACACTAGATTCACCTACGGCCAATCCGATAATTGATTCTAGGCTAGATTCAACTACCTAAGAAGAGCAGATATAATATTTGATTCGCTAAGAAAATCAGGTCAATAAATTTAGTGATTATTACAAATTATTTACTCCAAGGAAAAAAAATATGATTGTCTGTAAAAACATACTCAGCAACGGAGATATATTCAAATCAATTTGATCGATCATTAGATTTTGGGAATTCACAAAACTGAATAACTGTTCATTGCTGAATAAGGTCTTACCAGATAATCATAATTTGTAACCATGGAATAAATAACAGGTAACACTCATTGATTTATTGACCTGTTTTTACTAGAGAATTGAGGTTATATTTGCTATTCGCAGGTGCTTAAATCCAGTACTGAATTATATATCTGATTGAACTACAGGTAACAGCTAACGTTTCTAGAGAATAAAATTATATAATTCAGGAGTGTGTGATAGCATTGGCCAAGACAAATCCAAAACATATTCAAGTAATACTTTATTGTGAGATTTTCACAAAACCGCAAGACGTGTTTTGCTTTACAATATCTTTCTCAGGCAAGTTCATATTCAGTATCAACGTTCTATACAATAGCTTCCTCAGGAGTGTTGTGGTTTTGTAATTGTAAGTCTCAGAATATAAGGTTTGTTCTGGTTCTAACATCCGAAACTGTTTGGAAAGTGCGCAAGACATGATGCGTACAAGCAAAAAATCTCAAACAATCAGAAATAGTCTCGGAGACATGGTTAAACCAGAACGCATTTTGAGGAGACCACTGTGCCACCTATCGTATATATGAAAAGATGAACACGAGAAAATACTGAATATTACTGGAGTTTTTTCCCAACTCCAGTAATATTAAATTGACGGATGTAGCCGTTACTACGTGTTAGGAAATCATAACGAAGAAAAGAGAATTGAAACTTTCTATGTTTTAACCACTTTTATTTGTAACTAACGTTACCGCAGTTTCGTCCTATAAGGACATTTTCAAACTTATACATTAAACATTACATTAATGTATAATTTTCAAACTTATACATTAAACGTATACATTATACTGCAGTTAAATATTACATTGATGTATAAGTTTGAAAATGTCCTTATAGGACGAATCTGCAGTAGCGTTAATTACAAATAAAAGTGTTAAAAACATAAAAAGTTTCAATTCTCTTCTCTTCATCCAGTAATACTCATTACTACACCAAAGGTTCCAAACAGTGCATCACAAATACAAGAAAATACTGTTGATCATATCCATTTTGTTATGTAGCGTATCCTCGTAGTTTGTTCATATGTTATCTAATCTCAATGATCAATTACTTAAATCAAATAAATAAAAAAATATCCTAGAAAATAGCCCAAACAAATTTCCACGTGAATGCGCATGAGCATGGGAAACAGTTCTCAACAGTTGAATAGAACTGGCCGATCTTGATGAAAATCCATATTTAAAAACTAATTGATACAGTTTATTGTATGATTTTGACTATAAAGGGTTTTACAAAACCGCAACACGTGTTTCGCTATACAAGCATAATGCTTCCTCAATCATTATGCTTGTATCTATTGTATAGCGAAACACGTGTCACGGTTTTCGTGAAACCCTTTATAGTGAAAATCATACAATAAACTATATTGATTATTTTTTTTTAGTTCTCAACAGTTTAGCCTCGAGAGCAAAAACGATTCGGGACAGTTCAAGACAGTTTAGGATCATTTCGCAGTCGAAACCAGAACAGAGGATTCATCGAACCGAACTCATCCTCAATAAACCAGAACGCTCTAGATCGACTGTGCATGATCCTGACGTCCTAAAACCTGAATTTCATAGAACCAGAACAAACCTAAAGTGATGCTTGAATAATTTGAGAGTAATTTTCCAGTTCCTGCTTGAGGCAGCTAGTGTATACAGGAACACAAGCCGCGGTTTTGTAACCATTTTTCAGTGAAAATGACAAATGAATTTCGGTTAAGTCAGGAGGAACTTTGTATTTGTCCATCCTATGATTAGTTGTGATATTTCAAGAGTATTTCTCTTTTTCCATACCTTTTTTATGACAACCATTTCAACAGTCTTGTGCCCTGTACAGAGTGGGCCAAATTGGACACTTTCAAAGAAAAACTCCTGTTTTCAAACTAGATAGATCAAAACTGATGGCTGTGTCTGAAAGTAAAATTTTATGACAAACTCAATGGTGAAAACCGCATATCGATATCGATAAAATATATATTTCTGTTAATAAATCATTTCAACCGCTATCTATCATTTCGACACAGAAGCATTTGGTAAATTCGAGAAGTAAATACTCCGTGCTTGACAAATTGGAGTGGTTTTCTCGCACAGACAGACCGCCGTTTTATCTTATTGTTGGTTGAAGCAAAAAAACGATAGAGAATGATTTTTCCCACAGAAAGAAAGAAGATAATTTACTATTGATCGAGTAATTTTCTGTGGAGTAAGTTTCTGTGGTCTTTCACATTCCACAGATTACTTTTTTTATGTTTTGAAGTTTGTCTTCAGAACCAAAAATTAGCAATTTCTCAGTTTTTTTCTCGAAAGTTGCTTCATTTTTCGATGTTTTTGACAGATGTCTGCCTGACTTGAATGAAATACAGAAAAGTCGGAGGTTCATTATCGGACAAGGCCGTAGCCAAGGCCAAGGGGGATTGATTCCCCCCGAATGTTCTGCAATCAACGGCCATCTAAAAGTTATATCAAATAAAACGATTGGCTTGTTTAAACATCACAGGAGCCATGAAAATAACAGCAACCGCGGCAATGGAATTAATTACTGGTCTGTCCCCTCTGGAACTCTACGTTAAGTTACGTTAATGGTCATGTTACGATTGCACACGGCTGGTGAACCTCGAAGTAGAAATGGGTCAATTGAGGCTGAGTCTATGACAAGAAGAGCTTACTGCGCAACCTGTTCTGCAGGCAACCAGTGATGCAATTGAATCCAGGTTTGTGTTTAATAAACCCTACAGAATCCAAATGGAACAGAAAACAGAGTAACATACTACAAATGCAATACGCATATATACAGACGGCTCAAAAACCAAAGAAGGCTCAGGATGTGGAGTGTACTTCAGATCATTGAGCCTAAGGATTAAATGGGAAAAAATACCAACGTGGTTCAAACAGAACTGACTGGTATCTCAATTGCCATAAAAGAAAGCCTTGGTAGATATTAACATTATCCTGAGGTGGATTAAAGGGCACGACAGGAGTAATGGTAATCGCATTGCCGATTCTTTAGCCAAGGAAGCGGATAGACTAAGAATTTTAGGACCCAGTGGTACTTACGGCCTGATGACTTCGACAATTGCGGAATTAGCCAAACGTTACACACATGCTCAATCCCTAATCCCTAAAGAAATGGGATGAAATAAAAGGATGCAATCTTGCCAGAACCACCCTGGGCGACCCTGAGAAGCTGGTGCAGAAGAAATATCTGGCACTAACCAGGAAAAATATACGCTTAAAAGTAGGATTTCTGATTGGCCACTGTCAACTAAAAGAACACCTCCATAATATGGGGCTAATGGACAAACCTCTATGCAGGATGTGTGAACAGGAAGATGAAACTGTCAGGCATGTCCTATGCGAGTGTCCGGAGTTATCGTCAATAAGAGAGTGTGTGTTCGGCAATTCATGGCCTACACCTGCCGAAATAAAGGAGATGTATCCTAGTGACTTGTCCACCTTCCTGGAAAGGACAGGATCGACGATAACCTAGGAGGACAACTCTTTGGGAGGCTGTACAATGGGTCACATGTGGCCTAAGTGCTGTGGGCCTACACTCACCCTCCCTACTCTACATATACAGATATACTATTGGAATTATAAAACCCGTTAGACATTTTATCAAGTCCTTGGCAAAACGAACCAAGTGCTTGAAAGAGAATATTGAAAGAAACTTCCCCGAAACACAATGGAAAAACCTTACGGCAATGTGCGTACAAACTTTCAAAGATCTTGGCGACACTATCTCTTTCCACATATACCCCTGAAAGAACTTTCTCTTCTCTGAAACGCCTCAAAACTTATTTAAAAATCTCCACAAGCCAGGAACGACTAAACGGGTTGGCGTTAATGTCAATCCACCGTAGAACTGACATCGACACCGAGGAGGTAATTGATTTGTTATCTGCAAAGAAAGCTAGAAAACTAAATTTGATTTTATAAAAAGATGGTAATATTTCTGTAATGGTTTTTCAATAAATATATATATGATCATTTTTGGGAAAGAAAGTCTTTGGCTTTCTACTACTACTGGTACAAAGCCAAAAACTTTCTTTCCCAAAAATTAATCACTCCTGAAAATATAACTCCTTCAATCCATATATGATCATGTAACACTATTTTCTTTCTTTCGTTATTTTTATATTTCATGTTTTTCTGTTCCACAAAATTTCACCCCTAAAAGCGGCTATTCAATCACTAACTTTTTTCTTTAAGTGGTTAACGTTTTGTTAGCCTTAAACATTCGAAGAAAGCTAGGTTTAGAAAGTATAGAATCTCCTAGGTATACTACCTGGACTGAGAAGTCTCAGGCCTAACACATAGATGGCGCTGGTGTTATTGCATTCACTGCTTTTTCAGTTAGTACTGATCTTCAAAAGGAAGCCATTGAAATTTCATGATATTCTTCTTATAAGTTTGTGAGTTATTGCGCTAAGAGTGGCACTACTTTTGTTATTTCCAAAACAATGGATCAAAAACAACTTCTTGATGGGAAAAATATCGGTCAAGCGAAGCAATAGCTGGAAACGGGTTATAAGAACTCCGCTCCTTCAGAAACAGCAATTAAACGTTGGTTTGCTGACTTCAAACATGGTCGTAGAGGCTCCGATGATGCAGAACGCAGTGGACGTCCAAATGACGCAGTAACACCAGAAAACATTTAAAAAAATGGATGAAACATGAATCCATCACTCCACTTTGGAATCAAAACGATCGTCATCCGAGTGGAGAGCATTTGGTGAATTTCGTCCAAAGCGCCCAAAAGCACAACACTCAGCTGAAAAGGTTATTGCCTCGGTATTTTGTGATATGCGAGGTGTAATATTCATCGACTATCTTGAGAAGGGTAATATCATCAACAGTGAATATTATATAGTGTTGTTGGAGCGTTTGAAGGCCGAAACTGCAGAGAAACGAACTCATATGGCAAAGAAAACATTTTTTTCATCAAGACAAAATGGCAAAATTACATGAATTGGGCTTCGAATTGCCTCCGCCTCCACCGTATTCTCTAGGTATCCTCCAGCATTTTTGAAGATCTCAAAAAAATGCTTATCGTTAAGAAATTTCGCTCGAATGAAGGAGTTATTGCTGAAACTGAGACCTATTTTGAGGCCCAAGATAAATCATTCTACAAAAGCGGTATTGATATGTTAGAGCGGCGCTGAAATGATTGTGTGGCTTTTGATGGAGATTACATTGATGAATTAAGCCAATTTTGAAAAAAAATGCGTTTTTTAATTAATCACGGGACTTTTCAGCTCATATGTTAGAATATGCTGTTTATTGAACTAAAAAATTCACCCCGAAAAATTACTGAAGAGTCTCATAAGTCAGCAACTTGTATTCATACAATTTGCCTACAAATTGAATGAACAATTGGAAACATGAAATTTCTATACTCGGCTTTCTTCAAATGGCCGATGTTTCGAAAAATAATCATCTTTCTTTTTCAAAACCCAAAGTTCACCTATAAACAACCCCTTGATCGTAAACAACTATATTTCTTTCGACACGCGTCGGAAGAATTAAATCTCCAGATGTAATATGAGATACATATACAAGTTGTTTTCTGAGAATTCAGTTTGGATTCATATTTCCGATTTCATCGTCTTGCCTCAGTACGACCCCTCCATTATCCCCGATCCTGTTATCCGACTCGTCTTTATATATTCACGATGATCTTTTTTTTCCTCACATAAAAGAGTCTTGAGGTTTCACCTTCATAACTTTTTCCGCAGTAACAATGTATATTGTGAATACACCTTTCGTTTTTTCAACCGCATTTTCGGGTTTAGTTTGTAAGTATCTCAAGTATTTCAAAGTGAAAATGATACTCCAACGCCTCACTAATATTCAAGACGGTTCATTATGGTGAAAAATTTAATCTCGGCACTTATGGTGGTTATGAGGGATGGTGCGTGGTGCATGTTGCGAATGAAACTTTGTCATAGAAGCTGTAAAGTGAAGACGAACTCTGTTTATAGTTTTCGTGAACTGAGATGAAATGTTTGTGCAACCACAAACAACAGAGCAGCAAGGTAATTTTTCGGAAATTTCCTGCCTGACATTTGAACAACTTCCTGAATATTAACCTTAGGTAGTCCATATAGAGTGTCTCATATGTCATGATCCGTACTTAAGGAAATGGTAGACGAGGTCATTTAAATAAATGTTAATATAACAAGAGGTACGATTCTTCGCCGTTCTCCAGTAATTTTTATTTTTGTGATTTCAACAAAAAACATTGTTTTTGATACAAAAACATAGTCTTGAAACTCCAGAATAGTTTTGAAAGTTGTATGTTTGCAATACTCTTGAACAGAAATTATGTTTCTCGACTCACGTTTCGCAAACCAAGTATCAGGAGGAGATGACGCATAACCTTGCATAATGAGGATCATTCCCAGAATTTTGTTATTTTTCCTATTGTGCCTTACTACCCAAATGATACCTAATTTCTACCTGTTTTACGATATTTTACGATTTCTTGATTTTCGAAGGCATCTAAAAAATTGTTGTCATGTACTGGTCTCAACAATTTCAAGTATTCCTCACTTAGATAGATAGCACATTGTTGTCTGCTTGATAAGTAGGATTTAAAGAGAGAGGGCAATCCCCCTTACTCCTTAATCTTCCAATTTATGAACCAGAATAGTATGCGACACACAGTCAAATGCTTTACTCAGGTCGCACAGTGCAGCCGCTGTATGTTTTCCTTCCTCAAAATCATTTATAATACAGTCGACAACTTTTTTTAGAGCTTGTGTAGTTGAGGAAGACATCATGGAACCATATTGGTTTGAATTAAATAGATTATTATTAGAAAAATATGTATAAAGTCTATTTTTTAACAAAATTTCAAAAAATTTTCCAAAGATGGGAATTATTGATATGGGTCTATAGTTTTCAATATCATCTCTATCCCCTTTCTTAAAGATGAGAAGAACTCCAGCAATTTTTAATTCATCAGGAAACACCTTTCTCTATGCATGTATTGAATAAAAAGGTAAGAGGTTCTATGATGTTTGAAGCAGTTTCTTTTATCAGTTTGCTATTCAAATTGTATATATCAAATGAATTTAATTTTTTTAAATCAGAGATTGCATTAACAACCTCAGTGTTATGATCCAGCATTTTTTGGCTTGACGGAGCTAGCACGTGAATTGTTTGTCGAAAGTTTTTTCGTGAGGCTTGTGCCCACGTTGGAGAAGTATGAATTGAATTCATCAGCAGTAATTTATGATCATGTCTGTTTGTTTTTATGTTATTCATTTCAAGGTTGAGTAGTTTCCACCCATCACGAATGTTATTAAATCAGAGATTGCATTAACAACCTCAGTGTACTTGATAGGTTCTAAGAAAAATGATCCAGCATTTTTTGGCTTGACGGAGCTAGCAAGTGAATTGTTAGTAGAAAGTTTTTTCGTGAGGCTTGTACCCACGTTGGAGACGTATGAATTAAATTCATCAGCAGTAGTTTTATGATCATGTCTGTTTGTTTTTATGTTGTTCATTTCAAGGTTGAGTAGTTTCCACCCATCACTTACTTTGTGGCCATCCACTATGGCATGTTGAGCGACACTGTACTTCTCTGGAATGAAACAGAATATGTTAAACATGCTTCTTCTAGCCAGCTATTACAGTCCGCTTAGTTTGACCAGTATATTGTTTATCGCAATCCTCACAGCTTATTTCGTAAATACCAGCCTTTTCCGTTTCTTGTCGTATCTTCTTTCGGATTGCCCAACACTTATTGAGCAGTTCAGCACTTACGAGCGGTTCAGAAAGACATTTTGATATTCAATTTTTCACAAATTTGAAAAGTCGAGAAACTGTCTGAATATTCTCTTCTTGATTAAGTTATTCACTTTTTTTGAAGGATACCCATTACTTTTAGCTTCCTCCCTGACACTTTTTTCTCGATTCATATTTTTTTGCTGAAAAGGAACGTAACCAGCCTATGGACAAGCAAATGTAGTTCCACTATTTCTTGTGGGTGATGGTGGGATCTGTCAGTGATATATCTGAAAGATCTATAAAATTCTACTCAACATGATTTGTTGAAATTTCACGGATTCCAAAAAAAACGGACCGGACCGCATAATTTATTTTTACAGTTCCTGATCTTTGAAAATGAGCAACAATTTCAAGAACTGTATACCAAGATAATACAGTCAAAAATTTCCTATTTCGGTAAAAAATAACCTAGATTATTGCCAATCGAATTGAAATACATCTTGCTACCTAAAATGCAATTTGTATTTTTATTTCAGTAAATTATATCAAAAGTAATTCCGATCTGGAAAATGGGTTTGGTCAAGATATTATTCTTCTAGCCTTCCCTATCCTACTTTCCTGATAAATATCTGTCAAAAAATGCGGCAATCGGCGGAAAATGTCATCTAACTGAAACCACATATTTCTGCCTGAACTCAAAGGTACTTTTTCAAGCAGGGCCGGCAGATAGTTTTGCAAAAATCCTCGAAACTTTTGCTTGTCTAATCTTTCAGATAAGTCCGAATGTGCTAATTAATGTTCCATACCAGCTTTCAAATTGATACCAAATTGATGCTTAAATCTATCCTTCATAACAAACATTTCTTCACAAAATATTGCTCTCAGCTGATGGTCTCATGGGAGACAAGTTTATACACCTTAGATATGGTGAAGGTGAAATAATCGAGTGAAATTCGTGGAACTGTGGCCCTTGGTATGTCCGTCTCAAGAGAGATCCACCGTATATCGATTGTGGGAGTTGTTCAAAGTACGCATTGTATATACGAATCAAAACTCGATGATCAAGATTAAATTATCTGTATGTGGAGTTATGAATAAAATGAATTTCTTTTAATTTCTGTGGTGTGTACGGCATATTTGGAAGCAAAAATATACTTCCATAATCAATGAAACTATGTTTTTCTTAAAAACAAGAAAATTACTGAGCTGATTTCTCGCGATCTTTTTAGTTTTATAGCAGATTGATAACAGAAATTCACAAGTTTGCTGCTCATAGACAGACATGACAACTGTTCAAATTTAAATTGTCAGTCACAAGTCAACACAAGTTTAAGCATACTGCGAGGTATTACAAAGAAACTGACATAATTTGTAGCTAATTTTTGGACAACGGTAGCCTAAATTATTGATGAAAATGTTTATTCTCATATTAGGAACGGAAACATATCATGTTGAATAACTGATCCACTTGGATTTTTCAATCAAATGAGACTTTGTTGTGATCAGTACCATAATGTAGTATTTTCAATGAAAGAAATATCAGGCATGGTGAACTATTTATTGCAACGCTTCAAAGGTAACATAAAAAAGGTTTTTTGTGAAAATAACAAAAATTAAAATTACTCGAGAACGACGAGGAACCGAACCACCTGTTATATGTACTTTTTTATCAGAAATGACCTCTATCGCCTCCATCAGTTTGAACCATTACTTATAAGATACCCTGTATTACAAAATGTTCTATATCTATTGTGCAAGGTATTCAAAGAGCTTCAAACAATATGGAGTTTTATGAGAGCTTGCCTATAGTTCAAAATAGTTATTCTTCTACCATTTATGACCCGAAAAACTCTGGCTCGAGGGTTTGTAAATCGGTTCATACAAACTTTTATGTCACTTTAGTCTGTTATTGCATTCATAAAATACATAGAGTGCATTCCAGGTGGGCCACCCTCAATAAAGTCATTTGATATAAAGTTTTTTTGTTCGTGAAACCCACATGTCAAAAATTCCAAATGGGAGTAATAGTCTAGTGGCACCTTATTTCAAAGGTCTCACGACTATATATCCAACCCTTTAACATTTTTGACATTACAAACATATGCAATGTCAAAAAAATAAAATACTTCTTTAAGTTTTTATTCAGTTATAAAGTAGAAAGTCAACCTATTTCACTATTTGAAATATTCAAACTGAACACTACTAAAGGATAAGAACTCACGATGGAAAATTTTGTTTCAGTACAATAAAATGTTCCTGAATGTAATCACCTAGTTACAGCTGAGTTGTTGATATTTATGTCAATCTATTCTGAAATTCAGTTCAGTTCAGTTTTATTATCACTTTTTTATTGTTGCCCTGTTTGAATTCGAGTTATTATTTCGTTTATAATCTTTTGTTTTATGAAAAGGATTCATACACCTCAAGAACGGATTGAAAAAAATGTGTTTGTACAAACAAAATCTGCATGGTTTACTTATTGTTTTCAGCGATAATCATCAGACAGAAATGTAAGACGTGAATATGTATTGGAATTGTTACATACATTATTATGAAATCTAGTAACGGTAATAAAAAATAACATGACTATTCAGAAATAGTTCATAACGAAGGTGTTAATGTTGCAGTTTAGGCCACATTGCCTTGATGTCTCGATAGTCTTTGACTAAGTTGTCCCCAGCATCAGGAGTGAGTCGTATAAACGTTTTCAGAATTCCCCACAGACACAAATTCCACCCGTATAAAATGAAATTGAACGATGATGATTTCGATAGAAAAAATGAATTTTGTGAGATCCTCTCGGAAGGCGACATTCATAATCCAACTTATCATGGACAGGGCAAAAATAAAAAACTCTCATAATAAAACGTTTGTTGGTTCCTACGATGTTTCATACGATGGTTATGTAAAATATTGGAAATATTTGTATATAGTTGTCCAAAGAATGGTGTACCCCAAGGCATCTGAGCAAATACAAGATATGACCATCCGTTGTTGTATCGAATGCCTTACAGGTCATTAATTTCACTTTAACTTCAATGAGTTCTGCGTTATACATCTACAGATAAACAGGTCCTTCTCACATTCAGAATCACACTCTTTGACCCTCTCTGCTGCCTGTGGAGGAATTTCTCCATTAAAAACTCTTCAAAATTTCATTTTCACCTGAAACTTCCAATAGACTATCAGAAAATATTTATAAAACTTTTATAATGGGAGTCTTACGACTTTCGCGTCTATATATTCGATCGTTATAGATTATTTCCATGTTTATATTATGAATGGACTCACACGTTACTTGATGGAAATTATCAATACTATCCATGATAATAATCAAACAATTTTCACGAAAAAAAATTAATTTCAACTGACTGTTCTAAACAGGGTGTTTATTAAACATGCAGCAAAAAATTAAGGGACTATTCTTTGGACTATTCTGAGGATATTTTGTCCTTTGATGATGTTTGTAGGGCGCTTTCGAAAATACAGGACGAAAAAGAGTTTCGACAATAAGAATTTTGGTTATTTTATAATTATTGATGTAGCCGAAATAAAAGTATAGCGTTTGAAGGTGATTGACAATGTTTCGTGATGAATTTCACTAGTTCGGACTTCCATTGTCTATTATATAAAATGATTTGAAATCCCTGAAACAAGTAAAAAAGAAAAATTAAAAATGAATAGCTGAAAATAACAATTATATTAAGCAACAATAAACCTGAAATGAAATGATAGTGAAATAACCTACAAGTAAAAATATAATAATTGAATAAATAAAAA
>NW_019289808.1:39906-91988 GCF_000500325.1 Leptinotarsa decemlineata
ATTCATCCCATTTTTTACAATGAGTTTTTTTTTTTTCCTTTGCTCTAGTTATTGTTCAATGTCTATGCTTTTCCGAGTAGATTGAAAATTATGGAACCATTACTATAGTTATTCGTTTTTTTTCTTTGTATGTGTCTGTTATTACTAGAAATATTTCTACTTTTCAAAAATTAGAAAAATTATACTGAAATATGAGCAGTATTTATATTTTTAGGTAGTATTCATTGTTGCGTATTTGTATGATTAAGTATACCCATGGACAGGGTCTTCAAGAGCCTATATGGGAAAATATATTTCTGAAATATTTGTTTACAATGTAATACTTTTCATATTCTATAATCATGTAAAAATTGTTCTTTTGTAAATAAATGTTATTATTATAAAAAAAAACACTATAGAGAGTTAGAAGTCATTAGTTTTGGAGAACATGGCTTATTAATAATATGGAAGTTGGCTTGATTGTCAAAACTATAGGAAGAAAGAAGGACCTTTTCATCGATATTGAATCATTTGTTGGATGAAAATTTGGCAAATTTTTGAAATTATTCATTCCTGACCCTCAAGCTGATATAAAATAAGCTGAATAACATATTCTAAGTAAGACAAACATGAAACATTTTTTACTACTCCCTATGTCCCCACTGTAGCTATTATTGACACATGCAAACGTAAGTCATTCTTGGGATAATGATACACGTTTTTTTGTTAATATCAAAGAAATCGGTGAAATATCTAACTGGTGAAACTTTCTACTAAAAATTATAATAGTCATAAGTACAGTCTATATTCCAGTCCAGTCTATATTCCAGAGATAATGATATAACTATAATTTTATTGTTTAGATGCAATACTGAGTGCAATTCAAGTAATGAGATTTAAATATTTGACATATAAAAATTCGCATATTATAATTTTAGGCAAGTTATAGGAGAAAGATGATCCTGAAGGATGTGTTTGAAAAGTTTTCTATCATATTGTGGAATACATCAAATTAAAATTAAGGAACACCAGGATATTCCCTTTGATTCTTATGACAAAAGTTGCTTCTTGCCTACGGTGTTAAAACTATTACCTTACCCCTGAGTGTACTTGTAGGATAACTTTTTACTTTGAATCTTTCATTATCTCTGGAACTTTGTTGAAGTTTTATGTGTGTCATGTCGCATGGAAATGAATTTCAAGAATTGAATGTGAATATTCTCTGGAATCCTTTCACCTGAATGATGTTCGTAACTGAATGAATCATTTGATGCACATCTGATAAAATTTTGTAAACTCATCAGGAATTAACGTATGACGAATGTAGGAAATGACCCTATTCATTACTCGATAATGATTACTGTGAAAATAGTAGTTTTATCTCAAGTAACAAATCATCAGTCCCATCATCAAGTAAAAAAACAATAAATATCGGCAGTTATCGGCAGTATGATGAATGTTACTGATAGGGATGCTATTGAATTCAACGGAAACAATTTGATATGATTTTTTCCTCTTTGAATTTGCAGATAGTCAGTAAAATGGAAATATTAAATAAAAGAAAACGTTTGAATAGTAAAGCTACATATACAAATAGCATTAATGATCTGATGTTATGCCACAAGTTGAGTATAAATCAGTGCCTATATAATCAATCCTGTTTTCCCAAAAACGTGGAAACAAGCTTACGTTTCAACAATACCAGGGAATGGAAATTCTACCAGCTTGAATATATCTTCATATATCAATCGGCAGTCATCCCAATTCATCAAGAATGTTGAAGACAGTTTTTGGAAGGCGAATTCAAAAACACTGAAATAGCCAATGCAGTTTCAGAACAAAATTTTTGGGAATTAGTCTAACCAATTTCTGTTCTCTCTTTTTTACTGTTCATTTGCTTAATGATACTTTGACTTTCCAATCCGGCTCTGTTTCAATCTGAAACACCATATTTGCTCAATATAGCCAATATAGTGGATCTGTCGAAATGATTCCAAAAAAATATCTATCGCACATTCCTCATTTCTAACGACACATTTCCATCGAAAACACTTCTTTCAGTAGTCTGAAAATTATCTCCGGTATATCAGTAAATTTAGTGAAAACACTTTCCCAACACCAGAAGAAAAATTAATCTATCTCGACGCGCATTTCACTAACCAAGTTAGCATCCTCAAGAGATCATTATGACTTAATTTTACTACTATGTTAGTGTTTTTATAGGTGGCCTCCGCACTACTACCTGTTAGTAGTACCTAACTATAACGATGAGGTTAGGTTAACATAACTACTACCTGGATGAAACAGCAGAGTACATACTTTGTGCTTGCGCGCTGCGTACCGAATCAGGTTTTTAAAGTTCGGCAGAGCCGTACTCTTAATATCTGACCTGAAAGACCACTCACTATACAAACGAATCGGCTCCGTTAAGAAGCTAGGTTTACTTGGTCGAATGTGAATAGGTGTGAGACATAATAAACCCTTGCGGGTTACGGTGGAGGGTTGAATAGACCCACTCACTTTGGACCTGACCTAACCTAACCTGGTATTGTTCTTATGCTGTTTTTAATACCTCTAATTTGTTATGTATTTCCTTTATATTAGTAACCATCTCCTAATTTTTTTCTCTAATATTCAACTGTTTTTTATTCAGAATTATTACGTATAGGACTAAACAAATAGCTTTTCGAAATAGGACCTTCGTCGCTATTCATAGAACTCATTCCGCACTTTTCGATTTCTGAACTTTCGAAATCATTCAGAAACCGTTTGTCATGTACCGGTCTCAACTATTTTAAACACTTCCCACTCATTCTATGGTCGTTCTCTATGGCATGTTTCATATGGAAGCACTATGAATTTTGAATCTTTCACTTTTTGAAAAATCGAAGGATTACGAAGATACTCCACAAATATTTTTCTTTGCTCAAAGGAAATGTGATCAGTCTATGGACAAGAAATTGTAGTTCCTCCAGTTTGTGTTGTGGGCAATAATGGGAGCTGTCAGGGATAAACCTGAAAGTGTTCGTATTCTTTCTATTTGCATCAAACTCTAGACCCTTATCAACATTTTCAATAACTAGTAAATCCAGGAATGGTAGTTCTTTGTTATTATCAATTTCATACGTGAATTTTACACTTGCAAATCTGTTGTTGAGACAAAATAGAAAATCCTCTACTTTACTTCTATTCCTATCGAAAATTGAAAATACATTATCCACTTATCAGATCCAGGTCCGAGGAAAGTAATCCAACTCTTCCCTTGCTTTCATTTCAAATCTGCTCATGAACAGATTAGCCATGAAGGGAGACAACGGATTTTTCATTGCCTATTAAAAGAGTTATCGAACTGGAAACAATTTTGTTCCATGCAAATTCTGATAAAGCCGGATGTATTCTTCGGCTGCTTCACCACTTATTTCATCAACATCTAAGAGATCTTTCAAATATTCAATTGCTTTTGGTATGTTTACACTTTGTTATTTCCAATATTTGAAGGCTCTTTTAGATGTTAAGTGATGAAGTACTCGAAGAATACATCCGGCTTACCAAAATTTGCATGGAACGAAATTGCTTTCAGTTCGCCAACTGGACGACATGAGGGTATGGTATGGGATACCCGTTCTCTCCTTTCATGGCTAATCTGTTCTTGGGAAGATATGAAATGAAAGCAAGGGAAGAGTTGGATTACTTTCCACGGACCTGGATCCGATACGTGGATGATGTATTTGCCATTTTCGATACGAATAGAAGTAAAGTAGAGGATTTTGTATTTTGCCACAACAACAGATTTGCAAGTATAAAATTCACGTATGAAATTGAAAATAACGAAGAACTATCATTCCTGTATGTACTATTTGTTAAAAATGTCGATAAGGGTTTAAAGTTTGATGTATATAGAAAGAATTCGACCACTTTCAGGTATATCCCTGACAGCTCCCATCATTGCCCACAACAAAAAATGACGGGACTACAATTTTTTGTCCATAGACTGTTCACATTTTCCTTGAGCAAAGAAAGGTTTGAAATTGAGTAAACAGTTGTTAGGGAGGTGGCTGAAAACAAAATTTGGGGAGTATCTTCGTAACTTCACTTTTCGGAAAGAGGAAGATTGAAAATTCATAGTGCTTCCATATGAACTCAAATACACTAATGGGTTGGTCCGAACTTTCAAAAAATTGAATATAAGAGTGGCTTTCAAAACTGCACGTACACTTTAAGAAGTCTTGGGCACTCCGAAAGAGAAGACGTTGGAAAAACGAAATGAGCTGCGATGATTGTGATAAGAAATATGTTGGTCAAACCAAACGGAATATATTAGCTCGCTACAAGGAACATGTTTCGCATGTTCGGTTTCATGCCAGAGAGGACGACCATAGAATAAGTGACAAATGTTTAAAATTGTTGAGAGCGGTACATGACAATAGGTTTCTGGATGCTTCGAAAGCTTTAAGATAGAAAAGTGCGGAATGAACAGCGACAAAGGTCCTATTTCAAACAGCCCCTCTGTTTGATCTTATACGTAATAATTCTTAATAAAAATAGTTAAATATCAGGAAAAAAATCAAAATGTAAGGAATAATCACTAACATAAAGGAAATACATAAAAAATTGGAGGTATTAAAAAAACAGGTAGTTGAGCACAGGAACAATAATAGGTAGTAGTTAGGTAATACCAACCGGTGTAGTTAGGTACTACTAACAGGTACCAGCATATAAAAACACTAACATAGTAGTAAAATGGAGTCATAATGATCTCCTGAGGACGCTAACTTGGTTAGCGAAACGCGCGTTGAGAGACCGTAATTTTCGTTCTGGTGTTAGGAAAGTGTTTTCAATAGATTCATTTTACTCCAGAGGTTTCAGTACGAACTATCAAATATCAGTAAATTACGACAGTACACTTATCAATCACTTATCAATTCACTTTTCAAATTCATTTTATGCTTTTCAGTGAAATCCCGATATATATTGGGATGAGTATCATCTATTTACCGCAGTTTGAGTTTATTGAAATACTGGACCTAAATCAGCCAGTTTTCTTCGATACCTTCAGAGATTTGATCTTTTCAGCTTCCTTTTTTGTTTTTGAATGTTTTAATGTAGTGAAAGTTGCAACTTTCAAGTAGATTACCATGTAGTTACATATATATATGTTTGATGTGTCTGATATTTTTGGTCAAGTTACTTTTTCATTCATATTGGAGAAAATAATCCCCATCCACAATTTCAATACTCAAATATGAACTCGACATGTAGTCCTCCAATTGTAATATTACAGTGAGAATTTTAAATAGCATTATTTTTTCTTTCAGGCTCAATGAAACACACACAATTGTCATCAACCCGACATAGTGATATATTAAATACCAACAAGATACCGTATCAGTAAATAATCGCGGAAATGTAATTTTGTGCCAATTTTCAAGTAGTAACAATGAAAACAACCATAGAAGTCTTAAGTCCATCCATTTTATGTAGAGCTGGCGAGGACTAAAGCTTCAATTGTTTCCGAACATGGTATGAATGCTGAAAGGTTGAGAAACCTGCCTATCTGCACTGGCGTCTGCCGCCTAGCCTAGGCTGCTACTAGCCTAGCACACGCTCCACCTTTAGTTCACTGGTTTCACGACTTTGCATGAGTACATCTTTCTTATTTCACGCGTCTTTTGGCAGATAGGAGAGGACGACTGGCTCTCTTCCAGCCTTCTGGTATGATTATAATGAAACGGACCATTGAAGCAAGAAACATAGGAAGACGCAGCCTGACCGATGCGGAGTCATGAAGATCAAGACACTTTGGGCCTCGACATCTCGTACCGTCTGCTCTCTACAGTTTAAGGATCAACTTATTTTACTTGAGATACCTGTACTTCTGCGGTAGGGTTGTAATGATGAACAAATTAGAATATAAGAGTTTATATTTGTGAAGAATTAAGTGTGGTTCCATTCGATTGGGTTTGACTTGTACAAACACAACTAGAATAGAAGAAAGGAAGCTAGATAGAAGATATAGATAGGTTAGTTGGTAGTTATGTAATCGAAAAAACACGGATCCGAACATATACAATGATCACAAACCACCACGGATCAATAATTCGGAAAAGTCAATACACGTCAAGAATGATATCGAATGCACTAGCGTCAATGAGTCAAATTCATATTTGATGCACGTGTTTCCGTGTTTAGGCATCTTAATGAAAATGGACGCAAGTGTGATATAAAAATATATAAATTATTCAACGTGATATCCCAAAATCTGACATTTTATATAATATATATAATGAATGATGAAAAGTTTTGATACAAGATTTAAAGTATACCGCAGATGTAGAACATAGAACGATGAGTATTACTTAGCATTTATATATGACTAGCTGTATGTTCGGTAAAGACAGTATATATAACTTGCACGCTAATCTTAAGACGCACCACATATATAACGGCTGTATTAGTGTCTAAGTGTAAAGATAAATCACTTGTCTAGTGCTCTGCCCTTCAAAAAACACGCATTATCAACGTTGTCCTGACACTTACAATTGTGAGAAACTCTCGTGTCTTATACCTCTATCTTATTCTTGATAGCTCTCATTTCATGAACATCCGTTATAAAAATCATCAAAAGTAACTAATTTGTAGAAGACACGAAATAAACTAACATGAATATGTCAAAAATTGTTCAAAATTCATCAGTTATGGTGACGAAACTTATCCTTTCAATCATATTTTTCACTCCGAGATATCCTTCGAAATCTCATAATTATCGAGTACGAAATAATGTCATGATAAATGAAATATATAACATAGGCAACGATCTTATAAAACAAGGAAATTATACTGGATATCAGCAATTTCTATCTTTGTCGTTGTGGCATAGTTTCCTTTTTCATACCATACCGTTGAAAGAGTTAGAATCAAACTGGTAATATGGTTTAAAATTGAATAGTTGAAAAACTAATTGTATTTTCCAATTTCTTTTTAGTATACTTACCTACGTTGTATTCTTAATTTGTTAACAACTCCACGATGCGTCTTGGCTCATGAGTAACCCCGTTACTTCATATAATATCTTAATTATCTTAATAGTGTCATAAATTTATAGAATCATAACAGAATCGCTGTTCTAGAAGATTTGGATACGATACGATAAAACCTACTGAAGAACGGTGGCATGAAATATTTCATAGTACTAATACGTTCATTCGGAAAATAAACAGCAAATATACCTATTATTTACTGAAATGTGCCGACTTAACAGTCATATGGTTTGGTAACTCAACAAACTTGAAAAATAATTGAATATCTATGTACAAAATGGTTTAGACTTTCGCGACTGAGGTTTTCAGTATCACTGTTTTTCGAATTTGAAAGCCGTGGATTTTTGTAATTTCTTCCCGACGTTTCGCGGGCGCGAGTTGCTATCTTTTTCAGTCATCGGACAGCAAGCCATGATGGTTAAACCTCTGAAGAAGCTAGCCACTCGCGCCAGCGAAACGTCAGGAAGAAATTCCAAAAATCCACGGCTTTCAAACTCTAAAAACAGTGACACTGAATATCAATGTGGTTGGTAAGTTTTTAGCACTTTATGGTATCTGGTGCTACTAACTAGGTGCCATTTGAGTGTATTTGAACTCCAAACTGAATATTTTTCAACTGTTTTCAATCCGATAAATAACAACGGCGAAAATTATATTCCTGAGAAGATTGCCAAGTAACCATCATCATAACATCAGGATGTGCAGGATCATTCTCAAACATTGTTTGTTTACATTCTATGTAATATTGATAATTGATATCTTGATGCCAGACACATTTCGTGTCAGTGTTGACCTCTATAAGTAGGACAACTAATGTGAGGGTCTTTAAATTAAAAAATAATTTTTAGGCTCACTACATGTTTTTGATTCAAAAAATTTCATTTGGCATTTATTTGGCGTCTTTATCCACTGAAATCTTCGTTGCAGGACTCTGATAAATGTATTTTATCTGACATAAATCAGTAGGAGAATAACAACCCGACGAGGTTTTGATTGCTATAGTTTTTTATTCGAAAACGCTCATATTGAGGTACCTACTGTTTACTGAGATCACCCAAGTTTGAATGTTTGATCACACTTCGCGTAAGTTATTCATCGAGTTTCAAAAACAGTTGAAAAACCTAAAACCGGTAAACTATGAACCTCAGTGAAGGTAGTTCCAGAAGTTCAACTCGCAAAGACGGCCATCAACTGATAATGAAGGAGAACAGTGTGTCAAAGCGACCTGTTTCATTTTTCATCTATTGACATAATTATTCGAACTGTCTGACAAAGGTAAACACCATTGAGTTGATCAGTGAGCTAGGCAAAAATCATATTCGTTTTTGGAATCATTTCATTTTGGGAAACTGTTATTTAACTGTTATTCCAGTACAAAAATACTAGAAAATGAATATTTTCTCCAACATATGGTAGCATTTGAATTGAAATGGGGATATTTCAGGAGAGATTAGTTTTTGGGATAAACGATTTTTGGCTTTCTACTTCTCCATCTTTAAAAAACAAAGTAGAATACTTGTGAAGGGAAAAAGGAAAGGTACCCTCACGAAACAAAGAAATCCGTAGTAGGACAACATGTATCTTAACACACGTGTCATCAATTCATGCATCCTTAATAAGTGAAGAAGGTAATGAAAACGAAGCAACGTAACTACTGCTACTAACAGCCTAACCTTCTAAGGAAGAATTGCTCTTTCTACTGAAATTTCAATATTTCAGTATGGGAAACATTAGACAACGCCATAAAATTTTGTAACCGTGAACTACGAAATGCCCAGAGTAGTGAAAACAACGATTTGTGTAGTATTCAAGACGTGAAACTGTATAAACTTTTCAGTTAATAACATTGAAATGTCAAATGATAGTAAATGCGTCATCAGTTGGTCTGAAAATCTACGGTCGACTTAGTTTTCTTCAATGTTCTCAGTGCAAGCTATTATTGAATAAGAGCACCCGCTGTTTGAAATGAAATGTTAACTGTGTTTTACTTGACGTTTCACTTGTAGAAAAAAAATATAGATTGATGATGCGTGTGTGATCTTTCATTGTTCTACGTGTAGATATTTTCGCTTCGTATTAAATAACAAATTGAGAGTATCTTACCAGCATATAAAACAAATAGAATATTTATCAGTTTGGTGTTCCAATAATTTTTCTGTAGAGAGGTTGGTTGGGTAACAGGATTAGTATTTTCCTTAAAAAAACAATTGTTTTCTTGCCCACATTTTGAATTCAATAAAATTCTTCTTCGGGGATCTGTAACAATGAATTTTCATAAACATACCTTCCACAAAACTTATACGATTATTATCGTTTCAATTTCACAAGAAATAATGAATTATTAATTAAGTTATTCACCGAAAAGTTGTTTCTTCGTATTAGTATTACTATTTTAAAAACCGTCAGACATATTGGATACATATTAAAATAAATAAATAACATTGCACCAACCAGATTTTCGAGACAATACCAACACAAAACGACATGAAACAAACGAATGGCTTTATCTGTGATTCTGATAAGGTGGTGTCTGTTTTTTATTCAATGACAGAAAGAAAAAGAATGAAAAAAAAGTGAATTATTTCACTTATCAAATTGAAATATGCAGTATTGAGGTCATCGACATCATCTAGTGTTTACACTATCGCATTTGAGAATATATGTAATTTCGCTCAAATGGAAAATGTGTGGGATTTTTATGATTACTTTCTTAGAGTCTCATGTGTTCCCGGTTTTAAGATACCGTCCGGTTTGACCAACATAGCATTTGTGACAGCTTCCACAGTTTGTACACTATATTGTGTGTACAAATTGAACTGTGTAAGCTGTCACAAATGATATGTTGGTCAAAGTGGACGGTACCTTAAAACACAAGTTTCAGAACACATAAGAGACTCTAAAAAACTGAATATAAAAAACACCACAGCCCTCGTTGAACATGAAAGAGAATATGGACACATTTTTTATGTTGATCATTCAACTATTCTAGATGTTCAACCATATTTATCCAAAAAACTTTTGAGCGATAGTGTTAACACTAGAAGAGATGTCGATGGCCTTAATACTGCATATTTTACATTGATAACTAAAATACCTGAATAATTTACCCTTTTTTCATTCTTTTTCTATCTGTCATTGATCAAAAAACAGACACCACCTTATCAGAATCAATGATAAAGTCATTCGTTTTGTTTCATGTCATTTTGTGTTGGTGTTGTCTCGAAAATTTGATTGTTGTGATATTTTTTTTTAATGTATCTAATATGGTTTCGAAATAGTAATATTAACACGAAGAAACTACTTTTCGCTGAGTAATTTAATTAAGAACTCATCATTTCTTGAAAAATCGAACGATAATATTCGTGTAAGTGTTGTAAAAGCTATGAATATGAAAATTCATCGTTACAGATCCCTGAAGAAGAATGTAATCAAATTCGAAACGTCGGCAAGAAAGCAATTGTTTTTTAAGAAGAAATCGATTCTGTTACCCAACCAACTTTCCTTCAGAATATTTATCGTTTGAAAAAACATAAACTTCATACGAGGACGTATATTGTCTAATGTGGTTTGTCTCTCTCTAAATGAATATGTGCTTGACGGCCTTTTAGAATCCTTCAACAAGCTGAGTAGATGTGAATGGACTGAACTCTCGAATTACCTTTCTTTCTTCAAAAGTCATATGCATATAATAATTTCCATATTTGTTGAACAACATTGTCAAATTCCTGTTCAAGGACACGAGCAATTTTTTTATATTGAATGAGATTTCGAAGAAATATTATGTATCATTTTCATAATGAAAGGCTACATCGAATCAAATGTTGTACAGTTTGGAGAAGAAATGATACAGTACTTTATAGTAACATCTGATTGGAACATTTTTTTCATTACCTTGGATATTTATAACTGTTGTTCAAAATGGAGTTACTGGTCCGATTCAGTGAAATATAAAGACAGGTGGCAGAAAATTTTTATATTCTTGTATGTCACCTCATATATAATCAAAGAATGTAGTTCTACGTCTCATTTGTAGAGTGGCAGACATTATGATGTGTGTGATATTTGATGTGTTCTTGCACAAGTTAACATAGGGTTAGGATGAAATCAACTCATTTTCTGTTATATTGTTGAATATATCTTTGTTTCATAGTTTGTTGAGTTTCAATTGTTTATTTGTTATTGCTTTGGTTAGTAAATTGAAAACTTGCATGTGACTCTCAGAGTAAGCATCGATGTCTCTTCTCCAAAATTTGTATGAATTATTTCAAATGGGAATGATATTAAATAAAAATTCTTGGAATAATCAAATAAATTACTAAAAACAGTCTACTGTAAGATCAACGTAAACAAAATAAACAAACAAATAGTATCAGTCAGCTTTTAGTAATTTGATTGTAGGTATGTATGGGTTCTACGATTTGAAAACTTTATAAACGAATGTTCCATGAAAACAGTATTTCTAAGAGATACATCAGTAGAAGAATATGAATTACGTGCTCTTATTGCAATAGTCACAAATTGAACTCTTTCAAACAAACTTTGAGTAATGTCAAGAAATTGGATAGATATATCTTCATTAACAAACTATAGAGTTCAAATTTCATGATACTATCATAATTTGATATTTCTTCATCTACTGAAGTATCTGGTTCAGATCCAATGAAAAGATAACAAAATCACATTTGTAAGTAATCACCACCTCTTTGCTATAGCAAATCTGCACAGTAGTCAATTACAGTCAGTAACCTAAGGGGCTAACACATTTAGGAGGTCCTAGAATTGCATGTGGAATTTTAGTTAGATTGTCTCTTAGAATATCATACTCTGTGATAGTATATTGTTGTCTTAAAGAAATGTGCAAAAAGAAAACGAATTATATTATAATTATTATAGAAATGCATATATATACGATAACATTATAATAGATTTTTATACTTTTGGTACTTATAATTTAAAAGACAATCTTTTTTGACTTCCATCTCCGAGGGCACAAAATACTTCTTCAATTCCAAGGCGCGAAAATTAGAAAGAGTCGAAAAATATTGTCAAATTCAGATGTATTTACTGAAATTTCATCACGGGGAAAGTGAGAAGTCCCAAGGGGAGAATTTCTAGATGTCTTCCAAATGAACCATGAAATGAAAAGTGGAAGTGTTGAGTAAATCCAACAGACAGGCTACCATACACCAGAAGTATAATACTCTTCTCGACGTTTCACCAAGCAAGTTGGTAACATCGGAAGATGAACAATTCTAATTTTTCAACTTCACCTATTCATATCTAACAACCCCCACCCTTATTTTCAGTCAAGAAATTTTACGAAAAAAACTATCCTGTGTTAATGGCCTATATAAAAGTAAGCAATAGGCCAGAGTTTTGAAAATATACAATAGTCTAGTATCAGATACCGGTCTCAACAATTCCAAGTTGTGTTTTTTTATTCTATGGTCGTTCTCCAAGATGTGTTTGGCGAAACTAGACTTTTCAGGTCTGTGATATTCGCCACTTCTCCAACCAACATACGTTTTCTCTTATATCTTACAGTTTAATCCTTCAAGGTTACCTAGCACTTTTTGAATCCACAAGCAGTTTCGAAAACTTCATTTAGAATTTGGAAAATTCGATGTAATTGGTTACTGTCTCAAGATGCAAATGAAAAAAGAAACTTTGTCACGTGTATTTCAAAAAGTCGAAGATTTACGAATACATAACCTAAATATACGTTTCCTAATTATCTAATTGGCATTCTGTGTTACTGAAAATGGTGGGAGTTGTCACCAGGAGAGCTGTTTTGTATCTGAGAGCAGACAAAGGCAGTGGAGCTGTAATATGAGATGATACTATAAGATACTTCATTTAGAAATTAAGAACTGTTTTTATTGTAAAATACCGAAGATTCTATCACCTGTGATGGTTTCAGGAGTGAAAAACTCGTTCAAGAAGTGTCAGAGTTTGATCACACCAGCTTTGGGTAGAAGTTCACAGGTCTCTATGCTTGCAATACCTAAAATATACATACCAACAAAAATCCACAAGAAAACAGTCTGTCGGATTCAAATGTGGTTATTTTACATGAATTTATCAAAGATGTAAGGTTCAATATGTGAAGCTGTCGAAGAATACATACAGCTCACACAAATATAGTTGTGACACAATTTCTTTCAGTTCAATAACTGTTTCAACAGAATGTTACATGTGAAATCGAATAAAATGGATAATTTTCATTCTCAGATACATATATCACATATTCCTGATAGTTGTCGATAAAAAAGTTAAACCAACATGTTCTGGCTTGTTCACTTCACCTAGTAATCCAAATACAATATGATGGAAACTGAGAAGTATGTAATCCATGTAATAAACCTAAGGACTCGTACAGAAAATATGTTAGTCGGGTTAAAGGGGAATATTCGATTTCGGAGACCAAATAAGTCTAGTGTCAGTATATATGCCTTGCCTATCGTATAAACAAAGAACATTGTTTAAAATTGTAGAGATCCCTAAATGACACAATACTTTTTGAGGCTTTCAAAAGTCGGAAAATAACAATGCGTGCAATGAAAACTTGAACAATAACAAAAGTCCCATTCCAAATAGACCATTATTCAGTCTCTCAATAACCAATCATTCGTATATAACTGAAAGTAAAATTGGGTGTTGAAGAATAAGTATAGTTCATCTAATGACGACACCAACTCCGTTGGTGAAACGCACATCGAAAAGAGTGGTGCAATTCTGGTTTGTGGGAACACTGTTTTTTTAAAGTCACAAAATGCTGAAAGTGGCATGACAATTCTCTGTTGAGCATACCCAGATTGCCAACTTCTGTCTTTTAGACATCATTTTGTTTTCCTACTTGGGACTTGATATTCGAGATGGATACGACCAATTATCACAACATTGGCCATTAGGTTACCAAAAAATCTAGCAGCTAACGAAGCCCATCCATTCTACTTTTTCGATCAATTCAAGTATTTTTAATATTTCACTTGGTCACTGTGTTCCCTTATCCCAGAGTTTGAAGATTAACATAAGTAATGACATATCATCTTTGTGGGTGTTAGATTTTAATAAGTGTTGTGTAACTTATCACGGTAGGTATGGAGGGTATACGTTAGTTGTAATGGATGCGTCAGATTCTACAATTGTAAACTATACTACCAGACTATAGTGAAGACAATTAGTGAAAACTGCAGTGTATAGTGTGTATCCTATAGTACCTATGATATTTTGTTGAACCTTTGTGTTGTACCTAATTTGTAACATAGTTAAGAGACGTTTGTTCTTGTTGTTGATTTTCTTTAAATAACTTAATAAGAAATCAATAGGCACAGAGTTATTTGAAGAAAACGTTTACATTATCTGGATGTATTGAACTTTGTAATATAACATTTTATTTATGTACATTGGGACGAATAAAATCAAATGGAATTACCAATTTTATTTAGAAATCAGCGTGGCTCTATTTTGATACTGTAAAAAATAGCCACATCAAAGATAAATCGTTGACGTCTTATGTAAGATGTATTATATATAAAAGTGATCAAGAAATAACACAATTATTATAATAGCCACATTGTCGTTTCAGAATTCCTGTGCCAGAAGTACGGAACTGAAAAATATATACAAATGTCAATCATTGTCTGTGCATTTTCTAAGAAAATGTTCAAATGGGAACGTCAAAAGTTATTGATCAGATAGAATGATTTGAATTTGGTTTTACAGCATCAACAAACTTCAGTGTAGTTGAATTTTCAAGACGTAATTTGTTGCAGTTTTCAACAATCAAACTGTAAAGCGATTTGGGAAACAATTTTCCAATCTTCAAAAATATATATAAAAATCAACTTAACACTCAATCCAAAGGTTTCTATAAACTACATTGATGGAAATATGTTAAATCGCACATTTCACTTTTCTAGCTCTCTTAGCTGTAAATTACTCCTTTCAGAAAAACAAATATTTCAATGAACAGCCATTGAGGCCAAATTCAGTTTTTTCCAGTTGACTTTTTTTTAATAAAATATCATCGTTTAAGAGTTGAAGAAGACCTTTTTGCTGTACTAGTAGTAGCACGCAGTTGGGGCAATATTTTCAACAAGAAATGCAAGTTGGAAAATATATGAGCAATCAATAAGAGCCTCTCTTGAACAATTTGATCAACTAACTTCCTCTTCATTTTTACATATGATTTTCCACATATGAATATCCGATTGACTGTGTCCAAGTCCTCAGATGTTTCCCACAAAACGAAAGTATCAACATTGTATTCAGTCTCCATCGAAGAACGCACTGAAGGAAGGTATAAGGAGCATAAAATTATCGAGAAATTAAATTGTAACTGTAATACAAAAATATGCTTTCGTTTAATGATGTGAGGAAATCTTTTTTCCAACTTGAAAATTTTACGAAACACAGAAGAAACTAAAACACAAGTTTTAGTTTTATGTGTTAAAAAAGCCAAAGCCAAAGTCAAAGTTAGTGGATTTTTCTTTTAATAAAAATAATATATTTATTATCCTCTTTCAGTCTAACTATCAATAAGAGTTGCATTTTTCATTAGTATACAGTGCTTCAACTCGTGGAGAAATATCAAACTCAAAGAGCATAGCTGAAGTTTAACGAAAAGTATCCCCGGTCAAAATTCAATTATAACAGTGGACCAATCTTATTTTGATTTTTGCAAAGCACGATTTCTCATTTTTTCATCAAAGTTTTCGTGAGGTTCTGAATCCCTATAAACCCTCTGAGTACGACCTTGAGAATTTTTTGAGAAGGCAAATAGCTAGAGGTAATGTGTAGTATTTTCGTTGTAATATTTTCATTGGAAATGTATTTGCTTGAAAGAACTTTGAACAGATCTCCATACATACATCAACAATAAATTGACAATCACGGGAAATTGGAATAATATTTCACACAAAAATTAATTGAAATATTGATCGTGTTATATTCTTGATTACTGAATTATACATATATACCTATTTATTGCTGCTACGCATGAGAATGTGACTGCGTGTATGAACACGCCAATAATTATACAAAATGAAACCTAGATTAATATATTGTAGGAAATGGAATTGAATAAAGACAGTTACAGTGACTCATGAGTTTTATTTTTTTCGTCAGGTAACGTTCCAATGATTCCTAGGTAACTTTTTTCAAAATAATTTTCGATTTACTTCTTATAATAACATGGATTTTGAAAAAGTAGAATGAAAACCTCTAAGAAATACGAATTGCCATATTATTGGGGACAGAATTTTCCAGTTTATCTTCAATTCAATTGTAAGGTGATCTGAGCGAGAGCTGACAAATTTTTTCAAAAGTGAGTTTTGAATAACACAATTTAGATTTAGAGGCATTTCAGTTACACTATCTAGATAATTTACAGATAATTTATGTGGAGATTTCTTTACTTTCAGAGAATGCCAAAGAAAGTTTTGCAATATCAAAAAATTTGACATTTGTGGGTATAGTCACATCAACAATATTGACATGGACCCCCGTCCCCCCTCTTAACTTTCGAACGGGGTAAGACATCATATCATGGTCGGACAAAATTTTTCTAAAAAGGAATCATTTTTGGTATTTTTTATTAAAAATCCGATATTGTGACATCACTTACCGCCGAGAGGACGTTAATGAATGTCCATAGTAAAGAGAAATAAAATAGTAACATCTTTTTCAAAGGATAAGTGTTCGTTTCAATGACATAGAATGATAGCATTTCATTTCTAAAAAGGATGGCTTATGCAATTCATTTTTAACGAATAATAATAATCATCCACCAACAGCTTCATAATATAATATTAGTGTTCACAGTTAGATAAAAAATAGGTACGAAATAAAACCTAAATATAGTTTAAACTGATTTGAGTATAAACTCTGCAACCAGTAGAGATCTGTTGGTGACTATTATTGAAGTAATAAACAAAGAATTTTTTTGGTTCTCATATATTTCCAAATAAATAATAAAGTAATCATTAAAAAATCAGGGTCTGCAAATTGGCTCAGAATACCTACCTCAATATATTCTTCTATTCAACTCAAATGATTCATTCTTTTACAAGATGTTAACAGATGATGGGTCAATTCTGATCAGTTTTTTTTTTAATGAAACACCCCATTTATTGTGAATCCATGATGAATGATTCTTAATTTCCTTTCAAATGATGTTTGTTGTTCCTACATCTTCTATTGAACAAATAAAATTTCCAATTTGAAGAAAAAACGCTCTACACACTGTATATATGTATATCAAATAAATTCCACTTCTTGCCTCAGTACTTGAAGGGCCACCTAATAATGATGAAGAAAACTAAATCGACTCCTAACAGAGTTCTTCAGTGGTCTGAAGAATTTCATTTGTCACATGAAGATGGACACACCTATAAATCTACTCTCAAGTCGAAAACATACTAAACTTTGTATCGGCGACCAGGCCAAGTCTTGAACATGAACTTACTTTCAAAATATCAATCTTTCGATTGTTTTCATTTTTCCTCGATAGCCGGATTTTACAAAGATAAAATGGTTTGCTTTTCCCTTGTTGGGCTTTTGCTCACGAGATGGAGCTGGCACTTCAAATCGAAGACAGCAGAAAGAACGAGTATCTAAGATTCGGGGTCTCAGTTCGAATAATTCTAGGATGGTTCAAAATATTAATAGTTAATAGGTATTTACCCAGTTGATTATTGAAATTAGACTCGCGTAAAACTTTTGAGTCTCAAGTGAGCGACTGCATATAACAATTCGAAAATCATTCAAATAGGAACCCAAATGGGGCTATTGAAACCCTGGTGCTAACCGATTCGCTTTTATTTTGTCAAAACTTTTAACGCGAGAAATGAGATTGGCCAAACTTTGTACACATTTATGGTGAAAGAATTGAAATCTGTTGAACATATTTTAGCCAAATCTTTATGAACCATAATGTAAAAAAACGTTTAGGTAATATCACTGTATTCTCAAGTGTAAACTACATTGAAAAATCAGGGGAAACATAATAACTGGTGTCAAGGACCATTTTCATATATCCAGTTTCGTAGACTGGAGAAGTCTAATGTCGATATGCCTTATATGCCTTAAAGTACAACCTCAGAATATGTTAGATACTCATGAAATTGTTGAGGCTGATACAAAACAACAGGTTTTCAGACACCTTCGAAAGTTCAGAGATAGGAAAATGCAGAATCCGATCTATATGAACATCGACGAAGGTCCCATTCCAACCATCCCGTTATTTACTCTCTTAAGTAATGATTACAAGAAGAAAGCAGGGAAATGTTAGGTATCATAGCTATTAAGAATTACGATACAATAACAAACTAACCCAATAATCAGTACTGAGAACCCTTTCTGACAAATTAATACAAAAAATAAAACAAATTACTTTATTCACATTATAATTTCCAATAGGCTCATACTAATACTTTCTATAAACAAGGCACTGTTTTAGTATCTTTGAAAAAAATACATGTAAACATTATATATTATAAGGTCCCAAGTACACAAAGGAATACAGAACAGAATCAAGTTTCAGTTTAGCCATATTTGAAAACTGATCAAACTTCAAGAACAACTTTCAAATAGAACTTGGTGCATAGTTACCAAATATATCTGCATTCATTCGTTCATTTCCTATTATTCAACCATAAAAAAAGACTTTTCCATATCTCAACCAAAATCGGCATTTTTTTATTTTCTCAAATTACTTAAAATGCAGATTCTGTCTGGATTTCATTTCCACTCATAAAGTATAAATACCGACAGATAAACTACAAATACCAGCAAAAAAACATCAAAGGCTTTGGAAAAGCTATAAACCAATTCGAGATAAATCTTAAACTTGATAACAATTTTATGAGAAGAAATTGGTATAACTCAAATGGGCATGAGAAGGCATTACTTTGCTTAAAAAAATGACTCTATAATGCTCTTCTCCTACAAGGTTAGCACACGTTTCAGATTCAACCCATCAAGACTCATAAAGGAGAGTAGTCGATGAAAGAAGAAAAAAGTTGGAATAGTCGTGAATGCCAAATCAATAAAAAGCCATGTTTACATTTTTTATTATTCTTACATACTTATGAAAAATAAAAAAATAGAAGTATGCTTGGCAGGATAATACAATAAATACTTTCAACAATAGTTGATTTTTTGCATGTTGTAGTCAGACAATATTATATTATTTCATCACATACTTAACTTTATCTGACCCTCTATTTACTACTACAGAAAATCTTGGTCTCAAACGTTTGAAAATAATAATAATCCAGAACTGGAGTCAGAATTACAGAACTTTCAGAATAATGTACTGTAAGTCCCTGACATTATTATAGACGATTAAATTTTCACAATTCAAGATTGAAGTACATATATTATTTCTAGATGACATTGGTGTGGATCCTACACATTTCACAAACATATACTGTTTGGATTTTGAACTACCCAACAGAATAGAACCGTTATGTGAATCTGAAGAAAATATTTTTGCAGTTATTTGGAGTTTTCTGAAATATAAAATACCAAGAATATGAATATAGTAGTTTGCTTAAAATATGCTAAAAATCATTTTGTGATGGCCTTCCACATAACGGTTTTGGTGTGTTTCTCTCAATTTCTTCATGTCAGAGTAAGTACAATGTTCTCATATACATAATACTTTTTAACGCTGTGATGTAGTAATAGTCTTCATATTGATTTTCTCTACAAATGTAAATCCCAAATAACACTGCTCCCAAACACCATAACCTCAATAATCTTCTCAACGTGCGTTCTACCAACCGAGTTAGCGTCGTCACGAGACAAAGTAGACGAATTCTCAACACTGAACCTAGCCTATTTATATATGACAGAAAATACTTTCCTGGGTACAACTTGAGAATTTTTTTCATGAAAGTCAACACTAACACAGTGCTACTTTCTCGTTCAGCTTTTCCAAGATGCGATTCAATCCGTTAGCGTTTGAGTAACTTGGGTCATGCTGAAGAACAGTGAACCAGTGTTTTTTATGTTTCCCAATTAACTTATCTACTATATCTGAAGGATAGTCATTGCTTTCAGTTGGAAAGGTGAAAGTGATTGTAGCCTTCAAAATGTCTTGCTCACTTCAACAAATGTTAGGTAATTTCACAAACTACACCTAAACGATTTGATCTCCACAAACTTTATTGAAAAAATATATCACAACGTTTAGGTGTAGTTTGTGAAATTACTATGGATCTTCATCAAGTAACGGTTGAATCAATCAGAAAAAAAAATGTTAGGTAACCCTGAAAACAAGATGTTGGAAAATGAGAAGTAGGGAATATATGAAAAAAGCTGTGGGGACTATATATTCAGACTAAATGAACTATTCGAGATTGTTTCAAAGAGCTACACCGCACATTTCCGATATCACAGATCAGAAAAATCTAGTGCGGCCCAACATGCCTTGGAGAACGGTCATAGAATGAACGAACACTGTCTAAAATTTTTAAGATCAGTATATGACTCTAGACATTTGGATGTTTTCGGAAGTCTAAAAGAAGCAAAGTTTGGCAAGACAACTATGAACGGTCCTATTTCAAATAGCACATTGTTTACTTTTATATGAATGTTAAGAATTAGCAAGAACTTTCACAGGAAAATTTCCCTCCAATGAGTAGGCAAGAAATTATTGACGTGTGATCGAAATTGAAAGTTATGAATTAGTCTATTTCATTTCCTGAAGACGTCAAATTGGAGAATAAGAGTGTTTTGGTGTTTGGGAGCAATTCTTGTTTTTGATATATTCTATGTCAGAGGTTTCAGTTCTAACTTTCAGTGTACAAATGTAAAAACAGAGTGTACGGTGTGTATGGTATAAACTTCACGTTTGTCCAAGTAATCCTTGCACAAGTGTCATTGTATTTTAGTATAAGTACCACCAGAAGGAACGCTAAAAACTTAATTGTACTTTATGTATTCTTGAATGTCTCAATAATACTATACATATATCAACATAATTATTCAATATGTTGTTGTAGTGGACGAGTAGTTCTATTCAAAGTTTTGTAATAGAAAATGGAAATTCATGGTTTCTTGGCACAATACATATGACTGCTGTATTACACTCATTTCCTAATCACTCTTTCAAAAATTTCAAACATGTAGTCTGTTGATGAAAAACTATTTTTGCTGTTTCGTGGGTCGTTATCAAAAGCTCTCAGCTCACTAACGTTGAAGTAAAAAAAATTTGGAAAGTGATAAACTATGATCTGATCTCGATTCAACTGGGCTGTTTTTTCTTCTACCATGCCTGCATATTGATATTTATAAGTACCTAATTATTATACTGGATCTGTTCTTAAATACATATGTTTTCAAAGCCTCTTTCCAATAGTGTGCACATGATAACCAATAGCTTTGAGATCCTGGTGATTAAGTATTTTGCGGCCATCAAAAACATAGGCTGGTTTCATCATTTTTTGATAAATCTTCTGGTAGTCAAGATCCTGAAAAATTGTATTAGATAGTACTGGATAAAGATTACAGCAGTATATATTACTATATTATCCACTATCTACAGTTTTCATCAATATTTTTTCAAAGTACATTTTTTTGAAATAATTATAATTCATCAACTGTAAATATAAGTTTTAGAATAATATACTAAAATACTTGCAAATGACTTACAATGAATTCATCCCATTCGGTACAGACTACAATTGCATGGCAACCCTCACAAGCACTGTAAGCATCACGATGAATTGTAACATTTTTTCTTACTCTCTCAGGAGATTCACAAACTGATGGGTGGGTCAGGTCTTCAAAAATTTGATTCTCTTCTACCTGGAATATATCAATGTTTATCATCAATACCATTGTAGAATTTCTTGCCTGAATTTGTGTACTATTATTGAGGTGATTTTGTACGTTCTCGGAGAGGTCATACCTCTCTATACCAAGAAAAAAAAACTGCAATAAATATCTTACAAGATGTAACACTGTATTGGGGAAAGTATTCCAAAACATAATAATGTACACGGTATTTCATCTAAACATTGAAAGTCAATCATTTCAAGTTGCATGTTATGAAAATTAGTTGTGAATAAACCAAAACATGACTTCCACAAGCATATAGGCAAGTTTTTAAAATCAACTGTTGGTACATTGGTGTACATCGATTGATGAAAGCAATGGTTGTATATCAGATCCATCACGAAATGCCGGTAGATTGTGATGGATGGTCGCCTCACCTCGTTTTAAAACATTTGAGGTTATGGTTGCAGATGCTTACAGTCAAAAGACAATATCAACCCAATCTTTGACAAATGCTAGTTGTTTTGGTTATTTGTCATTTCTGTAATATTATGTGAAACAGAGATATGGAATTATTTCCAGTAAACATTCCAGTGAGAAAGTTATAAGATCTTTATTAACTACATGAAAAACGTTGTTGTTTACAATATAGCATATTCTGTCATGGTGAAACAGAAAACCTTCTTGATTTCAAGATGCATTTTGTTTGAGCCCAATGAATATCGAGATAATTCATTAACAATAATAATTCAATAATCACAAGTACATTGTAGAGTCTGGAAAAGTCACAGAAATACATACATAACATAACATACTTAGGTTCTTACTAATACATTACAATGGAAACAGATTCCAAACAAATTAAACGAAACCTTATTTCCAGATAATGTATGTATTTGCTGTATCATAATCATTGTTATTATAAAACGCATTACAAATTCTACCAATTTTTCCTTGATTCAAAAATCTTACTTCTGTCAAGTCAACTGGCATGTTTCAACAGTTCGTTTCATTATTCATTTGTAATCACAACCCGTTGAATACCTCAGTGACGTCATAGCCACCCATCGATGTATTTCATCGAATCGATGTATTTCATCGATGGATTTTTCATGTTGATTTTAAAAACATGGCTTATTCGACTGACCAAATTAAAAAAAAATGGATAAAAAAAACGATGTAAAATCTTTCTCATCCATAGTCAAATTATGGTTTGTAAATGTTAAATTGGTCTTATTCTTCTTCTTGCGAAAGTTTGGCTACACTCAGTATAACGATGAGATTGGAACCTTTGGTGTGAAAGTTGAATAACTTTTTTCGAGATCAATTGCCCTAACACCAAACTGATATTTTTGCACTCGACGCGCGTTTCNATAGTTGACTTATGGTAATGAAGTCACAGTATATTTTGTGTATTTGTTATTTTATGGCGAAAATCAAAAAGTTCCGTAATTACATACTACCCCGTAATAATGTACTTTTACCTTAGGTGATTTCTGTATTTTGTCAAATTCATGCCATTCATTCATTCAAATTATTACTGGAAATTAAAATGGCAATGTTTGTAAATCAAACATGCAAAACTTCAACGAAACTTCAAATAGTCTTGGTAAATGTGATTGAGATAGGATGTTGTATTTTGGGTATTTTTTTGTCATTTCAGAGATGACCGCAGATATCATTGAGATAACTTTTAAGAAGAAAATAATAAAAAAGATTCCAAGGTTTACATGGATTTCAATTCTGAAATATGTGTGCCTTGAATTGTTGCAAATACCTACTTTCAAGAAAGACTTTTCCTGTCCCACAATCGACACTAATGAAAAATTCACTATTTTATGAAAGTGAAAAACTATAAAACCATATTTCCTTGAAATTCGGAAAAATCATCTCATACAACAAAATCAGGAAATCTGGAGAGGCTCTCTAAAAAAACTAAACATAAAATAGAAGAGTCGTCCACACACACAGTCAGAATGAAGAACAACTCAAGAATTGAGGGAAAAATTTTTATCACTCAGTGTCACTAACACAACCTTTGATATACCAGGCACCTTCTCATCGTAGGTTCTTTAAAGGCCATGAAGTAACCAAATAATTCGAAGCTGACTCTACTATTCTCCCTATAAAATCGAATGAATAGCAAATGCTTTTCAATTCTCTAACTTTTGATCCTGTTAACAAACCTTGGAGGTTAGGTGGTACAGCCAGAAAGCAAGTTATCTTAATAATATGTCTTGTAACAAATTATGGAGCAACATAAGCAGAATCTGCTTCAAAAGAGAAAACAAACTCCCTTAAGCAGATTGGTCAAAGCTTACGCCCAATCGATGTTTCACCGATAACAGAGAGAAAAAAGCCCTGCATCAGTGAATCTAATGTATGATCAGGTATAGCTTACAGATATCCTCGTATGGAAAGTTTGCTGCAATCATTAGGACAACCCAATATCGACCAAACAACTGGAATATCTTCAGTAGGTATGCCATAATGGTTGCCATAGAGAATATTCCAGAAGATGGTCCACAGGTACAATTCCAGAGCTGCACATTACCGCCTGGATGGCTACAGGTTGCTTGAGAGGATCGGGAAGCCGTTGACTGGTGTGTTAGTAAATATCTTTGGGCGTCTCTCTGAAATGACACACAGGAAACCTACTTTCCAAGGTACACATTGGTGTTGCTCACCTAGCTGACGAAGGTCGCTCAGATTGATGAGCAACATATCGTCACTAGTTTGAGGAAAATGTACCATGGTATACACTCTTTGGCAGAGCAAATTCTCTGTGCCTGCCCTTCCACAGCCCGAATCCGGTTTTCAGCGTTTGCCAGAGTCCCATTCTTGCCAGCTGACCCGAAGATCACTCATTATATAAAGGTAGTAGTCTTCGTTGAAAAGATGGATACATTTAGTTTGGGTGTACCACAGGTTGCAGTGGACAATTAAATAGACCCACTTCTTTGGAACTATCTAACTTCTGGTGGGACGGTAGCCTGGTGGGTTGACGTGGGTGGTTTGCTTGACACACTCAATCCACCGCTGTGTGAACCGTTGGTTCGAACTGCATGGCCGAACGATCGATTTTCACTTCCAATCGTCCAATCTGTGTTAGGAATCACACGTTAAAAGGTAAGACAAGTTTCGACTTTTGAGAGTTTTCATTCGTAGGGGGCGACAGCTGGTTAACGGAAAAACAGATTTTAACTATATATGAAGTTTGTGGCGTGGGAAGAGAAGCATTTGACATGAGGACATTTCAACGGGTTGAGAAAAACATAATTCTAATAACTAAACTAACAAAATATAGATGAATATAAAGAAATAAAACTGACACTACTTCATTGTAGTTGACCAATTACAGTATAAGATGAAGATTTAGCATCAACGGTAGAACTCTAAAAATCAGTCGAAAATATCAGACAGCTCTCTGATGAGAAATGACACTACGCAACTGTCTTTATGAACTCAAGTAAACCAAACTTTTCAAGGGATCAGTGACACTGCTATTTGTTGATTTTCTGGGTACGAAACCTCCAAATATTAAAATACATTCCTTGATAATAGCCGAGATATACAATATGTCCAAGACAAAGAAAGTCAATGTGGCATAATTGGAAACTTTAAGAGATACAAAGTCGGTTGAATTAGAAAAGGAGTGCCCGTTTCAGAGCTCATCTGAATGACGTTTTAAAATTCACTGATCAAACGATTACGGTGACACACATCAGTGAAGTTGTCACCAAAATTAAAGTTAGTGATAATTTCTAGGCGAAGAAAAAGCGAAATGAAAATCTGTAACAGGAAGTACTGATACAAATTAAACGAATAGGTTATACATTTTTTGCCATATGAGCCCATGTGAGTGCCCTCATGATTTCTATGGAACGGTCGGGCCAACTATAAGGTAAAGTTTGTAGAGTTAACCATGTCTAGACGCCCTCACGTAAGCAGCAGATCTGACGACTTTTTTATTGTGCAAGTAGTATGTACTAGTTGTGGTAATACTTTACATGAAAATGTTTTTGGTGGAATATCTGTTACATGAACAGAGCGACTTTGAAGGCATACAGAATTTAATTTTGGACATTTGAATAAAAAACTGTTTAAAATATATTTTTCTGGTAATCAGCTAGAAACAATAGATGCATTTGGTATATTGACTGTTGTATTATGAATTTTCACCATTACAGGGCAGATGTTCAACATTGTTCATTTATCAAGTTGAAAAAAAAAAGTCAAAATACATACTAGTTTTGATAACTCCGATGACCATGTGTTGGTTGTTAGGATATTTTTTCTTGGTATCCAGTGTTCGTAAACGTTGCATAAAGCTTCAATTGCAAGTTTTCCTCCAGTACTTTCTTCACCACCAATAAGAACTCTATCAGCATTTAAAAGGTCATTGATAGCAGTACCTATAAAATATCATTCAATTAATTCATATTATGAATGTCTGAATATTTACTCAATATTGAATTCAATCAAAAATTTCATCATTTTGCCTTCTGAAGAATAAAAACTAGAGAAAAGCATTCTGCCGCCATAGGCAAAATTCCATTTGAAAATGGTGTAGGAAAAAATACTGATTGAAAAATTCTAAAGATAGTGACTTATTCTTACTTATCATTTATGCAATTGTTTTTTTAAATAACACTAACCTTCAGCTAAGAATTCGGGGTTTGAAAGTACTTGGTACTTCACTCCTGGTTTCTGATTCGCAATTAGGATCTTGGCAACACTTTCAGCTGCTCTTACAGGAACTGTGCTCTTTTCAACAACAATTTTATCACTTTGTGCTATCTCTGCAATTCGTCTTGCCGCACCTTCTACATATTTCAGATCGGCAGCTCTTCCCTGTTAAAAAAATGATGTAATTTAAATATTAATTCGTGTAAATGATAAACAAGAATGACAAACACCTAATTCAATAAAAAAATTACATGAAATGGAGAAGGAAAGAATCCACTAAAACTCGTAAGCATCAGAAACAAAAATATAATGAAAATAAATAACTGATGTCATGCTGGAGGAATCTATAGGTTAGAGTCCGAAGGTGTTTTGTAAAGTGTTACAAAAGCTGGTTGAATAACGTTTCTGAGTGGTCTTTGGGATGATGATACCAGCACGCTATTCAAAAATATATTACCACAAAAAATAAGATCTCTACCTAATAATATATTCAAAACAAGACTAAAATATTAGATCCATGTGTTGGACCAGCCACCCTACTCACCAGATCTATACCATAATTCCAAAATAGTGGTGTACGGAAATTATACTAAACAGATGAGAAAAAATAATAATAAAATATATAAAATCACGCCCTTGTTTTCGTTTTAATGCAATAATATTTCTGAGAATTTAGTGCCAACTAAAATAGAATTACTATAGCAATTTTTCACATTACTGAAATTGAAGGAAGCATTGAAGGGAACCAGGTTATAAGAAGAAACAACAAGGGGAGAAAGATAAATAAGACAAGTTGCTGAAACATCTTTCACAACAAGGGGTACATGAAGAGTACGACCAAACGAAGCACTAGAAACAGTTCAACAATTCAATAAAATCTGTTCCATGGCTGTTTACAGATGGAACACAAATGTTCCATGGCTGTAAACCTCCTATAATCGCCAAGGATGTTTACAACGAAGTATATAGTGGATTGCCCATCCCGCCTCACCCCAAAATATTGAAGATGTTAGTATTCCAAAAAACTATAGATAATTCGAAACACATTTACTAGATAAGTATCAACAAAATAATTTATTCAAGTAGACAATTTCAAAAATGTAATTTGACTCATAGTACCTAATATATTAAAAAAATATGCTTTTGGGCCCCTACCAATAGAAGATGGGCCTTGTCCAAAACAAAATTCAATATAAGCCAATGGCTGCCTATTTAATGGAATTACAGCAAACGGAATCACTTGTGGTAATTCAAACTTTACCTCATATATAGGTAATTTTTCAGAGTTCCATTGGGCTATTCTCTCTTTACTCAAATCAGCTACTGTGACTTTTATTTCCGGACACTTCAAAGCAATCACACTGCATGTTGGGCCACCTACATATCCTGCACCAAGACAGCAGATATTTGTAATTTTTGTCATTGTAGTCTAGTCTGATATTCAGAGCCCACTTTTTTCAAAAACCTGTAATAAAACAAAGTTTTTCAATTTAAAAAATTTTTAGGGTATTTTTGTTAACAAAGTTCAGAATTAGTACACTTATTAATGAGAAGGTCGCAATACATTTATGCCAAATGCCGCTGAGGATGGTCTTCGCAGTTATGGGTGAAGGGTGAAACATTCGGAGGCAATCTCGCCATTATACCACAACTATTTGACCCGAATAATATTGGTTACCATTCGATGCGGTCGTGAAAGCTCAACACTAAAATAAAAATTTCGTCACTTCGGTTGTCTCAATTGACAGTAATTTCATCAAAGAATATCAAAGCAAATATTTTCAAAATTTTATGGTATATTCCGATAATTTCGAAATTCTAACAGACAGTATGTCATTATTCAATTATTGATATCATCTTAAATCCATTTGTGATATCAAACATGTACTCGTGATAAAACATCTGATACACCTTTATATATTACTATGAAACATGAAAAGTAATTATAGGTATATAGAAACCATGGCTGTATTCACCACAAACAAACATGTTTCAAATATAGCTACTATTTGTAAGTAGGTATATTTGAAACAAGTTGGTTTGTGGTAAATAGTTGGGTAGACGATAGCTGCTTCCATATTAGAGATACAAAGAAATGTTTTAGAAAAAAGTCGTGAAGATTACAGAAAGCTACGTTTTGATAAATATTACTAACATACAGGGTGTCCAATAATTGTGTGACAGACCAAACGTATGTTTTTTTTCAAGTAAAATACTCCAGATATCTTCACTCGATTGAATTATTTGGGCAGAGTGCTTCACAAAAATATAGGGTTGTTTAGGTTTATACCGGGTGATTCAGAAGTTATAGTGAAATTTACGATTTATTATTTCAATATTTATTATTATTTCAATTATTGTTAATCATGTAGTAGGGCAAAAAAAATGTATGAATTGTTTTATTTTCCTTCTAATATAGAGTGCTACTCAACAGAAAACCTCTATTGGATGAGAGAAGTTGATAACCAAAACAGATGGTCGATAAATGTTTGGGAAGCCATAATTGGGGATCAGGTCATAGGACCATATTTCTTTGATTGGCCCCTGAATGGTGAAATTTATAGAGATTTCGTTCGAAATTATTTATCAAATTTGTTTGAAGATGTACCTATTGACACAAGGCATAGGATATATTACCAACAAGATGACGCGCCTTTCCACAACCAAAATCGGGTATGAAGGTTTTTGTACAGGTGGCGTAGGTATAAATGGATTGGAAGAAATGGACACATTCACTGGCCAGCACGATTCACAGAACCAACGACACCAGAATACATGAAAAATAGGATTAGATAAGTTTTTCAGTCTATTGCAAGATCAATTTCAGCTGAAGTTCGAAGTGAAATTGTTGATAGACTACATTCATACATAGCTTAAAATGGAAGATTGGTCTATTGTAAATTTGTGCGTTTTGAAATTGTTTCTTTTCATTTTTATACTTGTTCTGTCCAGCACTGAATGAAAAAAGTTATTTCTTCTATTTGATGACTTTTTCATACTTCTCTCATGCATTTCCGATAGAAATAAAGTGGTGAATCCCTACATTTCATTGTAACAACTATTCTGGGATTGCCCGATGTACAGGATGTTCCATTTGAAAAAACTGATTCTGAGTTTTGTTTACCCTTGTATAGAAAAAGCGTCGTTCGGTGAACTTATGGAGGAGAAATGAAATTACAATATTATCAAGGATATTTGATTGAAAAACTTCCCCATTTCATTTGATTGAGTAGGAGATATTTGGTGTTGAATGAACTAATTTTTTGACATAAATTCCACTATAACTTCTGTACATACATGCCAACATTTCCATTCTGTTATGGTGTCACATAAGCTTTTCCAAAAAGAAGTCTCTCATTTTACTTGAAGGGCGGGCTTTTGATATGAAAGATTCGATAGTATTTTAAAGCATTCCAGAACATTCCAGGACATTCTGGAATATGGAGAAATACATTGGAACGTTTGGGGAAAATCCTGGAACTTTCCAAATCATTAAGAAACGATCAAGAGAGTTACACGGTGTGGTAGCTCCCTAGTCACCATCTGAGAAGGTTTCAGTTTTTACTTAAGAGCGTGCTTTTGAAAATTAGAACCTTGAGACAACACAGAACAAAAATTCAACATGGTCGCACCTGCTTATCAGACAGCTTGAATTTATTTTCTCGAGCGATGATTCCAATTTTGCGATAACTCTTAAGATATGAATTTGAATGGGAAACCCACTGTCCTTATTCATAGCTAATATTTTCAGATATGAACTGGAAGCAACAGTGGAGTTCCTTCCACAAACTTGAATTCGATATGTATATTATGTAATTTCGATTTTTTGCACAGACAATTGAAAGGTCCATAACAAAAAATGGCGGGACTGCTTTCTTGGCCATAGACTTGTTACGAATTCATTCTATATGAGAGGTTCCAGTGAGACCTTACAGTTTATTTTGACTCTTCACCGACTCAATTGCATTCTTTCCACAATTATATAAGGTGGTAAAAAGTTACTACCAATTGCATCGTGACATTTTAAAAGTTTTCCTGCTAACTATCTAGTTAAACAAAAAATCATAATAAGAATTTTTCATTCCTAATATGACGTGATGAGGTGACGTCACATTATAATTTTATTATAATTTATAGTGAGCCCACGTACTAACTTAGAAATTAGAAATTTATAAAATTTATTTTTATCTGTGTATATGACTGAAATCGCATTTTTCTCAGTGAATTAAGTTGTTTTGATATTTACTTTAGTGTTGAGTTACTATACCGAACCTCAAAGGTAAGTATCGCCGTTATTATCGCTTCTCTGGTTCACCATGGTTCATAATTCTNCTCATTCCTTACTCCGTTCTTTCCAAGTTTCTTTTCAATTGTATGAAATGGGCATTTTTTGAGTATTTTGGATAAATAAATATTGAATCAAACTGTTAATATTCCTCTCATAGGTATATGTTAAAGTTTCAACTCAAATCTCAAGCCAGACAACTGCTCAGACCTGTGTATTCTAGACTAGAATACAACTCCGATCGACTAGAATTTCTAGTCCATTACTGCCCTTCTGTCTTTCTTAAGTAGGTACTGGATACCATATTCTGTTTACACATATATCGTACCCTTTTCTGTTGAAATTATTGGGATGCTAATAGATCTCAATGGCCTCCCTATGAAATCGTATGAGTATTCCGTTCAATAAGACAGGACAGCAGTTACTCTGTATTTTATTACGTGGTGTGTTTCCACTAGGAACTGTTCTGCAATAGCGGACTTATCCGATTGTATGAGACGGCAGCTATGCTTGTGCTCTTGTATTCTGGTGTTGATGCTGCCTTTGGTAGTTCCGATGTAAATTGAGCCACAGGGACAGAATTCTGTAAACACCGGCGAATGCCAGAGGCTCTCTTATATCCTTGGCCGATATGATAGTGTTATGTAGTTGATTATTTAGCTTGTAAATGGTCCTAGTCCTAATGTTGTTACTTTTAAATAGTTCTCCAAAGCGTTCCGTGCCTCATTTATGTGAGGCAAGTAGACTGTACCTACCACTGGAGGCTGAATCGTGGTCGAAGTTGGAATTCTTTTCTTCTAGGATGTAGAGCACGTTTGATTCCTCGCTCTTTAAAACCATTAGCCTGTAGAGCATGGTCTAGATGACAAAGTTCTTCTTTAAATAAATGTGATTCATAAATCCCGGTCGCACGATCAACAAAATTTCATTATATCACCTTTTTTCCCTGGATGGTAGTTTAAGAGTTCTTGTTAAGATGCCAATCACTATGAGTAGGTTTGCCATGAACTGTGTGACCTAGTTTTCCGTCAGGTTTGTTGTTCACCAGTACCTCCAAAAAGATACCATTTTGAAATGTACTAAATGGTATTTTTTTATAGAGAGGAAAAGGGGACTTTTTACATCTGCACTGTATAGTCTGCCCAAAAAATACAATATTTTCAAATAGTAATAAAAAAATAATCATCTTTCATACTTAAAACTTTATCGAGTTTTTGCAAATACCTTGAGAACGAAAGTATTTTAGGTATAGACATCCAGATAATTTTCACTAATATCGACTCAATNGGCAAAATTCGATTTATTATAAAGGTATCAAATTTCACAATGAGCTACCGAATGCTTTAAAAAAAAATTAATAAACAAAAATTCCGGAATAATTTTAAAAAATATTCATTGTTTGAATACATTTGTGTTCATGTTAATAATGATGTTCAAACATATATGTATGTATATATGTGTGCATATGTGTATATGTATGTATATTTATATTTTGCTTTAAGTTTCAGTTATGATTTATCTTTTTTTGTGTGCTCTGTTCGTAGTCAGTTATATTATATTTAGTTTTTTTGAATTATCTTTTTTTTTCCTGCCATAAACATTTTATGTTCCTTGGGAAAGTAAATTGTTATTATTAATTCAAATTCACAAGCCAGTTTCCAAAGTGAAGATTATTTTCTCCAAGCAGACGTAAATACGTCAAAGACGTCACGTGTCATCAGAGTGAATTTGTGAGGAATTCAAGACCTGATAATCATATCTCATTTGGGATCCTGCCGGAGGTATTGTTTAAAAATTCGGCTTTCATTTGATACCACCGTGCAAAATATAGGAACGAATTCAGAACTGAAAGAACCAGTTTTGGCAGCCATCCAAAATTCAAAACCAAAACGATAAATGATTTGTAGACTAATTCTAGCATATACCTACATTGAAAACAACCTATACAAGACATGTTCTTTTCGACTTCAATGAATCTGAGAAACAAGTCCAATCATCTGACATTCGAAATAATGCATGACTTGTTGTAAGTTTTAATTTTAATTATTACCTGATGATAATAAATTGACTAGCGAAACGAACGCTGTGACGAAAAATTGTTTTCATTAGGTTTATTTCACGCCAGAGGTTCCAATTCCACCTGATGTGAAATATCTATAGCCGCACGTAAAACCGATTGCTGGAGTGGCGACGCATGCCATGGCGACGGATTGCCATGCGCAAGCGACTGTGCGATTCTCTTCCCACTGGTTCCGCGTTACGCCATCTCTCTCGCCACAGTATTTACTACAGTATACATGTTAATTTCTTTAAGAATTTTCTCTCAAAATTAGAGATTATTTCATCTTTATTTGTACTAGTTTTTAGAATCTCTGGGGCTGTAATAGTAATAAATTTAAACTGATACATAAAACTGATGAAAGATTCAACCGACAGTGATTATATTACAAAACTGATAAAAGTTAGAATATATCAGTATATTTTGGTATCTTAGTATGAAATTTATTACTTAGTATATTGAAGTTGATTCGTTTATTGTGCTAATGTATTTTGAATCTGACCACCAAAAGGAAATCCTCATAGAATTTTTAATAAGCATTATGCCTACTTAGGTAGGTATCGTTTTTTCTCAAATTCGTTCATCACAGTAGTGATCAGAATTTCTTCACATAATTCTACGGTATCGTTTATATTTAACTAATCTACTCACCGACTATATATCCGATTACTAAAAACAGAAACACTTGTGAACGTTTATTACACGTCACTGCATCATCTAACATAAACCGACAGAGATTCCGTTTTCCAACTTCAGCGAATCGACTGTCAAAAAGGAATGAACAAGTAACTCGAGAAGCATTTTCGACCAACTAGCGAGATGTGGGCTTTCCGGGAATATTATACGAGATAAGCCTATTTAGTTGAACAATCTGCTTTTAATGAATAACAGCTTTGAACATAAAGTTGAAAATGTTAGCGGTAAAATAACAAACGTGTCTCGAATAACAGACGCGCCAATACGAATCCAATGTTGAGGTTACGGTTAGGCGTTGAACCACAGTTGAACTGTCTGTTCATTGTTAAATTATCGAACGGTCACGTTGAGACTACCAGGTAGCAGATAATATTTATCAAAGTCTGCAAATTTTAATATGTACTCTTTTATAGACATGTCAATAGGTAGGTATTATGTTAAGTTTCAATTAATAAAATGTACATATTATACGAGGTATGTGGTATGTTCAGTAAATAACAGGAATTAGTAAATTCGTGAGTTTGAATACTCCATTGTAATTTTATTTATTATGTTAGTATACATAATCCTGAATGATAAAATTTTCAGCTGTGGCAGCAGATAAGGTAAGACGTATTTTTAAAAGCTCGGCGATTTTCGTTTATGAAAACAAATGACTTTATAGCAAATGTTGTGTGTAACAAATTGTGTGGAATGTTAACAAAACCAATACCGAGTCTTCTATGAGTAAAAGAAGAGTTTACGAGTGGTTCAAGCTTTTCCAAGGTGGTCGTGAAGACGTTGATAATGACAAACGCCCCGGATGCCCCAGCACATCAACAACCGATGAAAACGTGCAAAAGTGAAAGAAATAGTTATGAACGATCAGCGAATCACGATCAGAGAAGTCGCTGATGATGTTGGCTTATATCGATTAGCTCGTGCCATGATTTTTTTTGGAATGTTTTTGTATAAAACGCATGGCAGCAAAATTTGTTCCAGAATTGTTTAATTTTGAATAAAAACAGCAGCGACTAAATGAAGTCAACGACGGAGCAAAATTACTGGAACGAGTTATAACGAGACATCAAAACTAAGACTCATCGTCCCTGTGGAGGCATTCTGGCTCACCAAGTCTGCATAAAGATCAACAAATGGTCAAACGCGAAAGTTATGCTCACTGTGTTTCACGATGTTAGTGGCATAGTTCATCATGAATTCTTGATACGAGATGAAACGGTCAATGCCTAAATCATTGCGTAAAGCAATCCGAAAAAGTGCACGGATTTGTGGAATAACAATTCATGGTTTTTGCACCACGAAAATGCACCTGATAATGCGCCAGACATGGCTCAGTGTGACTTTTTCCCATTTACAAAAATAAAGGTAGCCTCAACGAGCCGCTGTTTCATAAGCATTGAGGACATTAAAAGCGCACCGCTACTGGAGTAGTAATCAGTAAACCCAACAATATTATTTCAACAAGCTATATAGTATGCTATTTGGTATTGGTCCGTTGTCGTTATTCATAATATTATTATGTTTACTTATTTCCACACTCTCATAGGCATCTAGTTGCCTGTTGTTGTTAACTTGTCTAACTAATCTTAATGAACTGAAGTCTATGGAATGGTTTTGTTGCAAAATATGATGGGCGACTGCTGATTTTTCAAATCTTCCATATTTTAAGTGTGCTATGTGTTCCTTATATCTCACTTTAATAGATCTTTTTATCTGTCCATAATATTTTGCATCGCAGTCCTTACATTCAATTTCGTAAATTCCAGACTTTTGCGAATTCTCGACTTTGTCTTTTGGACTATTTTGAAAGCGACAACATTAATGTAGACGAATAATTAATATTTTTTTCAAAAACGAAATGTTCACAAATGGACGAAGTGATTTAGGAGAATAGTTTGTACAACTCATTCATGTTTTTTGTGAATTGGTCGACATATGACAATATCATTTATGAGTACTTGAGCTGTGGTGCTACTCTGCAAGCTTTCACCAAAAATACTGCCTAATTCCTTCGAGATATAACAAAACAATCCATTACATAGTGTCTTTGTTTTAAGAATAGTTCCCACCCATTTTGAAGTTTAAAAAATGATCATATATATGAAATGGTAATGGGAAAGCTATTTAGACGGATATAATATCAATTGGATAATATATAATTGTTACCTCAAGCATTTCATGTACATTATAACTGTGCTTTACACGAGGAGTTCTCAATTTTATTTGGCCATGGAACCCTAATCGAGGATACACTTTTTGATGCAACCCTAGCTGATTATTTCGATTACTAAAGTGTTCACATAGCAGTTTTGAATATACTCATGTTATTACTCGAAAAAAGAAAAAGTTCTAAATGAAAAAAAAATTATAATGTAATGTAACTATTCAATGTACTAGTAATAGTAAAATTAGGCTTTATGTCCAATATTTGGATGCGAAGATCCGAATCTGCGTCCAGTCTGTTTCTGTACTTATTTTTTGTGTAAGCTTAATCTGAAAATCCAGTCTCGCATCGGTAAGTCGTCACAAATGGAAGCAGAACTAAGATAGCTTTTTGAATAATTGCGGGGTATTAATATCTTCGACAGAGTGTGCGGAACCCTTGTGACCATTTTTCGGAACCTCAGGATTCCGTGGATCACCATTTAGGATTCTAGGCTTTACAACATACAATTCAAATTAAAACTATAGCGTAAAGAAATAAATTCAAGTGGCATAACAAACCAATTCGACACGTGTCATGAAGAAAGGTTGCAATTTCGTTTTTACATTGTGAATCATTTTAAAAGTTTGGGCCGCCTTTTTTGTTGTGTTTTCTTTAGGTGAATAAATATAACGGTGTTATTCCTGCGAAACCGGTAGCCTTCATTGAAAACGCTGTCTAATCTCTTTGAGATATACCAAAGTAATTCACAACATAAGTCTACAGAAAAGTCCCGTTGGCATATATCAATCTTTTGAAGGTAGCTTGCGTACTGTACCGTTTTGATATAAAAAAAAATCACAAATATCGTGGTAATTGAGAAGCTATTTAGACTGATACTTTATCTTATCGAATGCATTAGTTGCATCATACATTTCATGCAAGTTATAATTTCCTCTCATATCCTAGAAACTATCGCAAAATTTAAACTATCGCGCGACAAAATTAATTCGGCAGTCTCATACGCGTGATGAAGAAAGATTGCAATTTTCATAGTTTCAAGTAGTGAGTCATTTTAAAAGTTAGGTTCTCATTTTTGTTCTGTGTTGTCTCCATGTAGATATTTCAAAATCGATAGTTGTGAGCATATTTTTTTTTATGGATTTTATCAAAGGTCATGATTATTAGTTACGAGCTGAGAAGCTGAGTCGGATCGTTAGTATGTTATAAAACTAAGCTCTCCTCACTGCGTCTGTCCGAACGCGACGGATTTTCATGCGGTTTTTCAAATGGACGGAGTGATTCAAGATGAAAGTTTATATGTATGTCGAATTCTTTTTTGAAATTCGTTGAAATGTTACTCGATGCTACTGGTGTGAAGCCGGGGCGACTCGATAGTGTATAACGATACTCAGTTTCAGAGACGTATTTTTTCATTTACTGAAAACTCTTGTGAGAAGCTTCATTACTATCTTTACACAAGAGCCTAAAGCAAGCCATGTTCATTCAAATCAACATATTATATTGTAAAATTCACATGTTTATCTGTTAATATTATCAGCAATAGCCTTCGCTTATTTATATAAGGGGAACTATAATTCCCATGATTGTCGAATACTTCATATCGTACTTAATAATATTTGGGATATATGTTAATCTGCGATCTACTGAAGCATGTAGAAATGAACATAGTTGAAAGGTGCTCACCTGTTTTTGTTCGGTGGTGCAAGGAATGAGATGTTCCAAATAGCTGCTGTGTGGGGAACTAGTATTCCTATTACATGAACGTCTGATAAGAATTCCAATTTCATAGATTGCGCGATGAATACAATTCCATATAATCCCATGCACCTCATTAAATTTATTTCGCAACTGGAGATGTCACGATGTTCCTGGTATTTTTGTTCCAAAATAACCAGTAAACGTTTATTTTTCATTCGTCAGTGGATTAGAGAAGAATGATATCGTTTTATTATTGACGCTATTTAAACACGAGAATAATGATAGATACTATTATTTACACAAAAGTTTGATATCAATAAGCAGAAACTCGTTTAACTCTTTTTTTAAGGACAAAACACAAGCACTACAGGAAAATCCTTAAGGCGCTCTCAGAGTGGTGCCTGTGGGAAAGTAGCGATTCACATTGGATTTGAATCGCTGGAGATTAAATGCATTTGGGAAAACATTCTCAGGAAGTTTATTCCACATGAACGCAGTTCTCCAAATGAAAGAGTTTTTAAACAGTAAAGTTTGAGGTGTACTGAGTTGAACCTCAAAACGATGAGCAGCCACAGTCAGTCGCATATTTATGATATGTACCGCCCTTGGTGGAGTCAAATGTGCGGAGTCACCTGAACACTTCGTATGTATAGAAAAGAGACAACTCTCCAACCTTTCTTCGATGTTGGAGGCAAAACTCCATACATGAGAACAATATTCCAAAGAAGGTGTGATCTGAGCTTTATAAAGCATCAAAAGTTGCTGAGATGTGTATAGTTTTCTGGTTTGGAACGGTGTTCCAAGCTTTTGAGAAGCAGCCTTTGCAATTCCAGTGACATGATTGTGCCCAGACATATTGGTGTCCATTTTAACTCCCAACAAACTTATGGAAGCAAAAAGCGGAATTGTCTGACCTGACATTATTATATCCGGTTCGGATACATTTATCTTCTTGGAGAAAACCGATGCCTGGGTTTTTGTGGAATTGAATTGAACCTGGTTACTTTCACCCCAATTCGAAATCACTTCTAGACCCTCATCAAGATATGCAACCGCCTGCTGCCGGTGAAGATGTGCTTCCGTAGCGGATGTCCAGGAGTCCAAATGGAATGACGAGACAAGTGTGCTGTCGTCAGCAGAGCAATATATTGGATTTTTGTTTTTTTCCCAATAAGTCGTTGATATACAATAAAAAGAGGGTTGGACACAATATGGATCCCTGCTGGGGAACAACAGCGTTGATGGTGAAAGTATTCGACAGATATCCATCGAAGGCCACTTGCGGAGAACGTTCTTTCAGGAAGTTGGAGAGCCATACACAAAAATGATCCAACTAGCCATAGCACCGAAGCTTGGCCACCAAACCCTCATGCCATACACGGTCAAAGGCCTTAGAAATATCAAGCGCAACAGCTCTTGATTCTTCATGTTCCTCGATTGCATTATTCCAAATATGGGTGACATACGATGAAAGGTCGCCTGTTGATCTTTGTTCCCGAAAGTCATATTGATGATCGCTCAAGATGTTGAAGCATTCCAAATATTTGAGAATATGGTGGTTTACGACTTTCTCCATGATGTTTGATATCATTGATAGCAAAGCGACTGGTCTATAGTTATTTGAAAGATTTTTCTGGTACTTTTTAAGTGGGCTGAACACGAACAATCTTTCAACAAAAAGGAAAGACCCCTTTCTTGTAAGACATGTTGAAAAGTCTGCAAAATACTGGTGCGAATTTATTTGCGCACTTTTTGAGTATTANCATCATACATTAGTTTTGAGTAATTTTTAGTAATTATTCTTATATGTAGCAATGTTATGATGTGTTATGCTTGTGTTATAAGAAAAACTGTATATGTATATGTTGAAATTGTATATGTTCATGAATTGTGACTTGCCAGAAATGTTTTCAACATAACGTAGTCAAATGAAGTATCTATCTATCATCATTTAGAATACTTAGAACACGTTTCAGATGGGCTCATAATTCATTTCCGGTGTTATATAAATGTTAACTAGTTTGAATTATTCCAGTATTCACATCTATCAAAGAACATGACAAATGTGATGACAATGTTATATATTATAGTACTACAGGTATAAAAGACTAAATAATAGAATGTTTTTGATGAACATAGAAATTTTCGAAATATTTTTCGTTTTTAATTACCTATACTCATACTTCACCTCACCACATCTCAATCATATCTAGGTATATACAGTCTGTAAAATACAAGGAGGGTCATCATAGGAAAATGAAAACTTTAGGAAATTGAGATGAGTGTTAATTGCTTTTTGGCATCTCTTTAAATAACGACAGAAAAAAATTAATACGAATTGGCGAAGTTCTTTTTTTTTATTTTTCCAGAAATAATGGAAATTTCAGAACGTCATTCAAATAAGCTCTAAAATGGTCAATTTTTTTCTAATGTAACTAACCTTGAACGGTTTCAGATTTTGCCATTCTGCCCCTCCTTATCTTGGACAGGCAGTATTTATTGAATAAAATTCGTAACCTTACACTGTGAACAAGAAATGAACATCTGAAAAACAAAGTCTGCTGAGATACGGTAATATGGTGCCGATGCGCTATTGTCCGTATACCAAGATTGAATTTAATTTAACGGCGATTATTTCTTAATCGACATATCAAGGACTTTACCGACTGAACAAAAATAAATTGTGTTTTTGTCGAGTAATAGAGATTCAGAAAATTTAGATTTCTGAAATGAATTGAAATTATTGGTCAAGATAGATTATTGGAAACAACTTTATGATAAGTTACAGTGCACCATTTTTTGCTATCTTTTACATGTTGCAGCTCTTCTGGAAAATACCGTGAATGTTGTACAATTTCAAATCGTATTATTGATATGAAAAAATCCGTTCGTTTCATCGATTAGCCTGGAAAGCATAGTCAATGAAGATGGAAAAGTGAAAAAGAAGATCAGGATCGTCTATGCAATATTTTATACAATAGAGGTATTACAAATACACCGAAAAATGAGCTCATTATTCTATTCTTGATGCATTCATTAAACTAAAAACCTATATTTTATATTTTTAGTAGACAAAAAAGATGAAATATTTGAATTCATAAACATGCAAATGGATAATACTTAGATATGATATGTGGTGGAATATATAGTCCTGTTCAATTACATTTCAGTCGCTTCAAGTGAGTTATTAAAATTTTCTTGTCTTCGCTATGTTTCACACTGAGATCTTGAGACACATAAATCTTCTTACCCTTCAATTTATAGCAATTTTGTAGAACGTATTTGAGAGTGAAGTATTTACGTTTCTGAACGGATATATATCGTTTATGTCTCGCACTTCCAGTTCTATGCCGAGAAGATGAGACAATGTTGTTACAAGTGACGCCAGAGGTTCGGAGTTGTGGTTATTGTTTTTTCTCAGTATCCTACCATAACTATTACATCGATTCTCCAGTTGTTCAGCTGTCTCTTCTAGTGCCTTTATTCGTTTGTCATTATTTTCTAAGAGTTCAGCTAATCTCTTATTTTCGTTTTTGATTTCCGATGTAATCTCTTCTTTATTATTTTATCCTTGCTCTTTCTCTATGATGTACAAACTATCCAGCAACGCTTCATTTGATAAATCTTTCGTCATAGTCTTTGGTGAAATATTCACAGTAGCAAAAAGTTACTGGACTATTTGTTTGCAATTTTACATTCACTCGTCATTTGGGAGAAATATTGAACGTACCTTGCTGCTTTTTTGAATGTGTAAAGGTGCGTATTCACCAAAAAAGCGAGCACGAGCGAGCATGAGTGAGCATTCGTGTATGTTTGCTCGTATTCACTCGTGTTTGCTCGACATATTGATGTCTCGTCCACACCAGAGCGAATATCTTCAAGTTCGTAGTCGTAGTTGATCCATCTACTTTGTGCGATCACCTTTTGATGTACCGCCTTCTTCTCGATCTTTTCTGCGAACAAGCATACGTTCGCTCGCTCGCTAGCCCATACTCACCAGACGATTATTGATGCAGAATGCTCATTCACTCTTGTTCGCTCGTGCTCGCTTTTTTGGTGAATACGCACCTTAAGGAATGTTAAGAATCACAGCCGTATGGAATTTTGTTAATTTGCAGTAATTACTGCAAGTATATTCACGAAATTAATAATAACTAAACTCACAGTAATGAATTTAATCCAGATCGATTTTAAACGTTTGTTTTTTTTTGACTCCAAAAGTAAAAAATCATGATCCACGAAATTTTGGCTTACAAAATTTTAATGTTATCAGAAGGCCATCAAGTAAATGTATTTAAGAACAAAATTCTTTTCATATATTTAAACTTCTGATGAATTATCTAACACACGGTTTTTAAAAAATATCAAATAAGGTTCTCTAATTCAACGCGCGTTTCACCCACCAATTTACTTCTATAAACATGCTAAAAATGTATTCAAGTAACACTTCATTGTGAGACTGTTTACGAAACCGCAACACATGTTTCGCTATACAATAGAATCTTACCTCGAACATCACACGGGTGATGACTGTTATCAACCGAAGTAACTTGGCTTGGAATCCTTTAATTTTAATTTCTTGTTGATAGTTTTTTAATTTTCATCTCGTGTTTATAGTTCAATCATAGTAAAAATCAACCAGTAAGTCCACTCCAACTACTCTCATTCATAAATTCACAAAGTTCTCGGTGACCTCGAAACGAAATGCGGAACCAATTTCGTTCTTATAGCATAGGCGTGCGCTCATATAAAAACTAAATTTGAGGGTATTATAGAATATTTCGTGATAAATTACTTATAACCAAGTGCAAAAACTAAACACAATAATAACAACAGCGAAGAAACTAAACACAATATCATTTTCCGACCGTTTATTATAACTAAGCTGATGTCCGTGGTACCGTCAAATCCTTCGATACTACAGCACTAAACGCGTTGGATGAGAATTTCATCCTAAGAGCAGTTGAAGGTCTCCGGCAACTCGGGCGGATCACGTGGTGAAAGAGCCTACTGGTTGTATTATTCTACAGTGGTTCAATTTCTGATTGTTNCTAATGTTCGCTCGTGTTTGCTCGACATATTGATGTCTCGTCCACACCAGAGCGAATATCTTCAAGTTCGTAGTCGTAGTTGATCCATCTACTTTGTGCGATCACCTTTTGATGTACCGCCTTCTTCTCGATCTTTTCTGCGAACAAGCATACGTTCGCTCGCTCGCTAGCCCATACTCACCAGACGATTATTGATGCAGAATGCTCATTCACTCTTGTTCGCTCGTGCTCGCTTTTTTGGTGAATACGCACCTTAAGGAATGTTAAGAATCACAGCCGTATGGAATTTTGTTAATTTGCAGTAATTACTGCAAGTATATTCACGAAATTAATAATAACTAAACTCACAGTAATGAATTTAATCCAGATCGATTTTAAACGTTTGTTTTTTTTTGACTCCAAAAGTAAAAAATCATGATCCACGAAATTTTGGCTTACAAAATTTTAATGTTATCAGAAGGCCATCAAGTAAATGTATTTTGCTTTCAACATTATACCCAACAAAGGCTTCAATTTCAAAACTATTTTCAATCGATTTTTAGTTATTTAACAAATGAAAAGTAATTCGGGAAAGAGGTCACTTGGGTCAAAACAGTTGGGAAGCTACGCTTCTGAAAATAACGCGTTTGCTTTAACAATGTTGAAGAAAAAATAAAACTAGCAAGAAGATAGTAAAGTTCAAAAAAGAAGTAGTGAAGAAAGTTCCTCAGAGTCTAATGAGAAGATTCACTTTCATAAGAAAATTAATGAAAAGGTCAATAAGAAGACTAAGAAGAAAAAAGTGAAGAAATCGCAACTTCCGTCAGACACTTTTTATAAAACTTTCAATAAATCTATGATACTTTTATACTGATTTTCTTATGACATTAGGCCATACCACTATGAGAATAAATAAACCATTTGTATCAAATTAAAAAGGTATTGATGGGAAATATTTATTTGTCATTGAAGAAAATTCTTTCACTATAATTGAAGTAGTTGTTCACTACAAATGAATGAAACTCGTTTACTGGTCGTCTATTTTAATATACTTTTTTTTGTGAAACCTCGTGTATATTCCATAAACTATAATCAGCAATCTGAATTTCTCATGAACCCATGGATTCAAAATGTTACTATTGTCATTGTTGTGAATACCGACAAAAAGACTGAAACGATCGACATTTTTATCTAATGCAAAACTGTGAATCATCCACAGTGTTGTCTATAATTCAATCGGAAAACCTGTTAAGTTTCATCCTGTCATGTCGATTATTCATACAGTGTCATCCCCAAAGTATGCACCATATGGGAAACTTATTTATTAAGGGTTTCTCGACAAAATGTTATTCCTGATAAAAGTTTGTGCATCCCCTAAAACTAAACATGCACCAACAAAATACAGTAAACCACACGTAATATTCGAGGAGCCTTCAAATATTTGATTTTCAGTCAAGAGTAAAGTACTCTCATTTTGAAAAATCTCGGACAAGTTTGTAATGAATTAAATTACCTGAGCTTATGTCCCAGTTTCCACATTTGAAAAAATATTTACTAACGAGGAGTTATCCATTTCTAATTGATCATTCAGTAACCCGAATTCCTGAATCTATTGGTTTCTAAACATTCTAGAAGATTGAGTTTCAAACTCTTCTCTTCTAATGACACGCCCAAGGAAGCCATTGTATGGCGAAACACGTGTTGCGTTTTTGTAAAATTGTTTAGTGTAAATCTCACAATGAAGTGTTTTTTGAATACGTGCGTCATAATATTTCAAATTTCCGAATTATAATATTTCACTTGTTAATATCTCCTAAAATGGCTAATTACTATGAGTTTCGAGACCCACACCCTCTCAAAAATCATGTCATTAGGAAGTGAATGATTAATTGTTATCAATAATGCAGTCGAATCAACGTTCAAGTAAATCATCATTATTATGCATTTTTCACCTTGTATTTTCAACGATCTATTCACAAGATTATTTTTATATCAGTATACGGAATACATAATGTGTTATGTACAGTAATAAATAACTATTTACAACATTGAATATTCAAATGAAATTATGTCAGGCTGAATTAGAAAATAAATATGCTAAATCATCAGCAGAAATAACCCTCAAATATTTTTGATTTTTCAACTGGTTAGTATCAGCGTATAACTTTTCCCAAGCAAAGGAAAGTTTTAATTCATCCTTGAAATTTCCTTGAATATTTCTTTGTGAAAAAAGACTGTCACTATTTTTCTTCGGAAAAACTCTATGGCCATTCGTTATAGCCGTTCGTAGAATATCTGGAGGATTTACTTGGGGATTACTTCCCGGAGAATTTGGAAAATATTCTCCCGAGAATTGATTCTCAAATCTCAAGTCATCGTCATCATTAAATTTAAGTCGAATATTTGGCAACTGATCAGGAAACAACCACTGTGTTTTGTGAGTTGATTTTGATGAACTCTTTTCCAACGTATCTTTAGTAGTTGTGGTTGATGGTTCATCAATATTAGTTGTTGTCCTACCATTTTCTTCCACTCCCAGATCCAATATTTCCAGATAATTGGATTCATTTATTAATGGGTCTGAACTTGAATTTGCAACTAAGATATTGATTTTGGATTCCACAGTTTTCTTCTCAGTATTGGATTCGAAACCATGATGCGGCTTTGTCGTGCTGACTGCAGTTGGTGTATTAAATATAGGTAATACTGATCGTTTTGAATAGAACCCTTTCATGTATTCACCATCTCTGCTGTCCGAATTCTGGCTGTTTTTAGCGAAATGGTTTTTTCTTGACGAAAATATAATGGCAATGTCAGGTTCTTCATCGATCTCGTTAGTTTCAGTCCCTAGATTGCTCATATGTAGGGGAATATTCACTTGAAGAGGACCAAGTGCTGAGCTGTAATCTTCATCATTATAATCTTCATTGTATTCTGGGCTATACTTCTCCTTGAGCCTTTTGATCAAGAATTCATACTGAGCGTCTTGATCTAACTTGATAATTTTTATGCAGCGACCCATCATGTCTAAAGAATGTCCTTCGGCACAGGCAGACAGGAAATTTGGACTGAAATTTGGAGTAATGAAAATTGACTTTGCAGTTATTCGACTTCGAAAAGATTTAAGTGGTTTTTGGTTTCGATTTTGGTCATTAATCAGTAGCCATGCTTCCCAAGTGAAGCCCGGTGATCTTTGGTTTAGAGGTTTCGGATGATTTTCTGAAGCCAAACATGTCCAGAGTAATAAAAGATTGATGACAAATGTACATAATTCCATCTTCTGATATTTTGTAGTAGAGTAATACCTTTTGTATGATATATATAATCTAAGTGGTGCTTCTGTATTCGGGCAATTAAAAATCAGGATGTGACTAGAGAATCACGATGTATCTGTGTAGCAACCTGCAAGAGAAAAATAGAATTGTATTAGTAAAAACGTTATTTCCATATTTCTGCATAAGTTATTCAAATGTCCAAAATTGCCATCATCGGTGGTGATAAACAACAGTTGGTAACGTGGAAAAATACATTATCAATGTTATATGCATGTTATGTGGTTCATTTTTCTAATATAACATGCATAATGTGTACATAAACAATTGTTTATGTACACAAAAATACATCGGTAAACCCACTTCGACCTTTGGCGACAATATCCAGTATTTGGAGAATTCGATAGGTTTGAAAATCTCTCAATCTCACAATTGAATTTGGATGTTGTTAATTCACATAATTTCCTAAAGGCAAGGATGCGTGAAATTGTGAGATTTCAGTATCATTTCATGTATCCGCGTTGTTCCCTAATGTCCATGTTTTTCCAAAAACTATTAAATATTCGAGGGATTTCAGTGGAGAAGTAATGGAGCAGAATTGCCTCCAGTTCAACAAGTGTTTTTATAGACAGCATGAAGGTACGGCGATGGGAAACTTAATATCCCCCTTCATAGCTAATCTGTTCATGAGCAGATTTGAATTGGAAGCAAAATATGAGTTAGATTACTTGAATCTCTATCGAAGGTAGAGGAATATTGTTTCACCTTTAAACAACATAACTCCAAATATTAAGTTTGCATATGGAGTTAAAAACAACGAGAAGTTATCATTTTTGTAGTATCAGTGAATATAAGTAACCAGGGTCTAGAACAACGGTCAGCAACAGGCGGACCGTGGTCCGCGGACCGTGGCGGACCGTGGTAGTCTGTATGTGTGTTTGTGCGAATTAGTTAATGTTGCGGTTGGATGGACAGATGTGGCTGCCAAGTTGTTGAATCTGTCAAAACCATCAAAATAGAGATAATTGATTTGCAAGAAGACGTGTCTTTGCAAATGTATAAAACGGTATCCACTGAAAAATTTTGGGCCAAACATGAAAACTACAAGAAACTAGCTATAAATTTGGCCACTACGTTTGGTTCAACATACTTATATGAAACATCTGTCTCAAAAATGCAGTTTTCTTAAATCGTTCGAGATTAACGGACGCCCACCTAGAAGACACACTTGAATTTGCTGTTCCTATCGAGAACCAAACTATAAAAATCTGGCTCAAGACCGTCGGTGTAGTTTCTCACATTAATTTTAGGTCTTGTGTTTTATAAGAATTTGATTTGAAACCAAAATAATCCATAGGTAGCACCTAATTATTATCAGTTGTTTTTTCTGCATCTCGTTAAAATTTTCCCACAGTATCCAGACCCCACCCAAAACTACTTGCCGTCCCTTGGTCTAGAATTTGATGTCTGCAGGAAGAATACCAGTATTTTTAGATATATTCCTGATAGTTCACACCATTATCCACAACAGGAAATGGCAGGTCTAAACATTCTTGTCCATAGGATAATCAATCCCCCTTAAGTGAAGAAGGATACGATATTAATAACGGATGTTTTTCAACTATTGTAGAAAAATCAATTAGGAAACGATAATTTGAGGAGAATCTTCGTAAATCTTCGACTTTTCGAAAAGACAAAAATTTAAAGTTTATTGTCTTTGTATCACCAGAACCAAGATATACTAACGAATTATATCGTGTTTCCAAAAAGATGAACCTTGAAGTAGCCTTTAAAACTTCTTGCTCACTTCAACAAATGTCGGGTAATTCTAAAGACAAGATGTTAGAAACTGAAAAATCGACAATTCATGAAACAAGATATGAGGACTGTGACGACTAATATATCAGTCGGACTAAGCAAGCCATTTAAACTCGCGTCAAAGAACACGCAGCACATATGCGATATCTATTGTCGCTTAATACACTTTGGAGAACGACCATAGAATGAATGAAGAGTGTCTGAAATTGTTGGGATCGATACATGACACTTGATTTTTGGATTCTTTCGAAAGTCTGAAGATAGCAAAGTGTGGCATGAGAACTATGATCAAAGACAAAGATCCTATTCCAAACAACCCATTGTATCATTTTTTCGAATCACTTATATTTTTCGTCAAAAGAGGATTTCTATTTGATTTTGCATAAGTAAATACCATATCAGTCCTTTCCTCATGAATTTATCTTTATTATGTGACCGAGTAAATAAACGTTCTAAACATATTTCAACAGCTTTAATTTTTCCTGTAACAGAAACCAAGCAAAGCATTCGCGTTTGAAAATAGTGTTAGGAATCACACGTTAAAAGGTAAGACATCGTTAATCCTTAGCTCGCACAAGTTTCGACTTCTGAAGGTTGTCGTTCGTAGGGATGCGACAGCTGGTTGACGGATAAACAGTTTTTTTTTAAACAGAAGTGAGATGCTATTCAATTGTACCCAATTGTACAGCAATCGTATTTTGACCAAAAACTAATATTTTCGTTACTTCCAGGATTGAGAATTATAAAAATATTCCATATAAAAATTGATTCAAGAAAAATCAGCCCAGAAACAAGGATTACTGCAATTAGGAAGCTTACAAAATGGAAAAATACGTATATTCTTTGTGCTGGTGGAAATTGTAGATATTAATCTATTGAAACCACTGGTGTTGAAAGTGTATTCAATAGATTCATTTTACGCCAGAGGTTCCAGTACGAACTATCAAGTTATTGAGTATTGTCTGAGGTATGCCAGTAGTTCAATATGTCTTGAAGAAATCAAAACAATTCACAAAAGAACTAAAAACAGGACCGTAATTAAAAATTGTTGTCACTGATGGTGCTATATTTGTATTTTAAATGAAACGCTATAAAAATATCAAAATATCAGTACCACTGAATTGTTACTTTGGCGCTTCATCCATATTCAGAGGATCATAGAATGACTTTTGAGAACCCATATATTTCAGATAAAGAAATCAATACAACTATACTGAAATTCCATAATAGTAGGCACTAAATTCTCAGAAATATATTTCATAGGGAAGGTTTTTAGGCTATCAATTTTTCTGTAACTCGCCACTAGATGACGCTGTAGAACATTTTTTTAAAGCATTATTCTACAACGCTGGGTACGCCTAAGTTCGTTGATTCTGATTCTGTCAAAACAGCAGCAATACAGCAACATAGTACTAGTAGTCAATAAAAGATATCTATAAACAAAGATAAATACGTCTTTCAGATATAATAATTATTATTGTATAAAGTGAAAGTAAAGAGTACTGAGGATTCCAAAAGTAACAGTGCCAAGAAATGAAAATCATCGGCAGATTAACATAAACTATGTTTTGAAAAGTGGGTGTGTGGGAATAACATACCAGAGTCTACACCTTTGAAATATCCTAAATTCGAAATTCTGTAGATCTCATATATCAAAAATTTGATTTGCACAATTTTTGGTTTTCATTCAGAAATTTTTTTGTTTTTACAATTCAAACACACTTTCATAAACTCTTGAGAAAATGTCCGTCTGCCTTTTCAACGACTTTTCTCGAATGACAGAAAATTTTGATCGAGTTTCAATAGTTTTCAACAAAATTCAGATATTTTGGAAGTTATTTTCACTTGCTCCACCAGTTTTATTGATTTTTCTTAAGTCGCTCTTGTTCGAATTGAAAAAGTAAAATTTTTATTAGTGAATAGCTTTTGGAAAAAATTGTTTTTATCTTTCTTCAAACAAAAAATGTGAGAAACTACCAAAGAATGAATAAACAAATTAATTCACTAATCTTGCAAGTTTTCAAAAACGAATATAATTTTTTGGGTACAGAAATTATAATAGAAATTATTGTCATTGTTTGAGAATCGATTGTAAAATTTGAACAAAAAGGATATCCATATGAATATCAGGCAATTTCTAACGGTCACAAAAAATCATATTAAACATTCACTACAATAGGATATTTTTCTATAATTACTTACCTCAATCATCAAATCAAATTTCTATTTCACATCACAAAACGAGGAATAAAATGATACTGAACTATTTTTGGGTACAACCTATGTTGATAGCGCGAAGTTTAAAATAGTAATGCTACACTAAACCCTTTGGAAGCAACTGGAACCTAGATGAGATTTTTCTGAGAATAATATTTGAGATGTATTGTGACCAACACAATCTTTTCTCAAAGAATGAAGGAATGAAAAAATGGTTGAAATGTTTTCTACGAAATAACAAAAAACTTTTATTAACTTTCACGCTGAAAAATAAATGGTAAATTGGGCATGTCCGGTTCATTGTTAAATACACAAAACGGGAACAAATATTTATGACCGTTTAGGTACTGGCATATTTGCCTGCACATTCCATCATGTATCAGAGGGTGTGTCTGAATTTGAAAAGAACCCTTCCTGTAGTGTGGGAATATTATAAATGCCAAATATATTCAATATCATACTTGATATTTACTTAAGTTAAAAGATATTTTTAAAATTAATCAAGTAATGATACTGGGTTTGATGAAAAATAGGGCATATAATTTTTGTAACTATAATAAATACAATTTCACAACTTTTTGTGCAATTATCAATTTGAAATTCTTGTATGGTTCTAAACGAATTNTAAAAATAACAAAAAAATCAAAAATTGAACAATTGAAAATAAAATTAAAAAATTTAAAGAAGATTCCACCTTTATCCTCCAAGTTGACCGTTTTTCCTCTTGATTACAGGTTTTCACATGTGCTGTATCTCTAATAGCTTGGCTGAATACGTCGTTGGACAACATATAGGTATGCAGGATCTTGGAACTTCCTCTTAAACCAGTGTTTCTCCCTGTGGATGATCTCGGCTTGGGACCACTTGATGTTTTGTTGATGCGTTTAAACATGCTCTGCTATTCCTCCGAGAGATGACTATGTATATGTCATTCGAGCGCTTTCAACTATCCCCTCTTCCCTCTCTCTGCTTCACCGGTTTAGTGGGAGTCGACTCTTTTCCGCTTGATTACACGTTTCCATATGTTGCGTATCTCTACATTAGCTTGGCTAAATGCGTCGCTGGACAGCATATATGCAGCTTATTTAAACCTCCTCTTGAATCATTGTTCCTCCCTGTGGATCTCAGCTTGGGGCCACTTGATGTTATGGTAATGAATCCAAACATGCTTTGCTATTCCCGATTTGCTGGTTTCTTCTCGCTGTGTGTTTATCTTTTGCTCTGCAATGACTTTCAATGGCCTCTTAGTTTTACCGATATATTACTGTTATATATTATTATATTATGTTATTACTGCACTCACAGGGTATCCGGTAAATGCAATTCTTGAAATCGAAGTCCGCGTTTGGTGGCCTAGTTTTCGTGAGGCTGCTATGGATAATGTTTCCGGATCTGAACTTTTACTTGGACCCAATTCTTTTTATCCTTTTCGACATTCCTTCGACGTAAAAAGGGACAAGCACTGGTTGTAACGGTCTCTCTTCCTTGTGAGGCTCTTAATGTCTTCCAGCCAAAATCTGTTCCACCATCGCTTTGGAGTTACCATTCCGTTAACGATCTTTTTTCATGATACCTAGTTCCTTCTCGAGACCTTCCTTCGTATTACAGAGCCCGGAAGTACGATCCACTAGAGTATTGAGGATTCCTCTTTCGATAGATCGATGGTGATTGGATTCGTGATTAAGATATCCGTATGTGATGGAATCGGCCGATATTTGATGAAAATCGATAACATATTCAAGTAATACTTTATTGTTACTTTTTCACTGAACAGTTTACAAAACCGCAACACGTGGTTCGCTAAACAGGCGTTTTCATACTAAAACGCTTGAAGGAGCTATTGTATAACGAAACACGGATTGCGGTTTTGTAAACTTTTCAGCGACAATCTCACTAAGAGTTACTCGAATAAATTATGGATGTCAATCAAGTATCGACCCATTTCATCACATACGGATAGTGATGTTCAAGATTTGACCATTTTCTTCGTGTGAAAAAATTACAAGGGTTATGTTGTGGAAACTTCAGAAAAATAAACTCGAAAATTACAAAAGAAGGGTGCATGGAGACTGGTGAGAGTGGTGTTCATTCATTTTTTCTTTAATGAAATAATTTATTTATGTATATACACGGGCAAGCCCAATTCAGATATAAGTAGTACAGTGCTATATAGTACTTGATGCAATACAGTGGATTGAAAATAAATTATAAGAATAATACAATTTCAAAGTAAGATAACGAGTAGATTATATAAGAAAAATTAAAATGTATAGCAATATGAACATAATTCTTATACACAATACAACAACACAAGCAGAGAGTATTAGATGTCTAGGTGAAGAATATGG
>NW_019289808.1:92674-129465 GCF_000500325.1 Leptinotarsa decemlineata
TCTCAAAAATATTAGTATTTGTGCTGAGAATAGAAATGGGACGATAATTACACACGTCGGATTTTCGGACTGATTTATATATTAGGGTGACATATGAGGTTTTCCAAAAGTCCGGGAATTCGCCGGATGATAGGGAATTATCAAATATATAGAAAAGTGGTGGAGCAAAATGAAGCTGAATGGTTTAAGAAAAGTTGGAGGAATTCCATCAGGACCAGGGCCTTTGTTGATATATATATCAACATGTAATCTGTATAACATTGTCTCACTTAAGATTTACATCTAGATCTTAAATTGCCAAATTAGTTGGAAACATCAATTGTTCAGCTTCTGATTACAACTGATAAAAGTATTTCTCCATTGTTTTTTCAGAGATAACGTTAAAAATTTCCATTGAATTATTTCATAGGGCTTGGCGAGCGTTTCTTATAAACAATTTGTTTTCATAACGAAAAAAAGCAAATCATAGATTCGGATTTACAGTTCATGTACCAGGATAAAAACAAAAATATTTTCTGAACAAAAACCACATGATACCACATAGTTCATGTCTTGATGGATGTCATCTGTTATTATGTTTTGGAACTGCTATCGCCTGTAGTGACAATACGTTTGTCTGAAGACTGTATCGAGGAGATACATGCGTTTGAGATTTATCCTGTGATGAGTCGCAAGTAGTTTCATACAGCTCTTATGAAATTGATTACTGCCCGAAAGCCATTCAAATATAAGGCTTTCTGAGCAACAATCAAAATAAAAAAAGCCACAGTTTCATCAAAATATCTGTAAAAAAAAAAGATTATATTAAAGTAGGTAAAAAGGAACCAATAAAGAAAGAATTGCTTTGTCTCACAGACAAAGGATATTGTAAATATCACTTTCCAGATCTAACTAGTTGATTAATATTTTCAAATCAAATTTTCACTGGACGAAACCAGAATCCAACAAATTAGGGACAGGTGATTAAAATACAGTCTTTGTTCTTGTAGAATCCAAGTAGAGAGTCTTTTCATATCTAGTGTTATTTCAAGAAACATATAAAGGTATTTGTCAAGAGATATGCACAGTCAATATTGATATGCATGAGATCATATAAAAATGTAACTGGTACTCAAACTACTGAACTTCGATTTTTCAAGCGTATTATGAGGATTGCCTCTTTCAGGATATATACCAAACAGTTTAAAATAGATAAATTTGAGAAATTTTCAATGGAAGGTGAGTAAGTCGCATACCTACATAGAATACCACAGAAGTAGTGCACATTCTGATTAATGCCATAAAAAATAACTTTATTACATCCTTATCCTCACGATCCTTGCTATTTCTCATTATGAAACCTAGATTACTGTTAGCTAACGAGATATTTCATGTTTGCTCCAATTGATCATCAAATATGAGTTTCTGATCAAATGTAATCCCTACATACTTTTCCTATGCTTAGTGAGGTTGATTATATTTTACAGTCAAATATCAACAAATTACATTTTCTTGTGAAAGCTAATACTCATAATTTTTTTGACATTAGGCTTCAAATTAGTGCTGCGGTACCATTCAAATATAATTTTGACATTTCTTTTGATGTTTTGTCAATCTTCAACATTTTGAACAATTCGAAAAAAATTCAGATCATCGGCATATTTTTCCGTTACGAGATCATTCATAAAACGGGGAAATAACAAAGGTCCCAATCCAGAGTAGCGCAATAAAATCTGACCGAAACTGTGGAAACTGAAAAATTTGAGTATGGAGAGAAAAGCAGTTTTACCGAAAATATGCTTAGCGATCAATGTCGTTCATATGCGATCAGGAAAAATTGGATTGTGAGCTTCAAAATAGGTACCTATTTTATTGAAGATGAAAATTGATCGGGAAAGCCAGTTTCTGTGTCTACAATTGATGAAAAGGAAACACTCGTGTTGTTCAAGTACTAAGAAATTTCCTGTTGAAGAATCAGCTGGGAACATTCTGGCTCTTCAGTGTTTTTGTGATTGCCCAGATGTAATCATGATTGATTTTCTGAAGAAGTGTGGAAAAATGAAATGGAGTTACTAGTCAACGTTACTGACTAATCTACAAAAAAAAATTATGGAGAGGAGACGCGGAAAGTTGCCTAAAGATATTTTGTTTTTCAGAATAATGCCTTTACTCTTCATTAGTTACTTTTCAACTCTTATAATTTTTCACGTGGAGTTAATCAGAATAGGTCACATATTTGGAACCCAATAGCTTTCAAAATCAACGAGCAATTTCTAAAAACATCCTAGAAAAGAAGTTGACAAGGTTAACGGATATATTTTTCGGCGATAAATTTTCAGTAATTCTGTGAATGTATTCAAAATAGAAATGAAGACATGTTCACGCTTGATTTTTCACTTCAAGCTGCTTTATTACTATATAAGTGTTAAGTACTCAGAAATCATATTTTCCCAGACTTGAATCGAATATTGTATTTGTTATGATGTAAACCATCAATCCGTCCCTGTACATCAGTTTGTTCGGTTTGAAAAACTTTACATCATCTTGAAAATAACATTTTCCGTATACAAGAACTAACATCAGTCAACAAAGTTCATCGTTTGTTATATTTCATGTAAAAGCCAGCATCCTAGGCCACAGACTTGTAGTTTACATAGATTTACAAAACCAGTGAAAAATACCCAAAACCTATTCACAATCGGTTTAATCATACAATTTCGTAATGTTCGCACTTCAGTCTCCACCTGAATCAAATTGATTATAATCTAGATAAGAAAATGTTTTGCAAAAACTACAATCGATTATGTATGTATAAGAACTTATGCTTTCGAATAAATAATTATTTTTAGAAAATAGCGGCAGGCTGTTTTATTTCGATTCGTATTAAATTGTTATTTTTTTGTCATTTTTCAGAAAGTATATATTGCATTATTTTTCTTTTGTTGAACTTGCAAGTGAATTTTTGTAATATATTATTCTGCTGCATCCACTATACAACTGAGTTGTATAGTGTATTCAGGGATATACCTTCAAAACGACAATTTACTTCCGAATGATTAAAGTTAATTTTCGTAGATACCTGTGTCCAATACGCAGGTGAATATAATGTCCCTTTGGTCTAACAATAATTGATTTTAATCCCTGTTGAGACTATCTTTAAAATCATATAAAGTTCATGGTGTTCAAAACAAATTCTATGGAACTTTGTAAGTTGAAGTTGAAATAATATTGTTGGGTTTACTGATTACTACAAAAAGACACATTGTAAATATATTTAGATAGGCAATATGTGAAACTAATTTTATATAGCTGAAAATTGTTCTATATATATATCTGTAACATTTAAACATAAATAAGGACATATTGTAAACTAATAGAAAGGCCAATTGTAAAATTAATTTAGGGTGGTACACTTGTATGGGTGGTATTACTGATTACCTACCTGTATGATGTAACTGATTAGTATAAGTAGCTTTAGTTTTGAGTAGTTTTTAGTTTTATCTTCCTCTTGAAGATGATCACTTGGTGATCGAAACACGTGTCGAGGTGTAAAAATAACGATTTGGTGTTGGAAAAAAACTCCAGTAATATTCATTACTACACCAAAGGTTCCAAACAGTACATCACAAGTTTGTAAGTAAGTTCATTCAAGTTTTTGTCAGTTGTGTTCAGTACTTTGTGAGAATACAATCAATACTTTTATTAAAAATATTTCTTCACGTATTTTTTTAACCATGAAAATTTCAGTTGCTGTACGTAACTTCTGATTATTATTAAAAATTTCAGTTTATTATAAATCGATTGATTTATTTTTATCATTAAAGCGGACGTAGTATCACATCCAGTGAATGAATACACGACTAAGAGATCATTTGTTTTAATACTAAGATATTTCATTAACATGGTTTTTGTCCAATAAACTCGTTTCAAGGTATCATTTTCAAGTGGTCGATACAAAAATGTCTCTATTATCTGGTGCTGATGCCACTAAAACACCATGTCCTCTGCTAGAACTACATCTTGGAAGGTACTATATAGAAATGATTGTACAATTAATATTCCATATCACTTTCTGTTTTATTTCAGTCAATATTATTTTCGACCAGTATTTTGCAGAGTAAACTAATGAACACATTTTTTGTTTTGGCTGTTTCCAAAACTTTTTATTTAGTTGTATTTAGAGGTATTTATTTTTCAAATAAATAATCGATTTGAGTATAACTTACATATTTACGATTTCTCTCTGATTCTTCAGTTCCATTATCATACAGGGTGTGTCAGAATAAGACCGACAAACTCCGACTACAGAACATTTTCGTGGTAAAACTATCGTTTTTCTGCAGAAAATGAACTTCGACCTTTATTTTCAGAAATGTTTTTATTTTTTGCATACAATGTTAAAATCTATATGTATATTATTTGAAAATAATAAAGACCTTTATTATTATTATTAGATTCCTCACCTCATTCTGAGATGAAAAGTTTCAGTCAAGGTATGTCCTGAAATGCATCCCTTCTGAGATACAGGGTGTAACGTATAGGAATAATTGTCAGCCTTCTGAACATTTTTAATGTTGGGAGTATTCGTTACATAGTACAGGTAAGTCAGAATGAGACCGACAAACTCCGATTTTTTTTACTCGTCATATTATTTAAACGAATCGATTTCGTAAATTCACCGATATGTGACCATATATTTTTGAATAATGATTATTTTGAAACATCAACTGACAAACCCAGCCTCAAATTTTAATACTCCTGTTAGATGAGAGTTAAAGCCTAAAATAATATTTGCGAAAAACTGAAAATAAGCACTTTTAAATTGTCAAATTTTATGTTGAAATATCATTATCAAAGTCAATTCACACTAAATTATCTAGGAAAATATTTTCCAACCATCATGTTTTTGGTGAACAAAAACAATTATTGTGTATTAATATCTACTCAAATGATAGGAACTGTTTATACGGTACCTACACTACATAGAAACAAAAAAGGCTCAAAGTTTTTCTTGAACATGTTTTACCTGAGCTACTTGAAGAAGTACCTCTATTGGTTCGTTAATAGATGTGGTTTCAATATGATGGAGCACCGGCCCATTTTCAACGAATCGTTCGTCAATTTCTTGATGAAACATTCCATGATTGGTAGATAGGTAGACGTGATCCCATTAACTGGCCTGTACGTTCTCCGGATTTAACGTCACTAGACTTTTTTTGTGGGGATTCATTGAATCCCTGGTGTATTCGTCACGATTTAACGGCAAGAATTTTAGTAGCATGTACGCTAAAACATGATACACCAGGAATATTCTAAAGCGTACGACAGTCAATGGTAGGGTGTATCGAACAAAATGGTGGTCCGTTTGAGTATTTACTTTAGGCCTGTTTCGTTTCTATGTAGTGTACCCTATAAACCGTTTCCATCATTTGAGTAGAAATTAATACAGAATAATTGTTTTTCTCCATCAAAAACATGATGATTGGAAAATATTTTCCTGATGGATAATTCAGTATGAAACGACTTTGATAATGATATTCCAACATAAAATTGAACAAATCAAAAGTACTTATTTTCAGTTTTTCGCAAATATTATTTTAGGCTTTAATTCTCATCTAACAAGAGTATTGAAACTTGAGGCTGGGTTTGTCCGTTGATGTTTCAAAATAATCATTATGCAGAAATGTATGGGCACATATCGGTGAATTTACGAAATCGATTCGTTCAAATAATACGACGAATAAAAAAACGGAGTTTGTCGGTCTCATTCTGACTTATCTGTACTATGTTATGAATACTCCGAACATTAAAAAATGTTTAGGAGGCTGACAATTATTCCTATATGTTACAAGAAAGTTGCATCATGCGATAATTGCACACAGGATGTTTTGTCTCTTCTCAGGACATATCTTCAGTTTTTCGCAAATAGCTCAGAAACCTTCACTTTTAGGCAAATGGAATGTTCTTACTTTTAGGCTGAGTATCGATGAGCGTAACTGATGCCAAATGCTCATTTGTTAATTCAGTCGTCCAAAGAAAATATGAGGAGAAATATGATCACATACCATCGTAACTACGCCACTGGTTTACGAAAATTAAAAATTATAACTTCAAATTATCACGTTGATACACCTTGATTAATGCACCAAGTTTGAAAATTTTTTCTACCTGGGTTTTTGAGGAAAAAAAATATAAATTTTTTTCGTACTTTCGACACCCTATATCTCAGAGGGGGTACATTTTTGGACATACCATAATAGAAACTTTTCATTTCAAAATGGGTGAGGAATATGTAGTAGGAGTTTGTCGATCTTATTCTGACTCACTCTCTATACACCAAAAACACAATTCTAACGTTAGTGCTATAATCATTATGTAAATATGAAGCGTACCTACTGTTATTATATTATTTAATATACGATGAATTTTCCCGAAAAAGAGCCACGCAAAGTGAAACTTTTTATATAGATATTATATCATCCTGGCTTCGAAAGGTTTTTGAAGCGAGTTAGGAACTTCTATATAAAATATAAAAACAAAAATGTGGAAAATCAGATCTATTTTTCAGGACTTCCGATAAAAAGATATGATTCGACTTATAAGTTATAACCGTGAAACCGAATCCAAATATCAAAAACAAATGTTTATAATATACAGACCCATAACTCAACACGCTGCAAGAGCAACACTAATCTCACCTGATAGGAGTCTGACACAGGTGCACACTGATGCTGTTCACCAATGATGCTTGCAATTTGAACTTTGCCCTACACGCTGCCCGTTGACCAAAGTCATGGGTGGTTTGCATTGAATAAGGGCCACAATGCAGCTTTGTGATCTGAATGGTCGGAACCGTGTTATGTTCGATGAAGCTCCACCCCACGATTACTCTTCTAAAATGGAGATCCTGATATATTTAAATATTAATTAGCAAATCACACCCGTATCAAAATATTTACCCTTTGGCAGCCCTAACGGTTTTGTTTGTTTCTGCTTGTGTCAACTGCCTTTTTCCTTCTTGGCGTGATGTTTTCAATTATTCATAGGGAGTCTTCTGCATGAGAAATTCCTCCGTACCTAGTTTAGGAGAAACTGGAAAATAATACTACAATTTTTCAGTCTGTGAATTATGACAGTGATGAGAAAGTTTGGCTCATAATTTGTTAAAAACGAAGAGAAATGGCGATCAAAAAATTCGATGCAAGCCCAGCTTTACAATACATAATAAATATTTTTCTAAAAGTAATACCACAAGACCTCAAAATGTCATTGATAAATGTCCATTTCTTAACGAAATATTTGTTATTTAGTACTACGATTAGAGCAACTAGCATGATCGCTGGTTGCTCGAGTGATATTGCTCAGAAATAAAGTTCGAGTTTAAAAATATGGACATTGATCTGAGAATTTTTTTGGGTCGAGTAGTATTCGTATATTGTATTCGTATTCGTAAATTATTTTCTGAATGCGTCAATATATGCACAAAATGTTAATAATCAAATCAAATCAATTTTATTACTTGAATAACGAAAAATTTCACCAGGAAAATGAGTTTAAAAATTCAAATATATGAACAAAGAACGTAAATAACTGAACAGGTACTTTTCAACAATAGGATTTCATTCTTAAAATCCATCGTGCAGTGACATGATACCACAAAGCCGGCACCCGAGTCACCCGACTTATTCGACGCGACTAGATGCATTAACTGAACGTCGCGTATTCTTTTTGATTCCAATGAAATTGCTACTATTCAGAATGATGTCACGATTCGAATTTAAAATGTCCTGTTATATCACTAAGTTTCGATTGAGATATCAAGATTTCTGAATATCATAAATGAATTGTGGGTATTTAAGGAGGAGCTTGAATTGAAGAATTGTCGTCATATTTTTATGTGGTTATCTGAGTCAGTGAAGTGTAGCAATTCGTTTTTCATTTCTATTCAAATTAGACCTATGAATTTCTGTAGAAGCATGCCTAGTTTTAATTCAGTTACAATTATATTTGTTTCCATTGGTTTAAATATGTTTAAAATATGTTTTTCCGTTAACCAGCTATCGCACCCGTACGAACGATAACCCTCAGAAGTCGAAACCTTTTAACGTGTGATTCCTAAAACGGGTTGGACGACAGCAAGTCAAAATCGAGCTTTCAGCCTGGGGCTTGAACCATCGACTTACACATCGGCCAATTGACTGAGTGAACAAAGCACCCACGTCGAACCGCCCGGCTACCGACCGACGATAGTGATTAAATTTGTGAGAATGATGAGTAACCAGACCCTGAGAGGCACGTATGATTCAAGAATGATTACACCTAGATGTTAATTTCATGGCTGTCAACTTTATCTCTGTTAGTAAGAAGCGTGTTATTGCTGTAAAACTCTGTTTTGTTGGCTTGACCTTCAATTTTTTCATTTTATCTGTTTGTAGAAAATAAATCTTGTAATACTCTACTAGTGCTTGAATTATTTTAGGACCTTATTCGAGGCCACGGACATTCTGAAAATTATTCAGAGTAGAAAACGAGTTTTTTTTTGATATTCCAGAGCGAAAAAAGTTTCCAAGGATAATTCAAGCACGTGTGGTTGTTCGGTGAGAAAATGTCAAACTATATTGGACATTAAGGAATTATTTGATAAATAATTTTTGGACTTTTAAAATAAGTTGAAATAGGTTGCAGATGGCATTACAATTTTGATAAATGAATTGACTTTGTCGTGTTCTGTAACAGTTAACCTAGTTAAGGAATGTGGGCTTTCACGGCTGGCGTCAATGTTTGGTTGGTTTCCGGGTTTTGCCGTGGTCTTCTTGCCGTATCAACTGAAACTTTCAGTTGATACGTCAAGAAAGTACTTCGACTACGCCACTGAAGATGCCGCAGTTGCAGTGAAGCGCTTGGAGAATATAACCAAAACAGTTAACATAGTTTATTGTAATAGTGAACAAAATGACTCGATTCGTTAAAAAAAAATACTGTAGGTAAACAAAAATTATATTTTGAGATTTGGTATAGTTTTTCCGTTTCTATTTGGTCGGACGTTAGCCGAATAGTCAGTGTGAGTGGTTCGTTCTACACATTCAAACAACCGAGCATCGTTCCCAATCCAGTTGTGAGACTATTGATTTTCATTATGTATCGTCTGCCCGTACTGGGAATCGCACGTTAAAAGGTGATACCTTGTTAATCCCTACCTAGCAGGAATTCTGACGGTTATAGTTGGTGAGGGGCAATAGCTGGTTAACGGAAAAACACATTTCAACATTTTATTCAAAACAAAACAAATAACTACTAAAGAAAATTGATAAACTTGGTAGACTTCGATTTGTATATGAATCGTCGCAGATTTGGTTTGCTTCAACGTGATTAATTAAAATATCCACGTCATCTTACCAATGTTTTACAAAGTATATTAGTTTATATCATGTCAGGTTTGAGCTACTACAATGGGCAGAACTTCAACTCTTGTTGGATTCGTTTTCGTGGGATTCATATTTTTGCTATTCACGAAACATATACCTATATAACATAAGAGGTCATGAAATAATATTTTGACATCGAAATTGAAGTATTATCATTGAATAGAACTGGCCGATACTTAATGAAAATCCATGTTAATACAATTCATTGTATGATTTTCACTATAAATGAGTGAAAATCATAAAATAAACTCTATTAATTAGTTTTTTTGAATTATTATCACTCGGAAACATCCAATAGAGTTAGATAAAGAGTTTTGCGTAAGTTATTATTAAAAGAAATTAATCGTTTTGAAAATCACGCACTTCGAGCCAGAAGTTGTCATATGGAAATTGCGGTAGTATCTAAATATTATACAGGGTATCTCAAAGAGGCGATAGGGCAGGTCATTTCTAATCAAAAAATGCTTATAACTTATGTTTCGATTCCACCCGTTTTTCACAGAGTTTTGATTTTTTGAAAATCCGTGTTTTGAAAAGAACGAAAATTATTGTAAAAAAGTCAAGGACATTTTGACACACTTTTATATCTGTTTAAAAATCTGTTTTTTAAAATCTGTTTTTCCGTTAATCATCTGCCGCCCCCATACGAACGACAACTCTCAGAAGTTGAGAAACTTGTGCGAGCTAAGGACTAACGAGGTCTTACCTTTTAACGTGTGATTCCTAACACGGTAATAAGGGTAAGTAGTAGGGTTGTTGATCTGTCATTATGAGTATGTACAAAAAATTTTTCGGTTCACCTGAATTATGGAGCTTAATTTTATTTTCCTAATATTTTCTTCGCAAAATATTTATTTAATATTTTAACCTAAAACAATACAGTATACAGATGAATGAGATGGACCCCTTTTGGTGAACTACTACTACATTTGGAGTACTGTCGTTTTTATTTATTGAAATTCATTCTAATTATACTTATTATTAATTTATTATTCAAATGAATTGTCAACTATTTCCGTTTTTCTAACAGTTTTGTTAATAAAAATAATTTTAACACCTCACAGATATGATATAATTCTGTAAAATTGCTAAACCAGACCTGAGCTGGACTGACTCGACTCGACCTGATCTCACTTTAAACAAAGTAAAAATCCTAAAAAAGTAACCCCTGTGTAAGGATTAGCTCACATTTCACCGGGTACTGTCTTGACTCCTACTCACTCACACTCACATGAAATAGCTACACGCGCGAAATGAACTGGGAGAAAAACAAATATTTGCAATTGCTTCAGCTTTGATGAAGTTTCTTCTAAGGTTTTTGAAGATTGTGGATTATTCCGTAGTTCTGAGATCACATTTTCGAATAACGGTTGGAGCTCTTCTCCATTACATATCTCCTTCTCGTAGACTCTTTCTTTATTGTAGCCCACAATGGATTTATTTCCGGCAAGCAGAAAGGCCAAGGAATTTGCCCTATCCAACTCCATCAAAAATGATTCAAAATTACTGCGTTAAAGTAGTTTTTATAAAGTATCTGTCTTGGTTTGTCACAGTTTGTCTTCAATCGAGCATGACGATGCCCAACAGGCTGAAACAGCTGTCTACCAGTGGCTCAATTGAAAACAAATTGTTAATCAAATGATGTGAGGAATTTGTGACTGACTGAATATCAAACATGTTAACGTCAATTATTATTTTTGCAGATAAGGTTGCACTCAGGGCAAGCTTCTGAAACTGAATGAAGCTCTTCTGGAACTTTTATTAGATTTTCAATTATCATACTGTTATATTCCCTGAAGCACAATAATTGAAAATCATTCATCTCTAAGAGACCTTGCTGGGCTGCAATATTTTAAAATTGTTTTTTCATATTGTGAAGCTACTGGGATTAGTGGAATAATTTTCTGAATGAAATTTCTGATGATAGGATTTGTCCAGTTCTTTAGTTTCTCTTCGTTTATGTTTTGCAGATTTCAATTTGTTCTGTAAGGTGAACCTGAATCTGCATTATTGTATTAGTTTTTCAATTATATAAAATTGGTACTCGTTTTTGAAATAGATTTAGTTGAGTATTTTCAGTCTAAATCCTAATACAAAAAATAGTTGAGCTTTTCATTGTGATGAACGGGTGAATCGAAATGTCTTTTTCACCAACTGTTTTTTTCCTTACTATAATATCAGTTATTTCGGAGAAAACTTTCGAGTTGTTGAAAACTGTATAGTGGGGACAGCTGAATACCTCTTATGTGTTAAAAATTTCCCACAACAATTGGTGAAATTCGTGAATTTCTGTCGTTGCTAGGCGACATGACGAGAAATCCAATTGGTGAGGGTTGGGTCTGCGATAGCCAACTGGAAATCTCATTAAATTATGTACTAAACAATAAATAATCCAAAATGTTAGGCTGTAGCTAACGACAGCCGAATGTATACTTGATTGTTGTCATTTATTTATATCTCTATAATGTCGACATGAAAGTATTTGTTGACTGGAAATGGAGTAGGTCTGTTTAATTCCATTTCATCAGCGATGAATTATAACAGTGAAAATTTCATAATGGAAGAATCATGTACCGTGCACAATTAAATTACTTTTCGTTACATATTCACAATAACTGAAAGTTTAAATTGGAAGGGTTTTATTTTTAGAAGTGATCAATTTTTGGGAAAGAATGTTTTTGGTTTTCTACTACTCCATCTTTATACAAAAAATGTGGGAATCTTCCAAAGAAAGCAATCAATTTCAAAAGAAATAATTCTATAGACGTGTAGTGTCATCATGCAGAGAAGTAACTTGCACACAAACTGGAAGAAAAACTGAAACAGCTACTTTCATATAAACATTGAATTACACGAAAGAAAAATTCTTTATAAACAAATACTTTCATATGAATATTGAATTATACAAAAAAACACTATGTATGTATTCCAAACTCCTAAAAATATAACCCTTTCAATTTAAACAAGATTCCTTTGGCTGGGATTCATTCAAATTAGCCAATGAATGTCATTACGATGTTAACGATGACATGAATAGATCAAATTCATCCGTGACATAAATTCATAATTTATGAATGAATTGTGTGTTTTTTCTTATAATGTTATTCAGATTGGTACTGGGGAGTTCTAAGGCAAGTGTCTTACGGCGAAACATTGATGTCTACCAGTGAGGATGACAGTGTTCCATGTTAGTGAAATTTTTACCTTTCATTCAGTATATTGTGTAGGAATCCTGTGAATGATATCTGATTCAATTCCATTACGAATGTTTGGAATACAAACTGAGTAGAGAAAAGTATTTTTTGTATAATTCAGTGTTCCTATGAAAGTATGTGTTTCTTTCGTGTAATTCAATGTTTATATGAAAGTAGTTGTTTCAGGAGGAACTTTTTTTCCAGTTTGTGTCTGACAGTTACTTTTTTGCATGATCTACACATGTATAGAGGTACCTTTTTTGAAATTAATTGCTTCCTTTCTTTCTTTAGAAGAATCCCACATTTTTTATCAAAATGGAGTAGTAGAAAGCCAAAAACTTTCTTTCTCAAAAACTGAAAGTTTATATACGTAATTTAAAGAAATCAATGTGTGGAAGTATATAGGTACGTAGGGTTATTTGACCAGGAAAAATTGGAACGTATCGATCAGATATTTGGAATTATTATAACATGAGTATCTTTTCGGGATTGATGAGTAATACACTTGAAGAGAAAAATCCTGGTTAAAGTTGAATTTTTGCTCAATATAAACTTGACGATAAATTTATCAAAAATGCCTGACATGGAATTTTTTCCCAGATGTCGAAAATAAAAAAATGTTTGTCTTGTTGAGCAAGGAATGCCCCAAAGTGGCAAAACAGATGCAGTAGGTGTAACACAAAGTGTAGCTTTTTAACACACTCAAGTTACCAAAGAGATACATCACCTGACTGGCAGTACCGTTTTTTGTTGCTGATAAAAATTCAACAGTTTGATATCATCAACTAGAACAGGAACTTCTAGAAACCACAAATGTAAGCGTTTGAATTGAAGTAATAATCAAGATACTTGCTTATTGCAAATCTTGCCAGCCTCATAACCAAACCGCGAGCACCACCTCCATCGAGAACTATTAATTCGCATTCTATCTACATTCATGAAACCCGTTGACAAATCTGAAATCATTAACACGATAATGTATTTGAAAAATATTAAAACACTTGGAAATGAAGGTATACTTTCTGAGACGCTCAAACAAATATCTGCAGAAATAGCTTCGTCCTCATATCATTTAATTAACCAGATCATGAAAAAAGGTGTTTGTCCAAATTAATATAAAATCATTGTTTTCAAGCCCATTTTCAAAAAAGAAGACAAACTGATCCACTCCTATAGACCAATTTTTCTAGTTAGTAACATTGTGAATATTTTTGAAAAATTCAGAATCATTCCTGAAGAAATATATTCTAATATCTTCTACTTAATTTGGATTCCAAAGAAATAAATCAACGGATGACGCTATTTCTGCAATGACAGCAAAAATGTAAGATGTAGAAACAAGCCAGCAATGGAAGTGGTCCGGGATCTTGCAAAGGCCTTCGATACTGTGGACCATGAGCAGTTATTGGAGGCCTTGCAAAATGCTGGAATACGGGTAAATGCATTCAACCTATTTATGTCCTACTTATCTATCCGAAAACAAGTTGTCCGAATTAAAAATCATGTAAATATACAGAAAGAGACTCATGAAATACTATGTACCGCAAGGTACGGTTCTTGCCCCATTACTCTCCAGTGTATGCCGAAATAATTCACTTATTTCGAAACATCCTGGCGAAGTTTTGCCGACGATACGGTGATTATCTATTCCGACGACTCCTACTAACCTTGGCAAAAAGTTGAGAGTGGTATGACCTCGATCATTAACTGGTTCAGCCATAAGTTACTAACAATAAACTATTTCGTGAAATGTGCCTATTAGAAAACTTTCTGAAAACATTTTTATACATACATTTTCCCTCATAATCCTAACATCCGTTGAACTATGATCACCCACGGCCAGCTTAGGCTTTGTGTACCTCGTTTATTTGTTGATAGTATTTTTTGCTGTAATGAATCTTCTACGTAATTTTATCTCGACAAATGAACGTTATATCATTATTATTGCCACTTCATGCTCGAGAACTAGTAAGCCGAAAATACTTTTTATAGTTATCAGTTGAGAAAAGTCTTTTTTATCACATGAAACCAGAAATGACCTTATATCAGATGACAATCGTATTCGAGTTGCAAAAAAAGTTCCGGAAAAACAAGCTAGGCTTTGAGCTAGTTCATATGTTTCAAAATAAAGAGGAGAAACGTAATTTTCTTAGGAGGTAAAACTATTCACTTCTCATTCAGGGCTAGATCCCATAGTTGAGCTGTGAGTAGGTATATACATTTGGAGGAAATATTTTTTACGTGTGTACTAAAACACCCCTCCCAAGACCAACAATATTATTCAGGAGTACTTTGAAGCTATGCCAAGATTAGATATAAATAACCAGACCCTTGCCTTGCACTGAAAGCTATAGTGATATACAGCTATTGTGAAATCGAAGCTTAACTAAGGGAGTTTATTACAATAATAAAAATGAAATGCAGTGAACCTTCTGTTTGCCAATTCCTCACTTCAATTACTAGATTACCACTACCATAATACAGTTAATAAAATTCGCTAATATGTGCTAATATGTGACGTCACGTAAAAGCTTACACCACTCATCTCAATGAGGTAACTTGTACATTTTAATATAGGAAATAAATAAACACCGGGTTCTTTATTCAAATAAGTTAGTCTAAACTTAGCTTTTCGGGTGCTCCTTTTTCGTAAGCTGCCAGGGGATGAATACTGATCCGGCAGTATCGGTGGATACGGATGTAGTAGGAATCCGTTAATATTCCCAGTGGTAATTATTAGTAAAGGAAAATCCAGGAAACTTTTTCAAGAGAATGAACTGGCAATCGATTTCAATTTCACAAATTCAAGCTGATGCAGAATAGCCTTTCTTAGGGATATTCTAACACCCTGAAAAAAATATTCTCATGACAATATCGTAATCAAAAAGTGAGAAAAATAAGGACAAAATTTATTATGAGTTCCATAGTTGAGTTGAACAAGGTTGTTTGAAAATACTGTACTAACCTCCTAATAATCGAGGGTGTTTCCAACACAAAACAGACAAAGATCGTCCTCTGAAAATTGAGAGAAAATACAGACTATTTGTCCTTTTTATAAAAATCCTGCTTTTGCAGCGGTGGTTTCCAATACTGTCTCAAAATACTCCAAACTTCACGATATCAAAAAGGAACCACAATTGGCTGAAAATTCGAAAATCCTTCTAGGTATTTAACGAGCGAAATAATTCAACCAGGCAATCACTTCATTCAGCAATTCACTGTCGAAAAATACGTTTTCGCAAAATTTCCGTCCTTATCATTATGTCCTTGTGTGTGAGGAAAAAAAAGAACACAACCTCTTTACAGACCTAGTTGATGTCATAGGCGGGTTAGAAAGGTTTTAAATATACATAAATGCGCATATGGAAATGAATAAACTATCCGATTATTAAGAGTATAAATAATATGTTAAATTTATAACAAAACAAAATTGTACCGTACAGTGTATTCTTGAAATACACTGTTATCTGGTCAATTTAGACAGCCGAGGGTACAAAAATTGTTCAAAACACCATCATAAAGAATATCTAAAAAATCCTCATCGATCCAATACCTGAAAAAAAGGTACTCTAGGTCAAAGGTCACAAAAACGGTCAGTTTTATCATAAAATTAGTTTGGACAAAATTATAGACCAGATAGTTATCTATAAAAATATATTCAAAAATATATGTTTAAAATATGTTTTTCCGTTAACCAGCTGTCACCCCCTACGAACGACAACCGTCAGAAGTCGAAACTTGTGCGAACTAAGGACTAAGGAGGTGTTACCTTTTAACGTGTGATTCCTAAAACGGGTGTATCAATACTGTTTTTCTACGAACTGCCGTTTCTAAGATATAACGATTCAAAAAGTTGAAAGAGTTGTAATCGTGCAACTGTAAAAAGGAACGTAGTGCTGCATGTGGTTGCAAAAAAGTTGGACTGTTTTGTTCTCTAGCATGTATAAATTGTCAAGGCCGGTCGTGATCCAACGGTGAATCACCAACAGTTGAGGATTCGTTTGATACCAACAAGAAGAGATTTGATGTATCACTATTAAGGCATTTTACTTGAACCCAGGATCGAGAAGAAGAACAAAAAGAAGAAGAAGAAGAAGAGGAAGCAAGAAGTATCAGAAAATTATGAATCAGACAAATAAATGTCCCTACTTCAAGAGTAACGTTGAAACGTGTGCAGTGTGCATATTAAAGCGATTACAACTCTTCCAACTTTTTGAATCTTTAAATCCCAGAAACGGTGGCTCTTAGGAAAAAAGTGTTTCGATATTTATTTAGATGATTATCTGATCTAGAACTCTTGTCTAAACTAATTTTATGATAAAACTGTGTCTTCTTCTTTTTCATAGCTGTTTATTTTTTGTGTTATTTTCGTGTTTGGCTTGTATGTGATGTTGATGTTCAGGGGTTTGAATATGTTTGTTAGTTTTGTCACAGCAGCTCACGTAATGGCCGGAAGTATTCAATTTCTTCCTTATGATTTCAGTTGTAAGAATCTCATTGCTTTTGTAATAGTCATATATTGTTTTTTCCAATCATTTTATTAGATGAACATCTAAAGGTTTTGGTAATCCCGTATCAAATCGCGTCTTGCGTTCATGAGATTTGTTTTTGAACATTTTACGTACAGTTGAGAAACGAATTTTGGTCAAATCTGATGTTACTTGTAATAGTTTGTTTCCCTCAAAACCAAACTTGAGATGTATATTCTTATATACATTGAACATACTCTCTGTGTTTCAATATTCAAATGCATCCGAATCTTATTCACTGGTATCTCTTTTTCGCAATTGTTCACCAGCGCTATTTGAATTACTACACAGGAAAAAGTCTGCGTTGTTATCACACTTGTTATTACTATTAGTACTTGTCCAAGGACGCCACATTTAAAACAGATAACAGCATTTTTTAAGTAACTGCACCAATATCGAATTTCAACACTCAAATCGCGATTAGTTCCTGAACTGAACATTGACAACACGACGGCTGTAACCATCTTCGCATTCTATTCGTCACCGTAGCATGACTTTAAATTCAATTTTAAGACTCTTCAGCCAATCATAAAACTCGGTTATTAAAAATCATCCAATACGGAACGCCAATTCTTCAGTTAACGTGGACTAGTTGTCAGCGGCTTTTTTTTCTCTGTATTGGTTTTTTTGGCCTCTGAGAACGCCGACACCTTTAACTATGCACAATACCGGTTACTTCGACTATACGCCCCGCTACTACGAATATAAAAGCGCTCCATATTATGCGGACGTTGTTGAAATACATTGTCTCTTACTGGGCAACACAAACGGGAAAATGCGAGCGTATGTGACGCTCGTCTGCGTTGGATCATAAGAGACAATTTATTTCAACAACTTCCATCTCAATGCATATTTGTGACGCCCTTCTGCACCAGGTCTAAGACTCGATGCACACGTACCCTCTACATGCTTTGCGTTGAGAAAGATGGTGTCAATTGTACAGATGTTCTTATTGAAATTCCAAATACATTATCTCTGATGTATGTTTTTCAATAACGTCCATCTCAATAAATCATGTGCGGCGTGTTGAATTGTACTTTGCAAAATATAAGAATTAAAAGTATGTAGTCCGATTTTCTATGACGATGATTCATTCATCTGTCCCAATGTCAAATAAGTAAAAATTTGAATTTCGAACTGCTAAAATGAATATACCCTATAAGTAGTTCATGATTTTACTGCAGAAATTATCGTCCGAAATAGAACAATGTGTCGCATAAAAACTTTGATTTTTTTTCAACCAGATATTTCCGACTTCGAGAAAGTTTTTGTTATGTGAAAATTGATAATTTGTTACTAATTAACGCTTACAGCAAGTGGCTACAAGTGTGTAACAAAAATCCAAACTGCAATAGGGCCCGGAGCAGTAGACCCGCATGCCCTAACCTAAATCCGACCCTGATAAGGATCGACAGGGATACCCGCTTCTTGTCCAGGGGCCCATCAGAACATTTAAAATATACATATCACTGGAAGTAGGCCGTCGAAAAGAATTGTAACATTAACATTGGATAAACAAATGTATGAGAAATATTCGTAAGTGAAATAATTAAATGTTACTGTTGATCAAAAATTCGACCAAACAATGAAAGATTACTTTTTTGTTGATATGCAAAATTGAAAGGTGTCGTTATCTTCAATGATCAGACTCGAAATATGCAAATGTAAATTAATTATATATGTAAATAAAATTGGGTGTTATGGCTTTTCCCGCATTCAGTGATATTCATTTCAAATACATCTATTGTTTGTATGATTTATAATTGTTTCCCGCAGTGATTTGAATCACTGTTGACAAAGCTACTGTGTTAGCGAAACATGTCGTGATATATTTTTCAAATAAAGTTTGTGAAGATCTAATCGTGAGGTGTAGTTTATGAAATTACTATGGACCTTCACAAGTAACGGCCGAATCAATCAGAAAAAAAGGGGACTGAATTGTAGTTTGTAAAAAAAAATTACCATATAACGACGCGGAGTCAGTAACGAAGATCATTTGAATCTTCTAATCATTTTTAATAAAATATCGTTCACTGCATTAAAAACTATGTAGGCAAGTACATAAGTTCACATAAATAACAATAAATAAAGTTAGAAATCAAAGTTTAACAAGAAAAACTTCTTAGTCAAAAAACTCATAGCATTCATAAGGATATTTAATTGCAACACAACTTGATGCTGATAGATAAGGGGATTTTTTTGTATTGAGAGATAAAAAGTATTCTGCCAGGAAATAAGTTGATATTTCTAATACAAAAGACCGCACTGAAGCTTTAAAGTGTCTCAATATCGTAGTGACAACCATTGTAGAGGTTTTTTGTTTTACTATTATGCTTAGATGGAAGTAGGATATTACTTCGAATCCTATTTTATTTTTGAATACAAAACAAGTTGGATTACAATTTTTTCTATAATCGTCTAATGAAGTAATGCAATTCATATATTGTATTTAGATTAGATTACCTTTTACTCTTTATTACGAAATCCCACTTTTTCGGTCGGCATTCAAGCATAACACTGGTTCAATTTTCCAAATATCAAATCTTCTTTCACAGCGGTCAATTTCGAAAATATAAATATTATTGATAGATTGAAAGGAGGTCACTAAACCCTTCAACTGAAGTGGTTATCTTTGAAATGACAATCAGAATTAGGTATATCTGAAACCGCAAGAACAAATACCCATCACTCTTACTCGATTCCGGTACCACCGCGAGAATAGACTGAAGGGTCGCGTCTACCGACACTGTGACAACCCATTTTTACCCATTGGTATTGTTGATTGCAATCTTTGTTTGTAAGATCACCGTGTAGCGAATGTTCATAGAATCGCACCTGGTAAACTCACCCCTCTCTTGCATCCGTTCTGTAAAAAATCCGAATTGAAAAGGATATTTGGGGAGGCTTTTGTCAATGGGGTTGAATAATGGAATCTGAGACGCAACGATCTACCCCTAACTCACCCTTTTCATACGCAATGATGCTGCAATCAGGCTCAGACAGGACCGAATCATCTACAATAAAAAAGAGACGTTTTTTAAGCTGATACAGATTTATTAACGAGTGGAGTATATTTTAAACTGGTTGTTTATTGAATGGAACTAGCTCATAGCCCGTGTTAGGAATCACACGTTAAAAGGTAAGACCTCGTTAGAGAGTTGTCGTTCGTATGGGGGCGACAGCTGATTAACGGAAAAACAGATTTTAAACAGATTTTTTTAACAGATGTTTATCAGGAAAAATGGGATTTTTTTTCAGTTTTCCCTTCAATACACTTCAGCAGATTCTCTATTGATTTGTTAGGTTTGTTTATTTATGGGAATATAGAATGTTGAAAAATCCAGACAACAGCAAATAATATTGACTCAACATTGAAAGTCTTCCATGGATTATTTTCAATGTTCTTATAGTGACTTGGAAAGCCTCCGAAATTTTCCATAACTAATGGTAAAGTTCACAATACCACTATTTGAATGTGCTATAACTTGACACCTGAAAATAAAAATCAAACTAAAAGGAATCAATAATGAAATGTATAAAAACAATGAAAATTCACTGAATAAAATATGAACTAAATAATGGAAGGACAATTGAATTTGAGGTTAACAAATGAAGTTATAAACACGGTGTGAAATTGTCTCATTGAATTTTAATTTGCAGTCATTCTGTGCATTTTCCTAGATATATCTATTATTTTCAGTTTACAATTCTCATTTTGTGTCTTTTTTGTATCATGTCACGTGCCATATATATTTTTGCTTGTCCTCTTGGGTTCTAAGATTTTGGGTTTCAAAAGTATCATGCTTGTTTTCTTAAACCAACAATTCCTTATTAATACTGGTTATTTTCATTTTTTTTTTCACCTCTATAATAATGTTTCTAACAATTTTTTTAATCTCCCCAGATATATTTTATTCGTTAAGGAGTATTTTTAAAATAATATCAATATTTGTCCTAGGTAGATGATACTTTTTATATGTTTGCCAAATGAATGATTTTGATTTTCAAAATGATTTATTTCAATGTACCTATTCACATTGGAACTGCAAATTTAATACAAATTTAAGATCTAAAAGATAAAAGACCAATTGCATATAAATGTTTGGAAAAGTTGATGAAAAGGCAAGGAGATGATATAATCAAGTAACATATTATTATGAAGAGACGATACCGAGAATGAATGTGAAAGCAGGTGAACACTAAACAAAAATTTTGAAAAGGGTATGTGATCGCAGATCAGAAGACTACTGTAACATTTCATTTTCCGCTCTTAATAATTGGTTCTATTTCTCTGAATTCCGAAAAAATCTGAGAATACTCTTTAGTTTTCTGCTCATGTTAGTGGACTTCCTTTCTATAATATGATTATTAATAGCGTGACCGCCTCTTAAGAAGTTTTTTGTGGCAAGTCACTATTTTAATGGCTCCTTAGCGAAGTCCTCAAGAGGCAAAGCGGGTAGAAATATTCCAGTGACTTTGTGGATGAATTGCAGTGCCACTTGCTTGAGACGAGTATGTTGCTTTCTTTGATGTACCGGGATGTTTGCATTCTTGAAATTTTTTCACTCTGAGTTAATACCGAATAGGCTATGATGAATCTTATTTTAGCCGACCCCAGAAAACAAAATCCTGGGTGCACTCCTGGCACACGATATGGGAAACAGTCAGTTACTAGTACTCACTGGAATACTGGAAACTCTGGTAAAAAACTTGACCACGTTGAATGATATTACCAATAAGAATGATGATGTGTATTTGCTCTTTTATATAAACGCTGCATTACCATACCCAGAATTTCTGTGTTATTGATGAGACATCAGTTACTCATACAACTCCCTCAGGCAAATACAAGCTATTGATCCTGCTATCTTCATCGACCATCTCGCTAAGATGATATACACCATGTAATTCTCAACTCCGGAAAAGATGAACATTTTTTGAAAAGAAGCCGAGAAAACTTATCGAGTAACCGGATTAATCTTCGAACTTGACAAGCTTTACTCAAACTAATAGGTACATTATGTCTTTCCTAATACTGTCTGGCATAGCAAGGCTGCTTTTGAACTTTAGATAAAATGTCTTTTACTTTTTCACAGAAAGGAACCAAAACTGTTTTTTGAAACGATTAAAAATAAGTTCTTCTTTTGCATTCCAGTTTAGGTTCTGAGATTGTACCATCATTCTTTTATCTAGTGATACTAGATAAAAGAATAATTTTGAGTTGTGAAATAAATGAATCAAATCATCTAAAGGAACAATTCGTATATATGAAGTTAATGAATCAGTGTTTCGCTTCTCTAACGATTCCTTGTGGGATTGTGTCAACGCTACCCTCTATATCAGTGAACTCAAAAAACCAATTATTTTGTTACATTCTTTTTAGTGCCTTCAACGAGCCTCTATACAGTAACGATTATTGTTTTGTCAATCTGGCAGACTTATTGTTCCTTGGGAACATTTATTGAAACTGGCTTTGAATAGCAACTTTATTAATGATCTGACAATCAAGACGGGTCATCTTGGAGTTTTGAGCTCTAGGTGAGAAGATTAGTTTTTTAAAGAGCACGAAAATATCCGAGTTTGCTCTGCATACTGAAAAGACTCCACTCAAGCCATTCCAAAATGGTTATTCTGCTCGAAGGAATATTTGGAGAAATCTCTTGTAGTGTTACAAAGAATTGGTCCCCATCAGGAAAAATCTCCAATGGAATAGTTACTACAAAAAGCTGGTGAAACATTCCCTGGAAACGAGTGAAACAAACTGTCGGAGAGAAAACGCAGAATTGTGTCTAAGTATATTAGAACCTACTTCAGATCTGTACACACCATCCGTAACCGTCTCAAGAAAATCAAGCCACCAAACGCGAACTGCGATCCCAAGTATTGCATCTACCGGATACCCTGCGGGTGCGGAGAATCATACATTGATGAAACTAAGAGGCCATTGAAAGTTCGCATTGCCGATAACAAGAAATATACACCGCGAAAAGAAACCAGCAAATCGGGAACAGCGGAGCATGTTTGGACCAACATAATATCACTGGTCCGAAGCTGAAATCATCCACAGGAAGGAACATTGGTTTAAGAGGAAGTTACCAACGAAGAATTCGAAACGATCATTCTGGGAATAAAGACATATTATTATTATTATTCGACACAGTGGTCTCCCTACCCAGCAGTTGCTGAACAATATTGTTCAGCAGATGCTAACAATATTGTTCAGCATATTATTATTCCCCCGATAGTAATGAGTCATTTGATGTTGAATAATCGGTTGTGGGTAATGACAGTGCCAAATATTTTTGAAATTTCTTATTTTTCAAATCACAGAAGATAACAATAGGAAACTCGTTTTATCAATATGAATTTCTATGCGTCATGCAGTTATAGCTAGAATGAATTACTGATAAATATCCCATGTTGATCTGCAGATTTAATTTACCAGCTTCTTTCAAACTTCTTTCAAATTAGGGTTTTACGGATATACTTTCAAACTATGACTTCCAGTTTTTTTCACATACCTTACTGTCAATCACTTATCATTTTAGAGATATAAGTCAATGAATATTATCATAATGTATATGACGCAAAAGCCAATTATCTGAATATGCATAATCGACGTAACATGCCTAACCGCTTACCACTTCCACTAAATGGCATCCCTTGACTGGTTTAATTGTTCGATTCATGAATAATAAAACTGCTGAAAAGCTATTTCTGGTCGCTGTCACAGGTACGATGCATTAAATATGAGATTTCAATGTCAAATCTACTTATATTTTAGTTTTCCGGGGCCGTTATGCAATTCTCTCCTCTATTTTACTATCTACCTATTTTTTTACTTTATATAGTCCTGACCACTTCGCTCTGTACTAGGAATCATGTGCAATATTCAAACTCTCGAATTGGGTCGAAGCTCATCATGAATATGATCCATTAATGGATAAGACAAAAGATATAACACTTTTTCTTCAAATCTGCATTAAAATTTATTTAAGATGCAATTTAATCATCAATCAATCAATAGCAACATATTTGAATTGAATGGAGTATTTTGTTTAACTATTACGATACATATTATGAAATGAAGGTGTATTCTATTCTAATCTGAAATCTTGTTTCTAGTGCTGAGCACAAGGATATAGAGTTTTTGTGAGCATGGTACCTATCTCAGTTTTTTTTAGTATGTATTTGAATGGAGGCTAATTGAAAATCAGGAGAGTTCTTGGAAATTTTTTGTAGTATTCACCAGATGTCTTTTGACACGAGCAGAAAGAAAAATCGATGGCAGTATCTCTGAAACAAAAACATCGATTTAGCTCTTAGGGACAATAAAAACTTCAGCATTGAATAGAGTTAGTAGTGACTAAATTATTATTCAAAGTGCACTTCAAGAGGAAGATCTTTCTATTAAAGATGATCACTTGGTAATCGAAACACGTGTCGAGGTGTAAAAATAACGATTTGGTGTTGGGAAAAAACTCCAGTAATAGTCATTACTACACCAAGATTCCAAACAGTGCATCACATGAACCATTAGCTTTAGGTACCACAAAGGAAACAACATTGTCATATTCTTAGGAAATTAGTACTGATATAGAGCCTTTCAGTGAATTTAATGATTTGGTTGTTATTTTTGCTAGCCTGAAGGTAACACGAGACTTTGAAACATATTGTTTCATATTCACAAATTGTAGAAACTTCACTAATGTAGAAGCTTTGAAAACTTTGTTTTGCGATTAAGTAAGATCTAAAATTGAACGTGCTGGTATCATTGCCTGGTCTCCTTTTTATGGATCATAGCTATTGAGAGTGTTCAGAGAAAATTGTTTCTTATTTTCAGAATTGATTATGAATGTTTATGAAGAGAAACAATAAGATTTAGATCATACATGAACTGAACTGATTTTTGATTATCATAATTCGGCGTTGCCTTCCTAAAACTTCAGCTTCTGCAAAAATCCCCTCGATATCAATAAACTATTTTATTCGTGTTTGGCAGGAATTATGGTAAATATAGAAAAAATAATTTACAGAAATTAAGTGTATGTTGAAACGAATAAATTTTTAAGTGAATAAATTGAGGAATGATTTTTTGTGGAAATAAAAAGTAAAACGGCATTCCATAATAATGTTTTGAATTCCCGCACATTAAGCAATGCTACCAAACTGATCCCATCTCGCTTTGGGAAATTATACTACAAGGTGTTGGAAATATTTGGAGGACGCCTCAGGATCTTCTACTTGCTACATGAACAGTGTTGTTCCTGACGAAGATCATGAAAATAATATTTCCCAGTTTTTCAAAGAAACTACAGGAACTTCTGATAAAACGGCACTATCTCTTTTAAATTGAAAGGGGTATATAGAAAAGGTTTCGGCTTTTTACCTCTCCATCTTTATAAAAAAAAAATGTGAGAACATTCCAAAGAAAGGAAGGAATTAGTTTCAACATTAACTATTCACAACTTAACTTTCATGCAGAAACTGGAAAAAAAGCCCTAACTACCTTCATATAAACATTTCGAAACAACTATTTTTACAAGAACACCGAATCATACAAAAAACACTTTTCTCCCATTCAGTTTGTATTCCGAACATTCGTTATTGAATTGAATCAGATATAATTCACAGGATTGCTACACATTATAGTATATGAAAGAAGTAAAATTTCACTCAATGGAAAACTGAAATGAAATGAAAGAAAAAGCTCTCTCGAAACAAAAAACACTTACAGAATATTTGACATATGAATTGAATATAGTAAATAGTATATCACAAAATAGTTTTCACAATTGTAGTCCAAAAAATCAGTAGTAAAATGATACTACATTGAATTCAGAATAACTACAACTCTTTAATATCAATCGAGAAACAAGGAACTGTCCTAAATACAATATGATGTTTGTAAAAAACATCATATTGCTACCGCTTTTGAAACGTAGACCTTTCGTTTACTGGAGTGGTTTCTGGCATAGATTGTATATTGAAGGTCAAGATTTTGTAATAAATTGAGTTAATTTTGTTCTCAAGATTTTGTTAGCTTGAGAAAAGTCATTTCCTAATTGGATTTCAGACTGAGGTTTAACATTTTCTAAGGTTGATTTCCTCGATCTGCCTTTCATCCTCGTTGAGTAGTTCACAACACTTGATATTCCCGATGTTCTGTAAAAGAGAAAAACATACATGCATGATTACCTATTTATCATCAACAAAATAAGTTAATAACTATATTTTATTCAATACTATCTGTGGTACACGGCTTTGCTCAGGGAGTTGATATGAGATTGTGAGGTAATTGGAATAAAAGGATAAACTTTAAATTGTAAAAAGTGAAAACTTATGTATAAACTTTTTTGTTATCCGGGGTATATATGTACAATTTTTTCGAATTTTCTACTCGAGAGTAAGCTACGTAAAGTTGACAGTGAGAAAAGCAAGAGTATTTGAGGTTGATGCCCCACTAACTTCATTTCACTGATAGGAAACTCACGTTCCTCCAATACAAAAAAGCTCTGATTGAATCACAATTTTCCAGAACATTCCACAACATTTGAGAGGGTTCTGGAATGTTCCACTAAGATCAGGAATATTCCGGGATGTTCTCGAAAACTCCAGACGATTCCCGAATATTTAACAAATTTCCAGAGTGTTCAATGATGTTCCTCAATTATCTGAGGTGATCCAAAATGTTTTAAAACGCTCCAGACTATTCTTGAAGAGTCTACAACATTCCAGAAAGTTCTTGAATGTTCTGGAATGTATGGAATGCTTTCGAATGTTCTGTACTGAACTTCCTAGAGGGTAGAACTTCCCATTCTTATATCTTCAAGAGCACGCTGAAATGGAAAAGAGAAATAATATGAGTAATACAAAAAATTTAATTACACTGAGCTTAAATAGATATGTCATTATGGAGCTCATTTAAGGGGGAAAATATATTATTTATTGTAATTATACAGACTGTTTTTCGGCTAATACCACTATCATTATTTCGGAAACGGTATGTCCAACAAGAACGGTTAAATGGAACAAAAGTGGCCTTTTCAGGGATGGAAGGTGATGGTATTCTGAGATCGAAAGATATTTGCATAAAACTGTAAATGACAAATATTGTTTTTTTCTCTACCGCCTCCATTTTCAATAATATCAAAAAATGATAAAAAACTTGTTTCATTTCATGTTTTTCATAATATGGTTCAACCCATTGTTCAATGCGACGTCTCGTTCATTGAAATCCACCATAAATTAAATTTTTTTTCAATACAAACCTGTATATTTTTTATACATTTTGGTAGTCATTGTAATTATAAATTATTTGGCATATCACAACATATGTATTTCTCAATGTTTCTTCCAAAGAACACTTCATCAAAATTCCGCCATTCAACTTTTTTTTAATGAAAAATCAAATTAGCTTCCACATAGGAGAACTGCGCCTTTCACCAAGTGAGTTTTTATCATCATTACACTGAAATATAATCTCCTGATGACGCCATCTTGTTCAGTGAAACACGAACGTGTTTCACTAAATAAAATTCGTTGAAATTTTTCGTGAATCACTTTCTTAAATTTTGTGTGCCAAAAATAAAATTGGCTATTTTGCAAAAATCCAATGTGATACGGACTTTATTGGCCAAAAAGGTTTTTGATAAACATTAGTCTCCCACAAAATGTTTTTTTTATAAAGTCAATCATTAAAGACACCTATAATGTAAAAAACGATTAAAAAATGAAGACATAAAATACGAAATTATAAATTCGTACATAACTCTAAAAACTATTTCATGAAAAACAATTTTTCAACTTTCTGAGGGATGCGGGACTGTAGGTCGACAATCCCCTTCGTTGCGCCCGTTCGGTATTGATCAGACTTCCAAGAATTACTTTAAGACGACACAACTTAATTCGGCCCTGGTCAATGATAATTAGTGTGGATTTCCCACTAGTACAGTCTCTTATATAAACATTTATAAGCTTATCACTCATGATTTCTTAAAAAACATTAGACGTGTATCCTTAGTTGCCTATATAAAAGGCATTGAAGTTATTTAGACTGTGATTGCAAGGTTCAGTTAATATTATTTCCTTTGTACCTTTGTATATAGACTATCTTTCTGATCGGTTTAATCAATTCTATTTTTTGAATGATTAGGAATATTTCTGAATCACATGAAAGACTACAGTGTCTTCCTCCCTTTATTAGCTTGTGAAACCTCCAAATGAGACTGAAGAACAGGTACCTACCTCGATAACAAACAAATATTCTGGATCCAGTCAGTTAGATTGTTGAGCTTACTTGTGCGCGTGTAAGCAATGACCATGTGGATTTTGTGTTGTTAGAGTTTACTTTCCTTTTACTGTAAGTAAATCATTACATTTTATCGATGAAGAGATTTGACAGAATTATTTATGGAAGTTTCTAATGTTAGGTTATGTTCCTTACTAAAATTAATATCCGTGCCAGATTATTGGTCACATAAACATATGCCAAACAAAATATTTCCCATTCCAGTGGCGTGAAGTAGTGGAAGTGTGGAAGTAGTTGAAAATTTCGTATTATCAAATTTATTGCAAAAAGTTCAATTATAGGCAATGCAAATTGCGATTTTAGTCAGAAGTCCAGCATTATTCAAATGCTCAAAATAAGGATGATCGGTGGTGTTTAGCTAATATTGAATTGTGTTTATCAAATAATTCCAATGCAACCGAAAACTTTCTGTCATCATGTTGTTTTTAGTTTACCTGCTCACTGTTAAACTTTTCATCCTACTGATTAATATCCCCTTTCAAACAACACCAATTTCTTTAGACACCCTGGATTATTGATGACGATTCATGGGTAAGGGGCGTCATTGTTTATTTTGTGACGTTTAGTTGTTTGTATACATAATCGTCCTCTATATACATAGTATCTACTTAAAAATGAAAAAAGCCCTAAGTAGATTATTGAAATCGTCTCATTATAGTCTTTCATAAAATCTGAAATTGCAATATATTTCTCACGAATCTAGCGGTATGGACTATTGTGTCAACTAACTGACATGAATTTATTTTATCTCAAAATCAACTTCAATCAGTGAATGATGTACAGATTATTTATAGTTTAATTTCCGACTTAGGAATCGAGTTCTGTTTCTTCCCAAGCGAGAGTAAATTAATAATGATAATAATAATAACTTTATTGTGCATAAATTACACACAAAAGGGTAGGGGTTAGCCTATGGCTATCTTCCACTCCTTTTGATTAATGATAAAAATTAACATTTTCGAGTGATAAGATATTGGAATGATATCATTCAATTTTCTCCAAGCTCACATAATTTAAGAGAGAGTGTGATGAATACATCTCAAACTGGAAAAAAGCAAACAAAAACACTACATTACTCCATACTATTCAGCAAAGTTGATTTCAAATTATGTTTTTCACTTCATATAAAGATGAATTCAGGAAAGGAATTATCCTGTTCAAGTATAACGGTGCCAGATAAGAAATGCAAATGTAACATGACTTGGAATATTGAAATTGTTGAACCTAGTATTGATATTACGGATATCAGAACGACGTACTACCTATAAGCTGAAACAGATTCATGGGTATTTTGTTTATAATGAGTTTAACAAGAAATAATGTGATAAAATATTCAATTCTACACTTCATGTTCAGTTCTCTTGAACGTAACAAAAAAATAAGTAATATGCTCTCTATGGCCGGTGACATACTTCGCGATTTCTCAGCGGCTTTCTCCAGCGCGGTTTCCCAGCGGCGATTTCTTACAAACGACCGGTCGTCGAATTCCGAGCCACATTCGGAGGACAAGGGCGACCAAGTAGAGGGAGAACTCAGGTAAATGAATGGGACCCGACAGTGATGGCTATTTCCGAGCGATTTTCCAGTTGTGACTCGAGCATGGAAGTGATAACTTTAATTTAAAGCTTAGGAAATCACCCTTGTTTGTGGGACAAAAGCAACTCCGGTTTTGCCAACAAACTGGAAAGAGATAAAGCATGAAGGGTGGTAGGGGTACTCGTATAACAGAAAACCTTTCTTCCTGGTTCCTCTTTCGGTGCACGTCGTACCTCCTTGGGTGGCGTCTTCCAGCAAATGCCGCTTCTGCTTCCAAAGCGCAAAGGGATACCACCATTTGATGGTGGTATCCCAGCAGCAGCAGACTTCATAGTGGTTGCTTTGAATGCGCGAACGATACTATACTATAACAATTTTCAATTGAAGGTGATTCATTAGCAACGTCGCACTTGAAGTGACCAACAGATAATCCTCTTACCAGCTCTGCAGAGGCGTACCAAAATGATATTTTTATTTATTTAAACACATAGGTAATTACGTAAACATTGTTATAGTAGGTGGCGCTACCTGGTGTCAATGGTAAAACTGATTACATTTTTCTATTATGCCTAATACAGTACTTCAAAAAAACAGAAAAATTTACAAAATAATTATTATGTTCCCTTTATATAGAAAGAGAACTACAAAGCAAGGAAATAATTACCTATGTTATGCTTATGAAGTTTCGGAATCCATTGACTAGTCCGAAGAGGAATCCCCAGTCACACTTAAATCTATTGTTATTTGGTCGAAAACAGTGTCTACCATCCCGTTCAATCTCCACATTTTCTCTTCTTCCTTGATCACATGGGCAACAGCATTAGCCCAATCTTCTTTCCGTATCCGTTCCATTGCGAGTTCTAATAAACGTTGGACGTCAGAAATTTTATATGTCACGTTTTCACGAGCTACGTAACCCTTAAATTGAGCCCAGATTAATTCTAGTGGGTTTAACTCGCAATGGTAAGGAGGAAGTCTCAAAATGGTGATGCCTTCAGCACGAGCTGCTGGCGATATCTGTCACGATGCTGTTTAATGACACTCATAAGCTCATAACATTGGTCAACGCCGAATGTTTCTGGCTACATTTTATGTAAGTTGAACCTACCTAATAAATGTTGGATTTCAAGTTTGTTGTTGTGACTGCTCAACAGTTTCATCATTAGACATGACTCCATCTCGTTTCGCATCATTATCTATAGCTTTTTCCTCCAGAAAGTCTACTTTAGAATCTGATTCGTCCTCATTGAGGGCATCTTCATCTCCATCTAAACAATTCAAAGACGTATTTGTTCTTTCGCACAATCTATCTAAAATTGTTCCACTTTCTGATAACTGATTTGAAAAATTACATTCAAAATCTGTGAAAATCGGATCAACAATGAAATAATTACAAGTCAGGATTTTACAAAATATAATTACTCGTGTAGGTCTGTCAGACTTGAACTACAAAATATATCAAAACCCTGCAAAACGTAATGAGATGATAACGATTGTGGATACTAACAATCTAAACGTCGCGTCGTGAAGTAGCATGGTTTGAAACATTTTTCATTTTCAATTTTTTGCATTTTTCCATCATCATCTTCATTATTTCATTTACTTATTTATGTTTTTTTCAAATTTTTCAAATATATTGATATTTAACTTATCGTGTAAATTAATTTCCATATAGTAGATCACAATACTTTGTTTTTTTCACAAAAGAAAAATTGAAAAATCCTCAAACCAAGTTACTTCACGACGTTTCGATTGTTAATACCCACAGTCGACTTCGGGTGATGACTGTACTATTCCTCCGAGAGATGACTATTTATAGGTCATTCGAGCGCTTTTACCTATCCCCTCTTCCCTCTCCGCTTCCTGGGTTGACCGTTCAGCGGGAGTTGGTCGTTTTCCCGCTTGATTACAGGTTTCCACATATTGCTTATCTCTACGCTAGCTTGGCTGAATACGTCGTTGGACAACATATATGCAGCTTCTTTGAACTTCCTCTTTAACCAGTATTCCTCCATGTGGATGATCTCAGCTTGGGACCACTTCATGTTATTTCGATGAGTTCAAACATGCTCTGCTATTCCCGATTTACTGGCTTCTCCTCGCTATGTGATTCTCTTGTGTTCGACAACGCTGACTTTCAATGGCCTTTTAGTTTCACCGATAAAAGATTTTCCCCACTCACAGGGTATTCGGGTAATGCAATTATTGGAATCGCAGTCCGCGTTTGGTGGCCTGGTTTTCGTGAATCTGCTACGGATGGTATTTCCGAATCTGAAGCAGGTTCTAATGTTGTACTTGGATCCAATTCTTGTTATCCTTTTCGAGAATCATGTGACGTAGGGAAGGGTGAGTACTGGTTGTGACGGCTTCTCTTCCTTGCGACGCTCTTTCTGTATTCCAGCCAAAGTCTGTTCCATCAATACTTTGGAGTAACCACTCCGTTGAAGATCTTCTTTGGTGATGGCTAGTTCCTTCTCGAAACCTTCCTTCGTATTATAGAACCTGAAAGAACGATTCACGAGAGTCTTGATGAATTCTGTTTTGGTTGATTGATGGTGGTGGGATTTGTAATTCATATACTGTCCCGTGTGAGTGGGTTTTTGGTATATGGGTGTTTCCCACTCAGTGTCGGTCCTCTTTCCCACTTCTAAGAATGGCAATTCGTTGGGGACTTCCTTCTCCATTGTGAAGGCGATGGAAGATTTTACGCTGTTGATGTGCTTCAGAAAGGTGTCTAGTTCTGTATTCCGATGGTTCCATACCATGAAGGTGTCGTCAATGTTTCTCGACCTATCACGGGGCTTCTTGTCGTCTTCTTCAATGGCCAGAGTCTCAAACCATTCCATATATATTTTCACTACAACTGGTCAACCATTGTCAATCACCTTCAAACGAAAGTTGGTTTATTATTCATTTTTTGAAAGTTTTGTTCTGTTTTTCCATCAAATATGTTGACCGAAAAAATTAAACAGAGATGGAGTATACAAAAAATACTTTGTACTATTCAGTTTGTATTCCAAACAATCGTTTTGGAATTGAATCAGATATCAATCACAGGAACGCTACACGATATAGTAAATGAAAGAGACAAAATTTTACTTACATGGAACAATGTCATCCTCAATGGCGGATATCGATGTTTCAGAATAAGACATTTGCCCTATTGCCTCTTCGGCACCAACATTGATAACATTACAAGATCAAATACTCGATTCGTTTATAACATAACGTGACTCTATGTCACGAATGTGTTAAATCAGTTACTTATTTACATGATCTACACATCTTTGTGAAAAAAAGTAATTGCTTTTTTTCTTACTTTGGAAGATTGCCACATTTTTATATAAAGATGAAGAAGTAGAAAGCAAAAACCTTTCTTTTCCAAAAATTTATTTCCCCTAAAAATAAAACCCTTTCAGTTTTACTCTGATCATGTTTTGCGATTACCAAAAAAGAAAATATTGTTTCAAGTTTTGCATCGTTAAGTTTAAGAATAAATTAACAGAGGTGTTTAAAAAAACAGCTTGATAAGGTGTTGAAATGCACCCCAATTTCATTTCGTTCAACTGTGACAGAAAACTGAATGTGTGTGGCTCACCAGTAAACTAGCAAAGGGGGTCGCAATGAAAAAGCACATTTGACTTGAGGTCTGATAGTTGAGTGAAAATACCACTTCTAATTATTTCGCTCTCTCGTCACAGTGACACCAATAAATTAGACCCGCTAATAAATAAGGGGAAGGGGGCCGCGTGCCACAATAAAAAAAATACAGGTGAATAGAGAACTGACAGTTGAGTGATAATACTATTTGAAATCAGTTTGTTCGCCAGTCAAAGTGACAGAATAATTACTGTGGCCCACCAATCAACCAGGAGAAGGAGGCCGCGTGCCACAACGAAAAAAATACAGTTGGATAGACAACTGGAACATTTGGGGAAACTCAAACATCCATAAATTTAACAGTCATAAATCACTTATCGAGGAACAAGTACAAATCAAAACACAACAAGACCTAACATTCAATATATTAAACAAATCAATACACACTGCTAGAAACAGTAAACCTAGAGAAGATCCAACATAAAGAATAGTACCTGATGTAATCNTACAGCTGTAGTTCTACAAATAGCTGCGTACACTACTCCTCGGGACGGAGAGCGACCTTTTTATATCGTCAACGAACGTTCCGGATCTCTCTGCGGATTTCGGGACCCATCCGGACCTTTCGCACTGTTTCGCGATGCGTCATGCGTTTGCTGACTGGGACATCGGTCAGGGCCGGCTTCAGATTTATTACATTACTATACAGGAAAAAGTCTGCGTTGTTATCACACTCGTTATTGCTATTAGTACTTGTCCAAGGACGCCACACTTTAAACAGATAACGAAAATTATAAGTAATTGGTGCTGCACCAATATCGAATTTTAACACTCAAATCGCGATCAGTTCCTGAACTGAACACTGACAACACGACTTTTCTAACCATCCTCGCATTCTATTCGTCACCGTAACATGACTTCAAATTTAATTTTATGACTCTTCACCCAATCATGAAACTCGGTTAACAATCGGTAATACAGAACTGCAAATTCATTTATGAGGTATTTATGTTTTAAATTTTCCAAACGCGGTACTGTATCTTGAGGATGACGTCCATTAAGGAATTATTTATAGTTTTCTCACTTGTTCTCGTGTCAAATTTCACCCCAACTCATGTATGTCCTGGAAATCCCCATTAAGTAATAAAACTCTTGAACTTTTTTCTAAAATTATTATTTTATCGAGAGGACACTAAGTACTTGCAACCGAATAATAATAAAATAAGTAATTAATGAATGATTTGTACTTGTCGACATTCTTCAGTTTTATAATAATCAAATCCATTTTTTTCAGATATTCTCCATTTATATAAACAAAACGTTCTACACTCAGTAGTATCAAAATGGTTATTCCCCAGGATGATAGTACCTCTTCTGAATCTCCCGAATCTGGCCAAATTAACTTGCTAACGCTCAAAAGAAATAGAAGACTGAGAACTCTTATAGCCTATTGGATATTGGGACTGTGTAACAACTATGGATATGTTGTGATGTTAACCGCTGCAAGTGATATTATAGAAGAGCAAACTGGAAATTCAACTGAGGTGAGACTATCAGCTCATAAACTCTAGATTTCTCCAACTTTTCCACTTTATTTTTTGCATAGAAAAGAAAATCAGATAACCTGGCATGTGGTCTCAATGTCACTTCTACGTTATTTTTTCTGAAGAAACCCGCAAATATCTCTGTTCTTTTACCAAAATATGTTAGTTACCCATTTCTTGATTTGTGATTTTTTTGATCTTGGGGTAATGAAATTTTTAGGCAACCACGGTGCATAGAATAAACCACCATGTACCACCACGTTTGGGTGCGGTGGTGAATAAAGTGTACCACCTTCTCAATAGAGCTATTGCTCTGGTTGCAGTGATACATTTTTAGAACCACTACTTTTGCCATCTTGTGCACATTAAACGCAACTCACAACAGTTGGTTACGGATTTGGTCTTGTGTTGCAACCACTAACCTCAAAACTTTGTACGTTCAACTGATGTGCTTTGTTTTGTGGTCTTATTGTATGAAAAAAATTAGTTTTTTTGCAATAATTGAAGAAAATTGGATAGCTAATGTTTAAAGTAGGTGTCATTAGCATCAAAACTGAAAATATTACATTACAAGTAAACATAAAAAATGTATTGTTGTGGTACTTCTCGTGTACCACCGCGTCGGTTGAAACTTTTATGGTGTCATTTTTTCCGGTGATATGCAATGGTTCACAAGCAACACTGGATTAGCAGTCATAAAGTGGAAGGATAATAGGTCCGTACATATTTGGATCGGTCGGTAGCCAGGCGGTTCGACGTGGGTGCTTTGTTCACTCACTCGAATTGACTGCCGTGTTGGTCGGTGGTTCAAGCCCTAGTCTGAACGATCGATTTTCACTTGCTATCGTCCAACCCGTGTTAGGAATCACACGTTAAAAGGTAAGACCTCGTTAATCCTTAGCTAGCACAAGTTTCGACTTCTGAGGGTTGTCGTTCGTAGGGTTGCGACAGCTGGTTAACGAAAAAACAGATTTTAAATAGATTTTTTAAACAGATATTCTTTCTAATTATCATGATCCTGAAAACATTTGTGAAGTACAACGCAAGGAGAAGGATGGTACTATAAAAGCGATTACATGTTCTGCCGCGGTCATTGACTACAATCAAAACATGAATTTCGTAGATAAATTCGATCAACTGCTGGCAAGCTATAGAATTGATAGACGAAGTGAGAAATGGTGGCATAGAATTATGTTCTACCTTTGAGATGCAGCGGTCGTAAATCCGTACTGTATTTACAAACTGCTACAATTACCAACAATGTCTTCCAAACACTTCCGACGTCAAGTCATTAATGGTTTAGTTGCTGAAAAACTAGTATCTAATAAAAGATCATCTTCTCAATCTATATAGTTCCAGTACAAATTAAAAAATCTAAGCCCTTTGTTCCCGCTGAAGTGCGACAGCAGTCTTCAAAACATCAACAGGAGCGAAGCACGAGAAGGAGATGTGTATTATATGTATAGTTCAAAAGTTAAACAGGTGCGCACTGACTGGATTTGTTTAGTTTGTCAGGTACCTTTGTGCCTAGGTAAAACCAAATCGTACTTCCAGAACTACCATGCCTAATAATTCCAAAGGATGAATTTCATTAGTTCGGACTTCCATTGTCTACTATATAAAATGATTTGAAATCCCTGAAACAACTAAAAAAGAAGAATAATTAAAAATGA
>NW_019289808.1:139220-165769 GCF_000500325.1 Leptinotarsa decemlineata
ACTCTCCCAACCAACTTGCACTTTCATTTTTCAAATTTTCAAAATAGTCTACAAATAAAACTCAATTTGACATTGAATCGCCATCGCACTTGTGGTTGTCTTTTGAATATTCAGATGAATTCGATCAATAATGATTTCAGTTATAACGAATTGTCGATGGTAATACAACAAATACTTCAAATTTCGAAACACTTCAGGCCCTCTTTATGAATAATTGAGATTGAGGAAAGTGCATTTATTCACCAGGTCCAGATATCGCTAGGGCAAGTTTATTGACAGGACTAACAATATGATATTTTCAACTTTATTAGGGATAACTCACATGTTGAAATCAAAATATATAGGTGTACATGATTCCTGTTTGTGTGGTAACAGAAATACATATTGTAACTGGATACATGACAGCACGAGATTTGTTAGTGAAATACGGTAATGGTAATTCCATAAAATATCCTGTGAAACAGAAAGTCCCCCAGGGATCAGTACTGGGGTCACTTCTTTTCACCATTTTTTAACTACCTATCTACAAATATAAAGGCTTACGTAACCATGTATGCTGACGACACTACAATTACAGTAGCTAACAATGATATTGTCGAATTGAAAACTAAAGTAATTAGAGTTTTTGAGGAATTTGGATCCTGGCCCCAACGCAGTTTATAAATACTCAATGTAGATAAAATAATCACAATAAATGTATATCTCCGACGCCGAATTCCCAATACGATAAACAATAAACAATGATTGTTTGAAGGTGATTGACAATGTTTCGTGATGAATTTCACTAGTTCGGACTTCCATTGTCTACTATATAAAATGATTTGAAATCCCTGAAACAAGTAAAAAAGAATAATTAAAAAAGAATAGTTGAAAATAACAATTATATTAAGCAACAATAAACCTGAAATGAAATGATAGTGAAATAACCTACAAGTAAAAATATAATAATTGAATAAATAAAAATTAAAGGAATGAAAAAAGAAAATAATAACAAAAAAAATTCTTAATATAATTGTTACTTTCAACTATTCTTTTTTAATTATTCTTTTTTACTTGTTTCAGGGATTTCAAATCATTTTATATAGTAGACAATGGAAGTCCGAACTAGTGAAATAAACAATGAACTGGATATTAAATTATCTGGGGAAGTAAAATTTTTGGTATCGCAGATAGATTGTCAGCTCACCTGAGAAGACCTCCTGGGCAGTGTCGGTAAAAAACTTAACAGATCTTACTTTGCAATCACCGACCTGTTGACTATAGGTATACTCGTATTTATGCCTTAGCATACTCCAAAAATATTCTCTGTTTGGGCAAAGCTACAAACCTCATGAAAGTTCTTCTGATACAAAAGAAAATTATAAGATTATCTCTTGAAATAGGTTATTTGGATAGTTGTAGACCAATTATGTTTCAGAATGGAATTTTAAGTGCTCCCTGTATATATATTCTCAAGTGTCTGATGCACGCAAAACAAAATTAAAAATACCTAGCAACTTTTTCAACCGAACATCAACATGAACATAACACTCGTAACATCAACACTTTGATGGTACCTGTACATCGTATAATAACTACGTTTATAAAATATAAACGTAGTATCTCAACATCATATCCCTGAGAATTTATAGAAAGTTATAGAAAATAGGTTCTCATAAAGAATATACAGATCTCGCATGCAACATAATTTGATAGAAATTCAACAACAAAAATTGTATATTCATTTTATGAATATATTAAATATACTGATCTCATTTTCAGTGGATAATGCAGATTGGCGCTTTTTTCCTATATCAAGTATAAGTGTGCATTACAAGTTTCTATAGAATCCAAAATCATGTACGGGTAAGTCAATTATCTGTATTTGCATGAAGTGAAATAACTTTCTTGTCTACATTTTCTGGAAGCACTTGAACAAATCAGTTCCGAAACCAAGTCAGATGTGTAGTTATCCATGTTTTGATTTGCTGAGTTTTGAAATCTGTCATATTTACCATTGTGAATAATGGTATGTTTGTAGTAAAAAATGTTCGTTAACTTCGATTTTATAATTTTTCTATTTCACTTTTACTTGTGATATTTTGATTTGCTACTTCATGCCAGTTTCTTTCCCAAAACCGCAAATTATCCATAATTTGGTCTTATAATATATATTAGGTTGTTTCAAAAGTTTTTCCTGTTTTAATGTCATGATTTGTAGCTCGTTATCTTAATAAATATTATTTTACTGTGTCGTAGTATATACTTACTGATCGATAGAGAATTTTNCTTGATGCTTATTTACGCTATACAAAAAACCTACCTGCATATAATAAAAAACGAAAACTCCTACTTCATGAAAACCCGGTAGGAATCGTATTCACTCTCGATTTTGTATTACTAATAACCAATAAGGAAATTGAACATAGCGTGCAATATTTGAAATTCAATCAATCCTCAGGAGTAGATGTAATTATAGGGTTTTCCAACAGGGACTTCCAAACGACTTCTCGATACATGTTTCATCAACCAAGTTCACGTCTTCAGGAGATGAAGACCAATAAGACCTATGAGTGAAACTTATATAGGGTCTTCCAAAAGGAACATCCGAACTTTGACAATTGATAACGGCCATCTTGTTGAAGCTACATCTGTCAAATTAGTAGTCATCTATTCAGCCTGTTTTGCCAAATCACCATGGACGGATATAGCATTCAACAACACGTGAAAATAATAAAATGTATAATCTAAGAGGGTGTTCTGTTCGGGCAACGTACCGAGAGGAGAACAATGTGAGCCTGCACCCGTACAAAATTCAACTGCCCAGGAACTAAGGTAAACGACCATAGAAAACGACGTGTATTCGCTGAATGGGCTCTGGAGCAGTTGGCAACTGACCCTAATGTTTATTAAAAAATCATCTTCAGCGATGAGGCCCATTTCTAGATGAATGGGTTAGGGAACAAACAAAATTGTCGAACTTGGGACGACACCAATCCACATGAGACCCAAAAGCCTCCAATGCATCCCGAAAAAGTCACTGTTTTGTGTGAATTTTGGGCTGTCGCCGTCATCGATACATATTTCTTTTTGAACGACGTTGGCCAGCCAATAATGTAAACGGCTAGCACTATAGGTCGATGATTATCAACTTCTTTCGGCCTGAATTGGATGATCTGGACACCAATGACATGTGGGTTCAACAGGACACACAGCTCTTGCCACATTGGATAGTCTGCACGAGGGCATGGTCATCTCACGTGGAGGTGATTTGAACTGGCCACCGAGATCCTGCGATTTGACCCCGTTAGACTTTTCCTTATGGGATTTTTTCAAGTCGCAGATGTATGCGAATAAACCACAACCCACAGCGGTCCTCAATGCCAACATAACCCATGCCATCGGTCAAATTCAGCCTGATTTAAGCACCAGAGCACCATATAGAAGTAAGAAGTGTTTACTTATACGGTGGCCAGAGTCACGGAAAATTGAATGTTTTGGATGCGCTCCATCTAGAAAAGCCACAAAAAAATTTCAGTGCTTTTGGTATTCAATTTTCCAATTCATAAATGAATTGAAAGTTGATTTTATTAATTTCTCCAGCGAGTATATTTCCCAAAGTCTTTCAAACAATAGCTCAAAAAAATAATTCAGGTTTCAATTTAAAAATTATCGACGTTTTTATGTATATCCTCAACTTTAAGAAAATGTTTGTACAACAAAATATAATTGAGCGGAAAATTGCAATAAAAACTGCAAATCACTGTTGAAGAAGATAGGTACTGTGTTAGCGAAACATGTGATATATTTTTCATTCCCTGATATTCATATTAATTGGGTTTATTTATTTTGTTGTAACCACCGAATCGTGTGTCGCATGTGCGAGCCGAACCCATTCTAGACGTAATTTCACCACTTAATCAAAACTGCACTCTTTTTTCAAAATCTGAATACCAGCAATTTTTGAGATAGACTAGTCTTTTTTACTTCGAATCGAGGTAGATAATTTTCGATTAACTTGGTATTTGAAGTTCATTAAACTTTTTTTTTTTTAGAAAAAAACAGGAGCAAGAGACTGTACTTATCTATCTACTGGCGCTATTTTACTGGCTGATATTTTACCTGGTTTGACAATTAAGATACTTGCGCCTTTTTTGCCATTTTTTGTACAGTAAGTAGTGTTTTTTTTATTTAGAATAAGCAATGGCTGGAGAATAATTGGTGAAAAATCCCAAAATCGATCAATATACACAGATTTTATTTAAAAAAAAGTTCTTCTCAAACTCTGCCACTGGAACCTGAAATGCAATTATCGGTTATCAATTTCCTTCAGTCATATAAGGTTTGTCAATGAGCTCTTCTTTACTTTGCTCACCTTACACTAATTTTGTTTAATTCTTGTTTTCAGTTTACGAATAGCGGCTTGTGTGATACTAGCCTGCTCAGGATTTCTGTGTGTGGCATTCAGCAAGACACTATTTTTATCAATTCTAGGAGTCGTTCTCACATCTTTTTGCTCTGGATTGGGGGAAGTAACGTATCTCCAATATAGCAGCTTTTATGACAAGTAAGAAAATATGCACTAAAAGATGATCCTCAAAATCAAAAAATCTCTAGTCACAAAATGCGTCAAATATTCAGTAGTATGAATTTGTAGTTAATAATGAATTTCAATTGAAGGTTCTTCTGAAGTTGTAGTTATTATTTTAATCAACAATTAAGTGTAATACTATCCGCATCATAATAAAGAATTCTCTAAACATACATCTCAATCATGTTTCAATTTCAGAGATGTAGTTTCTACGTGGAGTTCTGGAACTGGAGGAGCAGGAGTAATAGGAGCACTGTCTTACTTAATTTTACAAACCATAAATATGAGAACGGCACTACTGATCATGTTGATCGTTCCTGTATTTATGGGAATTTCGTAAGTATATATAATTTAAGATAGATTGTCATAATACCGCCAAGAAAACTGAATAAGCTGGGTGGGACATTCAAACAAATTGAAAATGTGAGCTTGGACTACTAGTTATATGAATTGAATAATTTAAGTTTCTTTGAACCACTAGGAACGGATAGATGTAAACTTTCATTGATCCGTGATTTCAGTCTAGCAGCCAGTCCTGCAATTGGGTGTGACTTGTCTGTCTTGTCCATTCAATTAGTGATGTAAATTTTGTTGACAAATTTGTTTTCTTTTGTATTACAACATAGTTTGATAGCCTCAAGTAATCTGGATCCATTTTTCTCAAACAGATACTACATTTTTCATATACCTATAAATGTTTCATGTGACCAAAAAGGTAACTACGATTGAAAGCTTACTACAATTGGGTAAAGAAACAAATATCTGCGATCTTGTCACATAATTCATCCTCCAAAAAAAGTTAAAATATCGCCTCTGGTAGCGCAGTTCATAACAGAAGACCAAAGAATATTCAAGAAACACTTTATTGTGAATTTTTCACCACATATTTTTACAAAAACGCAACACGTGCTTCTTCAGGCGTGTATATGCGTATAGACACGCCTCGAGAAGCGTGTGTTGTGTTTTTTTAAAACTATGCAGTGAAAATCTCACAATAGAGTGTTTCTCAATTACGTTATGGATAGTAATCAAGAATCGACCGTTTCCTTCACATAGAACACCATGAATAAGAATCGATACTTTACCTTGGGAAGTGTTAAAGACTTGAAACGTAGGACCACTCAAAGGTGTTTTGCTTGTCTATTCTTGTTTGATATTGACAATTTTTTTTAAGTTTCGCCTTTAACAATGGTTTTTGCACCCATTGACATGTTAAGGACTTCTGATTTCATTCTAGATTTTGGATTATTTTGCCGAGACCATCTGTATCAGATATTGCTCATGCCCTGGAAGTTCAGAAAGATGTGAATGCAGAGGAGTTGGAAAATCCCAAAGAAGCATTAAAAAAGAAACTATTTCTCATACCTGGATTAATGAAATATATAATTCCATTCTGCCTGGTATATGTTTTCGAATATTTTATCAACCAGGGAATGGTGAGAATGTGTTTATTTTGTGACCAATTTTAGTTACTTTTCATTAAAAATTTCATTGGAATTTACTATTTTTTAGTTTGAGCTAATCCGTTTTAAAGATTCTACTCACTCTGAAACTCAAGTTCAATATCGATGGTTCCAAGTTACCTACCAAATTGGTGTGTTCCTTTCAAGATCGTCTGTTAACCTATTCCATATCAAACAAACTTGGTATATGACATTTTTTCAAGTGAGTATGTTATAACACCAATGATTGCAAATCGATTTGTTTCTAATATTAATGGACTAATGGAGCTTTTTTTACCAGTTAAACAAAAATTGAGACACTGATAATATATTCATTAGATATTAGAAAAAAAGATTCGAAACAAATACTTTTATATGAACACTGAATTATACAGAAGACACTATTCTCTACTCAGTTTGTATTCCAAACATTCGTTATGAAATTCAATTTTTGTATTTCAGTTTAAAAAATGGGGTTGTCGTTTATGTCAAATAAAAAAAATGTAATAATTTTGTCAAAAAGTTTCTGATCAGATGTTTCAAGCAAAAACTAGTTCTAAGGTTTTCTGCTGAAATCGCCAATCACAGGAAAGAGAGCCAAACGCATATTGGAACGCGCCAGTCGAGCACTGATAAGGTCTCAAATTAATTATCACCGTTGGAAGAAATCAACTTTGTTGCAGGATGCCACGGAACGATTCGGAGAAATAAGAAGAGAGACATTGGAAGATGATCATGGACCAATCTTTGCCAAGATTGAAAGCACGTGCTTGAAGATCCGCCAAGACATGGAGAATACCCACAACAGAAAGTGGGGAAAGTTAGTGAGGAAACAATGCCCAAATGCAGACAAAAAACAGGACAACTATGAAACCGCCAACGTCATCAACATGAGGAAAGGCCTGAACTTCGCCATTGCGCCAACGTCTGTGCCCACTTTGGAGATAATCACTGCAGTGGAATCCACCAGTTCCCTCATTGACCAGACCGAGGGGGAAGAATTTAGATGGAAAAATCAGAGAACAGCTGGATCGACAACCAGTTCCAACATCTGACATCAGCAATGAAGAACGTAGAGCTCTGAACGGCTTACGTAGAGACTACACCATCAAGATCATACCTGCAGATAAAGGAAACGCTACTGTGGTGATGGATACTGTTCTCTATGATCAGAAGATCGAAGAGGTTCTTAAGAAGGCACAATACACGAAGATCGTACGGAACCCTACTGTATCAATTGAAAGGAAGTTGTACCAGATTTTGAAAAAGCACTAGTCTATTTTTCGTACAAGGAGAGATCATCGCTAACACCGCACCACAGTAAGTCCCCTCACTTGTATGGACTACCCAAAATCCATAAGGACGTTCCGCTCAGAAGACGAGAACCTGAAAGAGAGAACAAATCTACCTATGAAAGTAATTATGGAATTATTACGATGCTGTGTATGAAACTGTTACTTCCAACTGAAGGACGAATTCTTTACACAAGATGAAGGACTGCCAATGAGATCGCCACTTTCACCAGTCATAGCCAACATATATATGGAGTGGTTTGAAACTCTGGCCATTGAAGAAGCCCACAAGAATCCTCGTGTCTGGTTGAGATACATTGATGACACCTTCATAATATGGAACCATGGGAATACTGAACTAGACGCCTTCTTGTAACACATCAACAGCATACGACCTTCCATCACGTTCACAATGGAGAAGGAAGCCCACAACGAATTGCCATTCTTGGACATATTGGTGAAGAGGACCGACACTAAGTGGGAAACATCTGCATACCGAAAACCCACTCACACGGGACAGTATCTGAATCACGAATCCAACCACCATCAATCGACTAAAAGAGGAATAATCAAAACTAAGACTGTGCTTTCGGACTTTGTAATACGAAAGAAGGTCTCGAGAAGAAACTAGACATCATCAAAAATGATCTTCAACAAAATGGCAACTCCAAAGCGATGGTGGAACAGACTTTGACTAAAAAACAGCAGGAGCCTCGAAAGGAAGAAAAGCAGTCACAACCAGTGCTTGCACTTCCCTACATCAGAGGATTATCGGAAAAGATACGGAGAATTGGATCCAAGTACATCAGAACCTGCTTCAGATCCGGAAACACTATCCATAGCAGCCTCACGAAAACCAGGCCACCAAACGAGAACTGCGAATCCAAGAATTGCATTTACCGGATACCCTGTGAGTGCGGAAAATACTATATTGGTGAAACTAAGAGGCCATTGAATGTTCGCATTGCCAAGCACAAGAAACACACACAGCGAGGTGAAACCAGCAAATCAGGAATAGCAGAGCACGTTTGGACCCATCAACATAACATCGAATGGTCCCAAGCTGAGATCATACACAAAGAGAAACATTGGTTTAGGAGGAATTTCAAAGAAGCCGCATACATGTTATCCAACAATGTATTCAGCCAAGCTAGCGTAGAGATACACAACATATGGAAACCCATAATCAAGCGAAAAATGGCCAACTATTTCACATAACCTAAAAATTGTGGAAGTTATAGAAACGGAATTGATTTGGCATAGAAAAGGATCCACAATGAACAATCAAAGTCTTTCAAATTACTTATAGGTTTATTGGCACATTAAGTGTAGATAATCACATTCAGTCCAGTAAATGAAATATTTATTATTGAAACAAAATCAGACTTTAACTATGCCTTGAACACTAAATGGAAATCTAATTTCAAAGAGTATTACGTCATCATGTTACTATTACTAGAATTGTATTGAAAAATATATTGTGCTGTATGTACGTATATCAAGTAAATGTATGTAGTAAATTCATACTAGAAAGAAGTGTTTAATCTAAATAATCATTTTAAAATTGTTTTATTAGTTTTCAATCGAAATAATAAATCACAGTATAATTTTAGAGAGTTATTTTCCTCATATGACTAGCATAATCACTAATGACCTATAAACGGCATACTTTTTTCCTAACTATATAATTTCATGGATTTTAAAAACACAGTGTATTAATGGGAGGACTGAGTTTTCCCTTAAACATCGATCTGAAGTGATAAAACTATTTTATCCCATTCAATTACAATTTGGTCGCCTGTGCTACTATAAGCTCGACAAATTATAGTAACACACTCTCATCAGACCACCTCAACTATAATGACAGACTTACAATTCACAAATAACATAAAATAGGGTAGTTTGGTGAGAGGACCAAACTGTAATTTTACATTATCAACGGCGAATAAAGTGCACAATTAAATTCTCCATTCTTCATTTCAGAATGAGAACGTTTTATCAAATCAATTAAGTATATTTGTCATAGCAAAGCTTCCATGAGAACTTATTCTAGTTTATAAAACCTGTTAAAGAATAGGACACAAGAAAATAATACTGTTAATTAACACTACAATATGAATGAAAGTCACATTATGAAAACAAGATACAAAACAAATCTATATTTAAGGAAAATACATAAATTAAAATAAATCATTCATAAATAAAATATTGATAAAAACTATTGCACAAACACGCTTCATGAAGACATTTTATCCCAATTCAATTAAAGCAAACTTAAAACATCCAGCATCAAATAGTTCTCCAATTATCAATAAATACAGTAATCGTTATTATTCACCATTAGTAAATACAATAGGGTCACAAGACAACATTCTTAAAACTGAATGAATATTTGTCCCTATAAAAAATAGGACCAGTTTTACTTCTCACAACCGTAAATCAGTTATGTTGTTATTGTTTTGGTGAAATGAAATGTTGATACAAGCTTCTCAACAATAATGTCAAATTTTGAAAGGTCTTTGTCAATTCTGGTCTAAATATAACAAATATATTTCCAGTGTCTTGAAATCACTCGTAAGTACTGTGTTAAACATTATCCTTGAAGAAAACCCATCAAAACAATAGTTATAGAACTGATACCTACTCTGAATTATTTACTTGGAAGATATGGACTTAACCTAGAATGACTCTCTACGAGGGATACGAATTTCAGAGGATTTGTTGATCTTTGTCAAAACAAGGAAACCCTTAAAAAACACCAGTTCTTCAAAAGCGTTTAATAAGGCTGATTCTCAATTTGAATTTGAGACAGCTGTCAACCATTTTTCAAGCTAAATTGAAAATTCTCACGATGCATTCTTTGATATATTCTTGTTAGACAGATATAGCTGAATATATACCAGACATGGTAACTTACTGAGAATTTCTGAACATAGAATGACTTTAACTATGAAAAATCTCCACATTACAATGGTGATTTCAAAATGAAGCAAAAGCCCTGTTATTAGAGAAATGCTATTATGGTTTCTATATTCAAAGATGAGTCAAATATATTTGTATATATTCAAATGGTAATTTTTATTGTAAACCTAAAAAAACAAGACATATAAAATCGCATGTGGAGATTGCAGCAGGAAGAACGTCGGCCAAATAAATAGGCGAATATCAGTCAGATTAGAGAAACACAAACTGACACTTCGCAATAAACAAAAAACCTCTGCCCTATACAAACACCAGCTTGAGGTCATAACATCAACTACAGAAGCTGCAAACAGATCGCCAGTGTACAGCACCAGAAAACCAGAATGATAAGGTATTAAATTAAATATATACAATGGATATAGATTTGTGATGGAATTGTCCGAAACTTGATGAAAATCCATATTTTCATACATTAGTATGGGAACGTTCGAGGAAACTATTGTAAAGCGAAACACGTGTTGCAGTTTTGTAAAGTATCCAGTGAAAATCTCAGAATAAAGTGAGTTCCTGAAATTATTCAAACGTAAGTTAAAATAAAGTCACAATTCCCCTTGCTAGAAATTTCATTCTACTTACAGAAAAGCCATAGTGGAAGAGATGAACTCTTTCTGAAAATGACAGACGGACTTTGGTTGATCTGCCAACTGTATCATCAATGTTAGGAGTCGCAAGGCAAAATGTGAGACCTCCTTAGCCCGTATAAGTTTACACTTTCAAGGGTTGTTGTTCGTAAAAGAATTTTAACTAAATTATCTAGTAAAAAGGTATCAGATGTACTAAAATTTTTAGTATTCATTGTACGACATATTTATGTCATCACCCCCTCATACATATTGTTAATTATTGTTATTATTACTAAACTCGGCCAGAAAGAATGAAAAATTATATGTAATGCTTCTAAATATCGTAGAAACCATTTATTATTTTTTATTGATGACCTCTTGATAAGTTGTCAACTTCAATAAGAGATAATATCATTGTTTTAAAATAATTTCAACCGGAATCTACAAACAATGTTTGTTTCAAGAACATGTTGATATCAAAAACTTTATTCAATACTGTAAGAAGCACCTGACTTGGTACTAATTGAAGCAAGACAAACTAACGTGTGTGATTGGTTGGAGGTCAGACACGTTCAAAAACTGGAATGTAAGAATAGTACTGAGAAATTAACTACTCATCTGCTATTACTAACCATGACATTTCATTTCACCAAGTTATACAATTCCTGCACAACTTGAAACTATGTTCTGAAACCTTCATTGGACAATGAAGTAAAGTAAAATTATTTATACGTGTTCCAATATAGACAGCTCAAAAAACAACAGCCATTACTTAAAAACTAAGGAGATCCTTTTTTACAAACATTTAGATTGGACTATCACTTTACCTGTTTCTTCATATTCTTGTTTTGACACCCAAAGCTGTTGAAATGATCCCAAAGAGCTTAGAATCGATCCACCAGTCCACGAGCCAAATCTTCTTTCTGACACTCCAGGAGCACTTATTATTTTCAAACGCATGCTCTGATAATAAAAAAAAAAAATATGTCAGTCAACACTTAGATGTGAATTTACAGAAAAAATTGAAAGCATGTAAAGAGGAAACCCTAAGGATTTCAAAAGACAATTGGCATTTAACCATTTTTCTCTGATAATAACCATTCATATATGTGTAAAGATTTTCTTCAATGTTAACAAGCTCAGACTGTCTTATGAACTGTAATGTTAGTTGGGTTACTCATCTACACAATCAGAGATGAACAAATTAACTTTTCGTCAATGTTTCAAATTGTATTCATACAGGAATAAAATACTGTACACTTCACAGACAAAACAGATGTTGGTCGCTGGTTCAAGCCCCAGGCTGAACGATTGATTTTCACTTGTTATCGTCCAACCTGTATTAGGAATCACTCGTTAAAAGGTAAGACTTCGTTAGTCCTTAGCTCGCACAAGTTTTGACTTCCGAGGGTTTTCATTCGTAGGGGTGCGACAGCTGGTTAACGAAAAACCGATTTTGAACAGATCTCTTGCGATTATACATAGTGAAAAATCAACTCTGTAGTGGAATAATGTTGAAATTAGTTAAAAATAAGTAATTATCATTTTGCAGTTTATTCATTATCATTTGAGTTTCTATTAATTATAAAAATTATTTTGTATTTATTACCACTCTCAAATATATCTCTAGTTATCGAGAAATAATAAAAGTACACTATTTATTCATTTCCTCTACATCTTGTATTCATTTACCTCTAGTGGTCACAGGACGACAAAAATGGTAAATTTGAAAAAAACTCAAGCAAAAATTTGGAATTTGCAGGTGTTGGGTTTTGATCAATTGTTAATTTCCTTAAGGGTGTCATATTTATCAACTGGGACGATATCCCAGTGGGATTTTGAAAAATGCCTTGTTCCCAACTCTACACTTATAAAATTGAAACGATATTAGTAGCGACTTGAAATTGACACTAACTACCTTTTAAAATATATGGGTTGTTAAATGAATGTGCATTCTTTGAATGTGGATGGCAATGCTTGTTGTTAAATGTTAGAGAAGGTTCCAAATAATTGGGATATTTTATAAACGAGAACAAGCTCACTTACCGGAGGTGTTTTTGCAGCTAAATCCCTGTTAAGTCTCTCAGTGAAACCTTGAAGACTTGAATTTCCACCTGTCACAACAACGCTCCCGTACATAGCCTTAAAAAACAAATTATAAAATATCTGAATTTTCATCTGATTACTATTGACCTAAATAACAGTTTACCACATTCCTAATTTCATGTGGAACACTTCAACATTAATTGATTGAACCAATACAAATTTTACTATTTTATAAAGATTAATTAAGCATAATTGTGAGTGTATGAAAATATTTTGGTAATAAAGCCCTCGATTCAAAAATGAAGCGAAACTTCTACTATCATTTTGTATTTATGACAATAATGAAAATATCAAGACATTGCTTCCAACCGTTAGCTGACATCCTATAACATTATTACAAACTCAGTTTCAGATCAATGACAATGTAGGAAAACAATCAATAGTGGAGCGTTTATGAACTTTTGAACTTAACTATTAGCCGACATAATGATTTATGGCGAAATCATTTTCTATATACTTACCGGTCTTATATCTATATCACACATTCCAACACTTGTTGTAACAAGTGAACCTACGCCTAAAATCGGTTGTATGCCTGCTTTTACGCCAGTAGTTGGATTAAAGAGTGGTTCGGGTATTCTGAATCTATCAATTCCAAAATCTCGGTGGTATCCATTGGGAAATTCATAATGAATTGCAGGCATTGTTTTGACAACTTCTTCATCATACGAGGTATCACAAACTTGTAAAGCTGTTGCTTGAAAATCTTGCATTACTTCCTGAATAAAAAAAGATGTCACAATATAGCAATAACGAAATTTATTTCATATTTTTCAAGGTAAAATCTAAATAATATTAAAAACAAGACAGTGAAGTTGCTAGCCACAGAAACCCCAGACTACTTCTTCAATTTGGCTTTAAAATTACCATACCTAAATTTGAAATTATAATTTTGATTTTATTCATATTAAAAGACAAAATATTATCCACACCATTGCTCGTTTCATTATAACTTCAGTAAATGATAATGGAATAAGGGTACAAAAGAACTATGTAGATTATTTCCCTATATATTGCTTTTATATGTTTTGTAGCAGTGTATAAGACAGTTTCCTAAACAAAATATTTTAACAAACAGCTTTTTTCTATACTCAAAGGGGTTGGTAGTGTGATAAAGTGAAAATTTAACTCAAATTTAAATCACTCCAAAATTTCATCGATATTTGTAGAAGAAAACCTGAACTGAATGTATTCAGACCGAGAATATTTCAGGATTTTATTAATTGGCATATGATATTATATTTATGCAAATACTGTAGAAACCTCAACATTTATTTATTTATTCAACGGTAACCCCCAATTTTTATACAATATAGTAACCTTAGAATGTTAACTATAACTATTCTAGTACCTATATATCTAATAAATCAACCTACATAGAGAAAATTAAAATAAAATTGTGATTTAAAAAAAATAGTCTTATAAATCTAAACCACGCAGAGTATATCTAAGAGTGCTCTGAGAGATATGAAAAAAATCAATATTGGTCCCATTGGCATTCAATTGAATTCTGGACAAAGGAGAATGTTTTCCATAATTACACCTATGAAAGTTGAGACTGAAAGTTTGGTTGTTACGTGTCCTTCTCGAGGGAACATGCAGATTGACTTGACAGAGAAGAGTTGGGCAATTAATTTCGTTGTTCAACAATTTATGTAGGAATATTATGTCTGCATGTGCCCGTCTTGTACTGAGTTTGGGCAATCCAATAGTAGAGCGAATTTCAAAAAGCGAATGACTTCTAGCTGGCATGTTCATTTTGTAGGCAACATATCTAGGAAATTTATTCTGAACTTTCTCAATATTATAACTGTGATTGAAGTATGTTGGAGACCAGATACAAGTGCAATACTCATTCACTGATCTAACCAATGCAAAGTATAGTATTTTAATAGAAAAAATGTTGGTAAAAACTTTTGTTGATCTGCATATGAATCCTAACATTTTCATCGCTTTGTTAGATATGTGTTCATACTGTAAATGAAAGTCCATCTTGTCATCCATCATTACACCCAGATCTCGTATAGATTGTACACGGACCAACTTCTTCCCTGCAATACTATAACCAGCTGTATAAAGGTTTAATGACTTTGAAAAGGAAATACTTTTACATTTTGCCACATCGACATCCATATAATTCATCTTACACCGATCAGAAAAAGGTTTAAGGTCCATTTGTAAAGATTTAAGGTATATTAACCGTAAGATCTAGTGCTATTAAATCAAGAGTCCAAATCAAACTCAAAATCATTGTAAACACAATAATGGTCATAATCAAGAAATAGGACAAAAACATCAAATTATATCAAAACGAATTAGTTCTGCCACCTTAGAAGCAAAGTCTACCACAACCATGATGATTCAAAAAGTAAATCCTATCGATAAAAAACATGTAGACAGTGAAGGATGGCACCAAGTTCAACAAAGAAGAAAACGCAGATGCCTGGTAGGTTGAACCGAACAAGAATGTGTGGTGGGAACAGTTCCAAGATTTGTTTCTCTCCATGTAACTAGGCTGAAGCCAAATACTAAATTCGATGAACTAAGAAACTTTTTACAAACAAATCTTCCAGGTGCTGAATGTGAGGCCCATCCTTCTAAAAGACCCGACATATATGCATCTGCAAAAGTTGCAATCAATTGTGAGCATTTGAATAAGGAATGGAGACGAGAAGTGTTGCCAAATGGAGCATTGGTACCTTTTTTTGCCAGGAAGAGGATGCCAGTAACACAACAGTATCTTGAGTTGATTTTTCATATTATACTTTCAACTGTTGGATGGAAGAACAAGGAACTGTTCAGATTTCGTTGATTTCTGTATCGCCTTTTGAATCCTGCATTTTGATTGGTACAATATTTTTCATTTTCACGTCAATAAAACCCATTATTATTATTATCATTGGTTTTCTTATTAGTCAGTGGGCTATGCTTAAAGACTGACAGTAAACAAATCTAAAGAAATTGACTTTAAACGTTCAACCCAGTCTCGAATATACCTACACAGTAGGTTCAGGATTCAGAGGAATCGGGCAAATTTCGGATATGCAGTTGGTTAGTATTTCGTGCACTAGATGGAGTGAAATTTTGTCGTTCGCTCCAAATAAGGAAGAGTAATTAAATACTCTGAAAGAATTCCGATTTTTAATTATCGAATATCATTGTAGGTCGATGATGGCCATGATTTTGCTCTGAAGAGTGACTAATGAGCCCGAAACCGGTCTGAAGGTTTCCGTTCCAAAATTGAAGTTCGACTCTTTCAGTTGTATTGCCAATTGCATATGTAGGAAATTTTCTGTGAATATTCCTGCACGGGACGCCTGTCGTATATAATCCAACGCCTTTCATAATATAAGCCAGTGGAGTAGTTGTTTTCTGATAGGCGTCAGTGTATAGGTATATTCGAGACTGGCTTGAACGTTTAAAGTTCATTTCTTTAGATTTATTATCATTGGTATTCGCCATTGATTGTTGTATAAGCTATCTTGTAAGTAGGTTTTGCACCTGTTTAGACAATATAGGAATGTTTTTGATGAGTACTAGAATGGATTTCAGAATATGGGTGATAGAATGGAATTCTTTGTTATATTATTATGAACTTTCTTACCTTGATCATGAAATTATACCAAGATTCTGTTAAATTGTCTGGCACATTACGACGCTTCCAAATAGGAGATTCGTCAGGCTTGGTTAATTCCTTCGATGCCACCATACTTGGAGGCACTACTTCAATACCTCTCTCAGTCAAATGTGCCCGGCATTGGGAACTCAAATAATCACCTCCCATGGGAGATTTGACAACAGCTTGGGTCAAAACATACCTGAAATATATACAATAGATTTTTCTGCTGATGAGAATAAGTAAGATATGAATGAAGTTTATAAAATTTCCGAGACAACACCAACACAAAACGACATGTTTCATGTTTTTTATTTTTCAAATATGTATCTAATATGTTATAGCTACAGTTACAGTTATAGCTAGGGTTTTTAAAAATATTTTATAATTTTTACCAGAGATAGGAGTGATTCAAAAACCATTTCAAGTGCCTAAGTGTGGTGATGGAAATGAAAACAGATTGCATTACATAGGTAAAATAATTTAATTAACGACATTTTGAAAACATGCAAACACTTCATGAATTGATAATGGAAAAAACTGATACCCACAAAATGCGAAACAATGTGATCTATTCTGTTGGTCACGAAAATATAATTTTAGTACTCTAAACCGCCTCTGATAGTAAACTAAAATAGCCTCAGCTACACTTCGCCATCAGTATAATTATTTATTCATTTATTATTTGTTATTCATCCTCAATAAAAATCGAGTTAATAATACTATTATTATTATTATCCCCACAGAAGGTGTTCCTGTAAAGCAGAGAGAGAAAGATGCTCATTCGGCAAGTAAAATGTGGATCAGGGTAGTTCCAACATAAAAGTTATCATAAAAATTGGTCAAACGCTACTAAATATAAAATATAATGCCATCAAAGGCGTTATCTTCAAATCATTACTATATCACTATCTCGTCAAAAGAAATATCACATATAATTTTCTAGTTTTGAAAACATTTTTCATTATAGGGAAGTTCATGAATCGCAGATTAGAAGTGGGCACACCAATTTAATTTGACACTGCTCTTTTCAATGGAGCGTCTCAAGTGATTTAACACACTATATGAGCCGCATTATATGCTAATGACACTAACACATCAACACCTTCAGAAAAACTTGAACTCAATTTCCAAATGGTGAAATGAATATCTACTTTCTTTGAATATTGCTAAATGTGTCGTCTTACATATTGGGAAAAATAATCCGTCTCCCTTAGCACTACAATGTAATCATCTACAAACTACAGTTACCTCATATGTAGATCAGGGTGTTATCATCACTTCAGACTTCACGTGGTCCAATCATATTCGGTCAACATGCCAAAATGCCACTGATTTCACAAGACATTATTAGTCATTGAGTAGATAGAATGTCATATGATTCAAAGTGTGATGTTATATAAAGCACTAATTAGGTAGAACCCAGTATGAACACACCTGAGGAAGTTATTGTACAGTGAAACACGTGTTCTGGTTTTATTAACTGTTCAGTGATAATCTCACAATAAAGTTTTACTTGAATACACTTATTTTTTCCCATCAAATTTTACCTTGAGCTTATCTCTTCATCCTAGACTGTTTGTCTTATACACAAAATACACAGGAAGAACATGATTTGACAGTTGTAAAAAACCTCTTGGACTCATGCCCGAACCATGCTTTACTATTGAGTACTCACCCATCATGTACTGGTACAGCTGAAGTATGTGTAGCACCACTATCAAGAACCAAACAAGTTGGTCGCCCATTTGCAAATGCTGCCAAACTTGCATTTTTAGCCAAATAAACAGCTGGAACACTATATTTCTCGAACATCAATTCTGCCATTTCTTCTCGTTTAGGAGGTGTTATCCATGGCGGTTCTGTCAACAATATTGGATGGTCCTTCGGTATAGCTCTAAGAGCATGATTGTAAATATAATCCAAAAAATTTTCAAACATATCCCAGTTATCTACCATTCCCTCCTTCAAAAAAGTTGTCAGCTCCATCTCTAAAAAATGAAAGTTTTCAATTTTCATAAGGGAACAATTTATAATACTATTACGTCTTTGACCATCAAACGTACCACCTCTGAAGGTAGTGATAAGATTTCTGTATCGTGATATCAATTGTCGCCATAGGATTATCCAGTGAACACGAAGGATTTTAAGAGAATACAAGAGCGTTCAATTGGGCTATAATTACGAGGACGTCGAGTTGGAGAAGCAGATTAGAATTAGACTAGTTCGGAAATTAGCTCAGAATGCAATTTAGTTCAGACAAGTAAAAAGTAAAAATAAATAAATGAATGAATAAATGGAATGCTGGATCCCTGAGTTACGACATATTTCTTATGCTGGATGTGAACCAAAGGGCAAGTGGTTTAGTTATGCCTGTATCACAAAATTTTAGGGAGTATTTCCGAGTCTAAGACCGGTTCATTCTAGGAGGGATTCATGCACCAATCTGAAGTCATATGTTGCAAGTTTTAAGTGCTACAACTTACAACTTGTGCACGAAGATATAATGAGTGAGTATTTATAAGATACTATCTATGTTCATGAGTGAATGTTTCCTCTGAAAATTAATGATACTGCTTACAATTTCATTCTTACCATTTGCTACTTATGGCATGAGGTTGGATTCATGTACTCAGTCTTAAGTTGTATGTCACAGGTTTCAAGTCTCAAGAACTCATGGTTTCTTTTTGTTACTACTTGAAAACTTTCTCATTCACACAGATATTGAGTGAGCGAGACAATCATCTATCTTCCTGCATAAATGTTTCCACTGAAAATCAATGATAAACTGTTTACGATTTCTTGCAACCTGCGACTCACAACTGGGTGCATGAATCCACCTATAAGGTGAATTTATGTTCATAAGATTGACAGGCAGAAATAATGAAGAAGAAACAATGATCAGTTATATCTCATACTTCACATTTTCCAATGCATATGTTTATGCAGAAAAATTAACAATTATCAAGTTACAAGTAGAATTTGGGCATCTTTTAACTTTCTTTTTTTATTTGTACAAATTTTTTCACAAGCGTGCATCTATTGCGCAAGATAGTCCATCGGCTCATTTCAGAACACAGACAAATGAAATGAGTGATATCTAACCTAATAATTTTCAAATTTCAAAACAAGGAGTGTGTGTGAAATATTTCAGTAATTTACAGGTCATTCTCCATTTTGATCGTCTCAGATTCTAGAAATTCTTAAAGTGATGATAAAAATATACACATACAATATTCGATATTATGATTTTCCTTTTTTTAGAAAAAATTAACAGCTGAAGCACTTGCCTATAGTTTTTTTTAATTAGGAATGCATAAATAGCATTGTTATTGATACTTGTTCCTTGCTGATTGATAAGTCATACCTGTACTTGCAACTTGCTAATTGAGTATGCATAAATTCACTTTTAGACTTTCATTCGAAAATGATTTTACCAGGTCTCCAAACATGTATTGCCAGAAGACCGATGTTGTAACGAGTTTGTGTAACATCATCTTCAGAGTCTAACCAAACTCCCACTGTTGAAGGTATATCCACTTTTGGACTGTCTTCTCCTGCATAACCGGCTCTTACTGTATTGTGTCCAATATCAAAGACCAAAGCTCCAACTTCATCTACAATGTTGGGTTAGGTATTTCAAAACAAGTTCAAAATACACTTTGACTTACCGCCTCCATAAACTGCTCCACTCATTTTAGTCACCAATTAAGTTTTAATTGAAAAAATTGTTTTCGTCACCATTCATTTACTATAGAAACAACTATTGAAAAAGCCGGGTACCGGGTCGGGATTAGTGGCAGGTGACAGCACGTCAGAATTTTGGTCAGGCAGAATGTCAGTAGCACAAGCAGGGCTGCTCCTGGCTATACAATTGTACGAATTGCTATACAATTCAATATTTTTTCGTACATGCATACCACATTAACGAAAAGCATATATTTTGAATTCATTTGGTTTTGCATTGATTTGCATAGTCGAGTAATCTGTCTATCTCTGTCTTCCGTCTCATTATGATAGGCGTGTCCCGCGTGCACCATAATCGTTTTCCCGCGTGTCCGTCTGTCATAGATCACGATCACAGAGCACAAATCACTCAACACTCAATTGTCAAATCTGTCGAAAACCGCTGACGCTAAAAGAAAAATAAATCCATAGTGGGAAAAGACGAATTTCAAATAAATATTTATGAATGGTAGTCGGTAGTTCACCTCACCCCTCTTGATTTTTGTTTTAGGAGACTTTGTGTTGTATTTGATTCGATACATAATATAAGCTAAAGCTAGATTAGTGAATGCAGAATTTTCAATTAATATTTATGCAAATAGTAATCAAATCAATATATTTGTAATAACTACTTCAGAATATTCACATATCACATACGATGGAGTGTCTGCGCAGGCGCTAATCACTCTATTCCATCTTTGCATCATGCGGGAAGCTGTCACTTGTCAATTATTCTGATGACAGTGGTGGCTATACTTGATGCTATACAATTATAGCGAAAAGCATACATTTTTATCTGTTATTTTCGTACAAAATTTTTTTGCCTTGGAGCAGCACTGCACAAGTATTACGCTTAATTAAAACATTATAATTGTGCTAAATTTTAGCAAATACTTGTGTCTATGGTATCGCTCAATAGGTACGCCTTGGATAACGGTCATAGAATAATGAAATCTGTGTAAATTTATTGAGTTCGGTAAACGTTCTTTTACTTTTTATGAAAATTTTCGAGTTTTCAGAAATATATATGTGAAAAAGTTGACATAAATTATCCCAGGCATCCATATCTGAAGCCTAATTTGTTCTCAATTGATATTAGCGATAAATGTCGGAGTCGAGTTTGGCCCATACTATTTCTTTAAATGATTTTTCATTATTTTTTATTTGCTGAATGACCTTTCAGCTGCTGCAGAAGTGACAGGAATTTTAAAGTATAATAAATACTTCCGTTAGATCGCATTCTAGCACTCCATATTTATTCATTATTTCCTTACATAATTGGTGAACAGTCCATGCTTCAGTTAACCAAGGTACAAGAAGGTGGTAAATATTAACAAATTGAAGTGAAAAGATAAGGCCTATTATATCTGAATATTTTCTTTGGAATTCGTCACACTTTTGTAATAAAGTTGCTTCATCAACATGTAATAAAAATGTTGGTGTTGTAAAGGTCCCATATCAAAAATTTGACGTCTTTCATTATCATTTAGTATTTTTTTCGTGAAGTTTCCCAAGTCATAAGACGATTTATCGTACACATTTTCGAAAAATTTATAGGTCTGTGGTTTCTCCAAATACTTCGTTTTTATGTTCTTATGTGCCATACAAACATCATCCACGTTCACCTAATCGGCGGCGGATGTATCTTCAACTGCAATAATTGTTGCGTCTTCTTCAGTAGGATTCTCAACCAACACTGCAGTTACCACATTATTTGAGTCACTATCAATAGAAATATTTTGTCCAGAAGTACTTCCAGAAGCCTGACTAAAAAACTTGTCAATCTTGGGCAATTTTTGTTTACCTTCTTCTCTTTCTTGACGTTATTTGCGTTTAAATGCACCACTGGATTTCTTTTTTTTTCCATAACTTAGGTTTTCTAATTTATACATGCAATATTTATATAAGATTGTGCTCAAGTAGGTACTCACTGTGCACTGACAACGTTAAAAGTAAAAGAAGGGAGAAACGTAATGATACGATATACGATACAAGACATCGTTGGAGAATCTCCGGCAAACATTTTATCGCCGACAGTGTTACCACGGTGTAGACCAGAAACAATCTCCTCGCGCCTGAATTAATGTACCTATTGCAGGTGATTTATATTTTTCACGGTATTTTGCGCTATACAATGAGTAGCCGAAATCTATAGATTTATTTACGTAACGGACATCAATATGAGTGGTACTAAAATCAAATAAAATTGAACCGTTGTTTAGACCAGTGCAAAAAAATATTGACATAAGCTTACTTACTTACTCCCGATACAACATTAACTTTTTAACCATTCTCGAAAAAAAATCTTGACTTGAGTTGACAATCGCGAATCACAAAAACGCACATTGATAAATAATAACGCACATATTGATATCCGTCAAATTGATAACACTGTCAACCCTCAGAAATAATTTAGGGGAATTACCTTTTTATAACTTTCGAATTTATCTGAAACTGAGTTGCCATGAATAAAGTCGTGTTGCCACTTGTCATATTTATTTTGAAAATGGGAGAAAATTTCAAAAGTTGAGTTCGATTGAAATTTTCTGGTAAGGTCGAGGGCCCCCTGAACTTGAGGGCCCCGGGGCACTGCCCCGCCTAGCCCCTTAGTAGGTACGCTACTGGTTCTATGATTGATCTGATCTGCAATGAAGGCTACCATCATCGGCGAGGCCGTTAGAGAGCACTGGAGGGCGCGTGGTCAAGATGAGAGTTTAACGGTCTATATCACAAACCACCTACTAAGTAAGTAAGTAGTTTGTGGTCTATATACAAAGGTTCAACATTTAAAAGCTATTCAAGTGGCTGAGACATGGATGTTTCATTTTGATTTAGGAATTTAATTTTCGCGAGATTTTGGTATATCTTTTGGTATAATTTCAAAAACCCACGGCCTTCGAACCCAAAAAATTGAATTGTGTGCGGAGAGATTAGATAAATCCAACTTCATACACAACTCAATAAAAATATTCTCGGAAAGTCAACCGGCGTTGGAGGCTCATATGGCTCCTACCGAGCAAAGTCTAAATTGGTAGCAAATTGCCAAAAACGACTCTCCTCGATAGGAAGACTTAACATATTGTCTCTGGTCTGGACTCCTAGCCATACTGGCCTGGAAGGCAATGAAGCTGTTGACTCCCTTGCAAAGGAGGGTACTGCAAGCAACTTCATCGGACCAGAACCTGTCATTGGCATCGCTTTAGGCTTTGCCAAACAAAGATTGAACACCAGCATGGCAAGAAGATTTATGGACTTATGGCAGAATCTTCCGGTATTGGCTTACTCCAAGGCGTTTATTCACCCTTCGAAGCTTGATATCAAACAGTTGTTGGTTTACAGTATTTGTTGGTTTACAGACAGGCCACTGTCATTTGAATCATCATATGCAGAGACTCGGACTGTCGGAAGACGGTGTGTGTCGCCTTTGTTTGGAAAATGATGAAACAGCAGAGCATATACTTTGTGTCTGCCCCGCTGGGAACGGAATCAGGTTTTTAGAGTTCGGCAGATCCGTACTCTTACCATCTGACCTGAGAAATCACTCACCATACAAACTAATCGGCTTCGATAAGAAGCTGGGTTTATTTGGTCGAGTGTGAATAGGTGTGAGCCACAATAAACCTTTGCGGGTTGCGGTGGAGGGTCGAATAGATCCACTCACTTTAGACCTAACCTAACCCGAAAAATAGTGACACTGAAAGTACTTTGTAGTGTGTAAAACTTTTTTATAACAAATTTTTTTTCTAATATAACATTAGGTAATACAAGTCAAATCATTATAAATATAAATTGATGGATGTAGTAGTTACTACGTGGTAGGAAATCATAATGAAGAAACGAGAATTGACACTTCCATAGAAAGTTTCAATTCTCTTTTCTTCATCATCATAAATATTTCTTTAAAATATCTATTGAATGGCTTTGTTCAAAGGTTTATTTATGTTTCACTAAATCCACCATTTTCTTCCTTTCTGCTTGTAGAATATTAAATTTATGACCAAAATGGTCAAAGCAATTATTAACAAACTGCTGAACAATTGCTTTTTCCGCACTAGATTCATCTGAATCACTGTGCATGTGTTTTAAAACTTTGAAAGATCTTCCCACCGCTTGAATTAATTTTTGGATGCCTACTTCAGGCACACGTGGAAGAAGCAAAAATAATTTTTTGAAAATATTCTTTAACTATGGGTGAGACAGAGATTTATTGATTAAGTGATAAGGCTCCTATTACCTCCAATCGCCTACTTTATCCCTGTCAAGCTAGCAGAACCACTTTGAATTTTCATATATATTTTTAGGCCATAATTTTAGGATAATTATTTATTTTATTCAAGAATTTATTGCTCTTCATTTAATGGAGATATCGCGTGGGTTCTGCTAACTTAACAAAAACGTTAACGTTATCCAAAAGAACATATTGTTAAATCAAACTACATCATAGTTTTAGACTCCTATTCCCCCTATCATCGATTTTTTGTGTTGATTTTTTTAATCAGGGTTCTGCTAGCTTAACCGTTGAGCTGACGCGCAAAGAAGGGTTACAAATAAGGCAGCAGGCGCGCGTTAATAAAAAAAATATTTTTTTCAAATGAAGAAATACATGTAAAGTGAGTTCGAATCATATCAAGGAGCTAACGTACAGCGCCTTCTGCCCGCGAATAGATCAAGTAATAATGTCGATGGTTACGTACAGTGCCATCTGCCCGCGAACAGATCAAGCAATAATGTCAATGATTCTGTCAAATACAGATCCCTAACTTGAAAGTTACAAACAAACAAACATACATACATACAGATGAAGCTAATGAAAGCGTGTTAAAATAAAACAACACATGGAAAGTCGGCGACGGGGGGAACAGGCACCTCAAATGATCTTCAAATTCTCAATATATTTCCATCTCTCCCATACTTGGAGATTTATTTCCAAAATATAATTTCCGCTTCTCCCACATGTGAAGGATTTCGATTTGGTTCTGTCAGCTCAACGGTAAAGCTAGCAGAACCCACTGATTAAAAAAACAACACAGAAAATCGGCGATAGGAGGCAATGGGAGCCTAAAATCATGACGTAGGCTGATTCAACAAATTTTTTCTGAGGTTGGGTTCTGCCAGCTCAACGTTAAGTTAACAAAAAATTAGATAAGAGTACAAAATTAGCCTAANAAAACTGCTCTCTTCTCAAAAAATATGTTTTTATTCATCAATTTCTATTGTGTCCCCTTCAAAGTAGTCCCCCTCAAATAAAATACACTTGTGCCAGAGTTTTTTCCAATCCTCGAAGCAGTTCTGATATGAACTTTTCAGTAGGTCATTGATTTCGCTCAGCGATTCAGTTTTTATCTCCTCAATCGTCGAAAACTCCATCCTTTCATGGGTCTGTTCAATCTTGGGAACAGGAAAAAGTCGCAGAGTAGCAAATCTAAGCAGATGCTTTAACCATGAATTGTTTTTTCATAAAACCTGACGTTTTTCTAGTATTTGTTCTCGCAAGTGGCGCATAAACTCCCAATGCAGTACGCCACGGTCATCGAAGAAAACAGTGAGCGCAATCACGACATTGTATCGAACTTGACGTGCTTTTTTGGTCCTAGCTCTTCTGTGCTCTTCCATTGGGATGATTGGACTCTGGTTTTGATGTCATAACCATACACCCATGATTCGTCACCAGTTATGGCCCTTTTAAGCAAATCTGGATCGCTGTTGACGCCATTCAACAATTCCTGAGCAATTTTGGAATGAACTCTACCACACGATTATGTCCAAAATGTCCGAAAAAATTGCATGGCATGAGCCAACTGACATGCCGACATTCTCAGCAATTTCTCTAATAGTGATTCGACGATTCTTCTATAACAATTTTCTTCACTTTCTCAATATTTCATCAGGCGAGCGTCTTCATTTTCATCTTCTTGACCTTATGTGAAAAGCATGTATCACTTGCAAACATTTTTCTGACTCGGAGTACAATCGCCGTATGCCACTGTCAACATTTAAAGTGTTTTTGAGCACTGAATTATTCCATTTTTAATATCAAAATTTGATACAAATTCTTTGATTAATTATATATATATATATATATATATATATATATCTTAATTTATTTTGTTTGAATCCCCATTCCTCGTCAATTTATATAATTATATTTATTGGCTGGCGCCCTCTCAGCTTACTAAAGAACATCTTGAATTTTCAATCAGATCTCAAGAATTCGAATCCACGCCTTGGTTGTGACGCAGATATTTCGTTTTT
>NW_019289808.1:165777-214624 GCF_000500325.1 Leptinotarsa decemlineata
ATTCAACAGTAACACGGAAAAAACCATATATTCAGGGTAAGAGAAGGAAGTAAGTGTAAGAAAAAAGGAATACCTTCCAATCCTGTAAATAACTTAAAAAAAGCTGAAAAAAGTTGTTAATTATATCTTTTATACCTTCGTTAATTTTTTCACTCTTTCAAATGGGTATTATATGATCGGCCATTCCTCTAGGAATATTCAATCAAAATTTGATGAAAGATTATTGTTATTGTTAGTAGATAGATCTTCATAATGATAAAGAGTTGGTAACCTATAAGAGATATTTTTACTAGTATTACATTGCTAGGTAGGTAGGTCATAGTACTACATTTTTAAGGAATTTTTAGGGGTGGATAATTTGTTTTCGATAATTCTAACTTTCTCATCATAACATATTACATCTAAGTGGTATGCTCAATCATTCAAATTTAACCACTCACTTCAAATGAACCTTTGAAATTACATTAGAATTCTCATCATATTTTATGTTGCTGCTTAGATCGCTCTCTGAACTCATCTCGGTTCTAATCTCTCTGCTGTGGCTGCCTCGCCTTTTTACAGAAGAGCGGAACTTTCTGGATCACTCTTTGAGCTGTTCACACTCATTCAATCGAATTTGAAAATAGCAGACCAGTGGGGGTCACATATAATGACCAAAAGAGTAAAAATATGTTCTGCAATTGTGAACACTAAAATTCTAATTGAAAAAACTGATGATAATAGTTCTTCAATTACTTTTAATTTTGTTCGTAACATTGTTTATATTTCTTACAAAATCATTTTTCGAGGTATGAGCTGAATCATGAAAAATATAAGTCTTATATTTTTTCAAACCTAATTCCATACCTCATGAAATTGAGTGACAGCCAAATTCAAGTATGCCAATACAAACTATACAATAGTTTGTATTGACACGCCTGAAGAAGCTCATAAAAAAGTGTTACTTAGAGTCCAAGGCGTTTATCCACCCTTCGAAGCTTGATACCACACAGTTGTTGGACTACAGTAGGGATGAACTACGATGTCTAACAGACCTTCTTACAGGTCACTGTCACTTGAATCATCATATGCGGAGACTTGGACTGTCGGAAGACAGTGTGTGTCACCTCTGTTTGAAAAATAATGAAACAGCAGAGCATATACTTTGTGACAGCCCCGCTGGGGACCGAATCAGGTTGTTAGAGTTCGGCAGATCAGTACACTTACCATCTGACCTGAAAGACCACTTACCATACAAACTAATCGGCTTCCTTAAGAATCTGGATTTATTTGATCGAGTGTGAATAGGTGTGAGCCACAATAAACCCTTGAGGGTTGCGGTAGAGGGTCGAATACACCCACTCACTTTAGACCTAACCTAACTTAAGTTAAATTGAAAACACTTGAAAGATATTTCTGGAAATTTAGGCTCGTGATCCCCAGAAAAAAAAATATAAATAATAAACATCATGATTTATTCGTTACTGAAAATAAATGCTAGTCAAGCAAACCATCGTGGATCATGAATAGAGGTTCATGCATATAAAAGATAACCTAGTTTTTACAATATTTACACTCTCGATTCGGAGTGATACAGAGACACGGATATAACACCTTCCCCTCTAATGTCAAAAAAGAGAAATGAGCGAGAAGAAAAAACGCTTCATCAATTACTTAAACGTTCATGGGGTTTATGTCGACTTCTTCTTCTTCTCAGCATGCGATAGTTATGCTCGAAATATTTCTCATCTTCATCACCGTTACCGCCACTTTCACTTATACTAACATTACGATCGATATTTACAGTATTTACAAGTATGTCTGATCGAGGAATGATATCGACATTTGACGTCACTGATGTATTTTCAGGCGTATAATCTCTTTTGAGTTGATTTAAATGACTTTTCTATATTACTCTTCGAGATGTTCCAACTGTAAAAGTTCCTTTTCCACAAACGTCCATTATGATCCCTTGACACAACTTATCCGAAAGTTTTGTTTCCTGCGGATAGTATTTGGCATGGATGGCAAAAATAAATGGAGTTTACTTCGCAATTCACGTCCTGGAAACATGTTTGCTAGTGTTTCCCCTGTTGATGTTTGCGGAGTGTTTCTGTAATGAAACAAGAATCGATTTATTACTAAATTGAAATCGATATTATTCCTACCGGTGTGTGTGTCGCTTATAAAATTGATTTTGACAGCACTCTCCGCTTGTCCATTAGTGGCGGGATTATAAGGAGCACCGGTGATGTGTTCCACGCCACTGGTTTGGAGAAAAAATTAAAAACTTTCAGAAAAAAATGTTGTGGCATTGTCCGTACACAGTGTTAAGGGTAACCCAAATCTTGTGAACAGTTTCCTAAAGAATTTTATTGTAGCGATAGCCGTAATATTATCTTACTTCAAAGCATTCAATCCACTTTGACGTGGCATCTTGTACAACTAAGAAATTTTTAATAAAAACTGGACCACAAAAATCGACATGGATTCTAGTCCAGGGTTCCTTAGGCCTATACCGAGTAATTATAACAAATGTTGGTGGATTACTCCCATGTATCTTACAAGTGTCACATATTTTGCAATTGGCTCAACTTGATTGTCTATAGAGGGCCATAACAAATAAGAACGTGCAAAATCTTTCATTTTTATAATTTTCATGCGTGAACTATAGAGTTCTTTCAAAATACTATCCTTGTATTTATTTGGTACACCCAACGATATCCCCAAATCAAACAGTTTTGCTGGATGAAAAACTCATTTTTTCTAATAAAAAACCAAATAAGTCCCTTTGAAGGACAACGACCTGGCCAACCGTTTTGCATATAAAAAGATATATTACTTAGGATAGGATCAACTTTTGTATTCTGTCTGATACACTTTTAATTTGTTTTATAATCCGATTCTTCCAAACACTTCAAATAGGAAACATTTCAAAGAATATCATCTTGTTCTCCACACTTTATAGGGAGTCTGGACACAAATTCTTCTGGTATTATTAATAGATTTCTAATATCTTATCTCATAATCAAAACTGGATAAAATATGTCTATGTTTGCAGGCAGTTTGCTGCAGACATTGAAATTCCCTTTTTATCACCAAATATTGTCGTCAACAGTGGTTTGTGTTCCTTAAAAAGAAGGAACTTTTTTTCTTTGAAAAAACTTATTCAGTCCGAAAATTATTGCCGGCGGCTTCCCTCTCTATCTGCCTCAAAAACGTGAGGCAAGTGCTATAGGTCTCTCATTATTATTACTATAAGTGTGACTGATTGACACCTAATCAAATAGGTGAATTAATGTCATTACGATATCATCGATGACATAAGTAGATTAAAATTATTCCGTGACATTGTTATCCAGATTGGTACTGAAGAGCCCTAAGGCAAGTGTCTTACGGCGAAACATCGATGTCTACCAGTGAGGATTACAGTGTTCCATGTGAGTGCAACTTGTTACCATTCATTTACAGTAGAACTCCTGTGAATGATATCTGATTTTATTCCATAACAAATGTTTGGAATACAAACTGAGTAGAGAAAAGTATCTTCTGTATAATTCATTGTTCATATAAAAGTATTTGTTTCAAAAGAATTTTTTCTTTTGTGTATTTCAATGTTTATAGGAAAGTAGCTGTTTCAGGAGGGCTTTCTTCAAGTTTGTGTCTGCTTCTTTGCATGATCTACACATCCATGTATAGAGTTACTTATTTCCAAATTGATTACTTCCTTCCTTTCTTTGGAAGATTCCTACATTTTTTGTATCAAGATGGAGTAGTAGAAAGCCAAAAACTTTCTCAAAAATGTATTGCTAAAATTCGCTTTTCAAAGGTATGGAGTCCATAGTTTTCAAATGAAAAACATTTTTCTTTCTTCAGTTTCAATCCACATTCTCGTAACCGAGAGAAAACAAAATTATCTTGATGATTTTTTTTCGGTTACGTGAATATCGTCCGGGAGGCATTTGATCCATCATTACACAAGACGGCTATATGAAAAAAACCCTTATGTGGCAACTGCACTCCTAGAAATTATCAATTAGTAAAAAAATCAAAACTTATTCTAATTGGGACTTTGTTATAAACTTTATACAGCGACCATAAATGCTTCTTCATTCTTGGAAACATTCAACATTCATTTAGACCAATTTTCAAAAACTATTTTTTGCATAAGTTACTCACATCTATATCTAATGTTCCCGTCAACTTTGTAGCTATCCAAAGGCTTGTTAAAGCAAGCAACTGATATATGTTCCTAGAAATTTTGACGCGGGCCAATATATGATCCATGAAATTAATGGCCAAATAAAAGTCACTCTCAGTAAATTGTAAATGAACCTGAAAAGAAACAGGATATATTCACCTATCAGACTGGGAGAGTTGATTACGATAACTTTTTGAAAAATAAACTAGTTATCTATATGTATTGGAAAAATATTTGGGAATGCATTAGGTACTCAATAGTGAAATAGTGTTACTATATGTGAACGTCATATGTTACAAAAACTATGATGGAATTGGCTTATAAGCCAATTCCATGCTAACGTATTCAAGTAACACTTTTGAGATTCTCACTACACAGTTTACAAAACCGCCATACGCATTTCACTATACAATAGTTTCTTGAGGCGTGTTCATATAAAAGAAATTCTACCCACTTAGAGTGGACACAACACTCCAAAAAAGGGGGGCAAACCGCGGACACGTGTTTCTGGCTATTGGCCTCATCAGCGCGGTGCAGCCAAGTGTAAATATGGGCAACACTTATTTGCCGAAAGCAGGAAACAACACATACGCACGGAGTCAACAACAGAAGCCAACCGTACATTTGTGGTTCCAGTTAGAAGACCTAGAATTCCCAGGCTTCATCTAACATGACCACGTAGGCAGCTATAGCTACCTGCGTGACATCCGGGTCCAGGATATAATTACAAATAGAGATTTTATCGAGTGTTACATGTTAGTTGTAGCCTGGGAATTCTAGGTCTTCTAACTGGAACCACAAATGTGCGGTTGGCTTCTGTTGTTGTCTCAGTGCGTATGTGTTGTTTCCTGCTTTCGGCAAATAAGTGTTGCCCATATTTACACATTGGACAAAACAGGAAGAACCTTTTCCCAAAGAATATTATGACTTATTACATTTGGAAGATGAATGTTCCAAACTCAATCCTTTGGAATGTTTAGAAATCATTAGATTCAAGAATTCGGAACATTTACTTAATTACCAAATAAAACTGAATTATTCGCCTCTGTTAAATTTGTTGACATATCAATCCAGGTAATTTTATATTATTGTCCGATAAAATGAAGTTTTTTCTTAAATTTTCTTCCTTGTTTAATTTGATAATGAGTTGACATGTACATTCAGATGAAATTATCAGTCATTAAGTAGGGAGAAAAATCAATTATAATTCTGATTATAAATGCATACAGTAGAATTTCGTTGGTATGAATACACCTGAAGAAGTTATTGTATAATGAAACACTTGTGGTTTTGTAAACTGTTTAGTGTAAATCTCACAATGAGATTTAATTACAATAAAAAGTGTTAAATGCTCTATTGTTATATTTATTTTTATACTATATTCTAATGTGTGTTTTTGTTTCATCAGCAAAAATGTCACTAACAAGTGAAAACTATAGTGGGTATGTTGGTATTTATTTTTCAATTTGAGACAATCATTTTTATTGTATTCTTTCTTGTGATTGATGATGGGTAAATAAACGCTACTCTATACAACTTTTGTAAAGAAAGAAGTTAACATTCAGCAAACATCCAAAACAAGCACTTTTCCCAAATTCCAAAACTGAAACACTCTTCTCGATACATGTTTCATCAACCAAGTTCACGTCTTCAGGAGATGAAGACCAATAAGACCTATGAGTGAAACTTATATAGGGTCTTCCAAAAGGAACTTCCGAACTTTGACAATTGATAACGGCCATCTTGTTGAAGCTACATCTGTCAAATTAGTAGTCATCTATTCAGCCTGTTTGGCCAATTCACCATGGACGGATATAGGATTCAACAACACGTGCAAATGATAACATTGTTTTATCAAAATGGGTGTTCTGTTCGGGCATCGTACTGTGCGCTTCGCTCATTTTACGGTCGCTATAATCATCTTACCGAGAGGACTATTCGCAATGTGTAGGATAAATTTGAGTCCACTGTTTTAGTAAACGATCGACCAACACCCGCACGTCGACGAAACATAAGATATGCCGAAAATATCGCCGCTGTCTGTGAGAGTGTGCAGGAGAATCCGAGGCAGTCGATTTCGCGTCGCTCACAAGAACTGGGCCTTTCGCAGACCACAGCTTGGCAAATTTTGCGTCGCTATTTGGGCCTGCACCCGTACAAAATGCAACTAACCCAGAAATTGAAGGTAAAGGACCATAGACAACGACCTGTTTTCGCTGAATGGGCTCTGGAGTAGTTGGCAACTGACCCTAATTCTCATCGAAAAATCATTTTCAGCGATGAGGCCCATTTCTGGATGAATAGGTATGTGGACAAACAAAATCGTTGAATTTGAGACGAAACCAATCCACATGAGATCCAAGAGTGTCCAATGCACACTGTTTTGTGTGGATTTTGGGCTGGCGAGCATATAGGTGATGATTACCAACTTCTTTTGGCCACCAACGACATGTGGTTTCGACAGGACGGTGCTACGTGCCACACAGCTCATGCTACGTTGAATATTCTGCACGAGCAATTTGAGGCCATGATCATGTCACGTGGATGTGATTTGAACTGGTCACCGAGATCATTGTGGGGTTTTCTCAAGTCGCAGGTGTATGCGATTAAGCTACTAACCACAGCGGTCCTCAAAACCAACATAACCCCTTTCTGTTGAAAGGACTTGAGAGGATACTGGACGGACACATCAGGAACGAGGCTTTATATGCAGCCCCCTTGAATAACCACCAGTATGCATATCTAACCGGCAAATCGACATATTTAGCATCAAACAACCTTGTAGAGAAAATTTCTCAAACCCTTGACAACAAGGAAATTGTGGTTGCTGTATTTCTCGATATTGAAGGAGCATTTGACAATGCACTATCTAAATCTATAGAATCATCCCTGGCTGGAAAAGGCACATAATCGACCATAACTAGCTGGATCTATGCCATGCTAGTAAAAAAAACTGCAACTACAACTCTTCAAGACAAGGCCATTACGTTCAGGGTCACCAGGGGCAGCCTGCAAGGTGTGGTATTATCTCCCCTTGTGTGGTCGCTCCTGATGGATAGTCTGCTTGATGCCCTCGGCAGAAGAGAAGTAGATCTGCAAGCTTATGCAGATGACCTTATCAACTTGACAAGTTCCACGTCAGGAAGGGTTGCTTGTAATATCCTCCAAAGTATGATGGACGTTGTTTACAGTTGCTCATTGGATTCATGTGATGATGTTCAGCCCAATGATCACTTATGGAGCAATTGCCTGGTGGCCGAAGGCTTTACAAAAAAAAACGGCTCAAGCGAAGCTCTCTGGCTTACAGAGGCGGCCATGGAGATCCTTCTAGATCTTCTACCTCCTCTCCACATTTTTCTGGAGAGAAAGGCTCGATGGACTGCATATAGACTTGTGCACATCGCCAATTGCACAAATCAATTTAATGCAGATTACAATAGACGGCTGATAGACACTGGAAGTCATAGCATTCTGGAAATGACCCCTGACAATATGCCTCCAACTGTCAACTACGAACTGCCTTATAGAGTACTGTTCCTGAGTAGAGATGACTGGATTCTCCTGGAGAAGGAAAAATTAGGAGCAGATAGTTGTTGGTTCACAGATGGATCAGAAACACCTTCAGGTTCTGGTGCAGGTGTTTTCAGTCGCAGAACCAGGACACAGATATCTACCTACGTAGGCTCCTATGCGATTGTACTTCAAGCGGAAATATATGCTATTGAATTGTGTGCGGAGAGATTGGTAGAATCCAACCTCACACACAAGTCAATAAAAATATTCTCGGAAAGTCAAGCGGAGTTTGCCAAGCAACGTCTAATCTGGTAGCAAATTGACAAAAACGACTCTCCTCAATAGGAAGACTTAACAAATTGTTTCCATACTGCCTTCTTGGTCATACTGGCCTGGAAGGCAATGGGGTTGCTGACTCCCTTGCAAAGGAGGGTGCTGCAAGCAGCTTCATCGGACCGGAACCCGTCATTGGCATCGAATTAGGCTTTGTCAAACAAACATTGAACACTTGAATGGCAAAAAGATTTATGGAGTTCTGTTCTGGCAAAATCTTCCAGGCGTTCATTCACCTTCCGAAGCTTGAAACCAAACAGTTGTTGGACTACAGTAGGGATGAACTACGATGTCTAATAGGCCTTCTCACAGGTCACTGTCGTCCGAACAATCATATGCAGAGACTCGGACTGTCAGAAGACAGTGCTATGTCGCCTCTTTTTTGAAAATGATGAAACAGCAGAGCACATACCATGTGCCTGCCCCACTGCGGACTGAATCAGGTTTTCAGAGTTTGGCAGAGCCGCATTCTTACCATCTGACCTGAAAAAGTACTCACCATAAAAATTAAGGCTTCGTTAAGAAGCTGGTGTGAGCCACAATAAACCCTTATGTGTAGGGTCGAATAGCTCCACTCCCTTTTGACCTAATCTAACCCATGCCATCGGTCAACTTTAGTCTGATTTATGCGCCAGAGTCACGGCAAATTGAACGTTTCGGATGCGCCATGGCGAGAGAAGCTGTGGCGGACATTTGAACAATTTTTTATAAGGACAAAAACAAACACTACAGGAAAATCCTTAAGGCGCTCTAAGAGTGGTGACGGTGCGAAAGTAGCATTTCATATTGGATATGATCGAATTAAATTAATTTGAAAAAACGTTCTCAGGAAGTTTGTTTCACATAAACGCAATTCTCCCAATGAAAGAGTTCTTAAACAGTGTAGTTCGAGGTGTACTGAGTTGAACATCAAACCTCAAAAAGATGTTATTATCTACCACATGATGGCATCAATAGGACTTTCAAAGAATAAAAATTTTCGATGAAATCTGACAAACACTTTGTTTTATTCAAATTTAAAGATAGGAAGCGCTTAATGAAAGACCCTATATATTAATTACCTGCTGAATCGATAGTAACCAGTTAACTGTTTTCAATCTATGGTTATTTTCTGGATTGAATGTGTTGAGAAATCCTTTCTTCAACAGTATTTTTTCCTCATTTATCAGAACTCCTTTGAATATATCCTGAAATGAATTTTCAATTTAAGATAAAGTATTCTAAAACAAATTCTTTGTGAAATATCGAAAATAAAATTGCTTTTTGATCATCTGAAAAGTGTCATTAGCTGAAACTGAAGGAAAAATTGAACATCCCTAATCAAAATTTTTCTATTTTAAATTCACAGCACTTCTAATTTCAGATAAAGAGTGAAAAAACACAAAAATCTTGAATGAAATAACCTTCAACAATCAGTATTCCTTATTGATGAAAGATAATTCAACGTCAATACATTTTTAGTTTTTAGCTCAAGATCTTTTTCATGCCATACAAATTCCGTGTTAATATAGCATATCTACAAAAATGATACCATAACGTATTCTATAAGCAACTACCAGTAATATCCTTCTCTTAGCTGTCGAAAATTTAAAAATAGAACAGAAACATATGGTATAACCTTTGTAATTAGGTTACAGATGTGAGACTCTCAAGTTATGTAATTGTCTATAGGGAGCAAATTTCACGTCTTCTGTAAGCACACTTTCTCCCTCGTTTGGTTTCAATAATAATAATAATACTCTATTTTCACAAAGGCAATATAAAGTTGCATATGAAACTTTCTACAGTTTCGGCTTTAATATGTGTAAATTCATTTTAATTTAATGGGTAGGATGAAAATAATACTTCCCAATTTAATGCTAACAGCTATTTCGACACACTTTGTCATCTTCTGAGCAAGTTATAAATATAGATAATAATAATAATCGTCTTTATTATTTCCACATTCAAAAGAATACAATAAATAATATTGGAAATCCGGGTTCATATATGGAAATAAAGGGCGAAGTTTATTTTGTGTTGTGTAAACACGACAGAAAATATTCTTCCACTTAACCCCACCCAGCAGCTAATGAAGTTTCAATGTGAAATTACTGATTCAACTCATTCTATTCCATTTGTTTTTGTTTTGGCATCAGCGACGTTAGAGAAAAATATGTAGTCATAGGCAGATTCGAACTCAAGACCTGCTGGCACACTACCGCTGTGCCATTTCACCACTTGTATTTGATGTAATATTTTATATCAGTTGAGAATGTTGCATCTTTTCACTTCAAAGAATGGTTGAGTTTTGAATAATTGCTCGAATATATTTTTTCTGGTTTTATCGCTTTTGATGAAGAGCTAACTGAATAAAAATGTATATATGAATACAGGCAGAACAAACCTCTAAGTTGAAAATTGAAATTATCCATTATAGAAACTCAGATCTAAATTTGTTGTCTAAACTCCTTGTACTGATTTCTATTCCTTTTGTAAGCAAATTAAAAAATGGAAAATTCAGTGAAACTTCATAATTGAAGAACTTCAAATTTGCTATTTAACGTACCTCTAAGTAGTCCAAGGTGTAGATGTCACCTACAAAATTGTTTCGGGCATCTGAAAACAGTAATGATATTTGTGAAATAATTCTAGAAACTAATTAATCAGGGATTATAACAGAAAAAAATAAGTACATATCTGTGCCTTTTTTAGTACTGAAAGAACTGAATGAGAAGACAGTATAATGAAAGATAAGTATTTAAAAGGTAATTCAAAGATTGTTAGTGAAATTTCTAAAAAATTAATAAATGCAAGTATTACAGCTACTAGCGGAAAACCAATCTTCTATTATGGAAATGTAATTGCTACTCAAACTAAAATAAAAACTCTAATTTGCAATATGTTGTCATATAAGAACCTGAAAAATGGTGAGTTTGAAATGTCAAATTTCAATATTTAAAATGAAAGTGAAATATCTTTGGAGTTTTTGGGCAGTGTGGTTATTATGCAGGTTTTTCATTTTATTGTATTGTGAAATAAAGTTGCTTACAAATTTGGTTTTGTTTTCCTTATTATATATAGTAACTTTCATAGGTAAACTCATTATTAGCATTCTGACTTCCTTATAATGATTGAATTTTTTCAGATTATAACTATTCATAATCACCAAAAAAAATTCAACCAGAAATCTTACTATCCCCCGCAGAAATGACTTGGAGAAATATTCAGAAAAAACTTGTATGCATATGCATGCATGAATTGAAAAATTAATGTCAAAATTGAAGAACTATTCATTGCACAACAATTAGAATATGTGCCATTGAAGACTGTCAATATTTTATTATTCCGCTCATGTAAAAATATTTCGCTTCACCATAAGGACTTTACTTTCTAAATGATAAGTACATTCTGAGATGAAATTCGATGATAATAATTACCATAAATTTTATTTCGCCTCTGGCTCCTTTTCAACAGTACACTTTTCCTTAATTCATTTATCCCTTGAGTAAAGGAAGTGGGTCTGATGGGTGTGCATAGAGTTGTTGAAAGTGAACTACCCATTTGGAATGTTCCATTGGTAATACTTATTTCCGTCTGGGATCTGTTTGAAAACATTGTAGTTTCTCTCGTATTATAGAAATGACAGTTTTCCTTTCCTGAAACATTATTATCAAAGTTAATTCGTAGTAAATAATGGAATGAATATACAGAGATAAAGATGTTATTGAGGGTGTATGATATAAATCAAAAGGGAAAATTTGTGGACAGAAAGAACACTCAAAAAATGGAGGCAAACCGCGGACACGTGTTTCTGGCTATTGGCCTCATCAGCGCGGTGCAGCCAATTGCAAAGATGGACAAAAACTGGATACCAAAAATGAAAAACTTCACATATGCACGGTGTCACCAACAGGAGCTAACCGCACATTTGTGGTTTCAATTAGAAGACCTAGCATTCCCAGGCATCATCTAACATCATCACGTAAGCAGCTATAGCTACCTGCGTGACTTCCGGGTCCAGGATATAAATACAGAGATAAATATGTTATTGAGATGATAGTCGGTTGGCGAGAGGTCTGGGAAGTATGGTGGGCGAGGTAGAACTTCAACGCTCAATTCGTTTAATTTTCGGACGGTGATTTGTGAAACGTGGGGACGAGCGTTGTTGTGGAGCAGGATTTTATTTCTTCTGTTGACCAGTGCCGGCTGCTGCTGACGCAATTTTCGGTATATTTCGTCGATTTCCTTACAAAAGGACTGCTGTGATGGTTTGGGCCTGTCGCAGAAAGTTATAGTGAATCACAACAGTCGTTGACTGGTGGTAACCAGTTTCCTTAAATTTTCTTTTGGTTTCGTTTCTTTTGACTTGGTCATCAAAATAATTCACCAATATATTGTTGAAATATGTTCTTCTAATTTTGATTTTACTACATATAGTGAACATATGGTGATGAACATATAGTGAATAATAAAGTTTATTGTATGATTTCCACTATAAAGGGTTTTACAAAAACCGCGAAACGTGTTTCGCTATACAATAGCTTTATCAAACGTAAACTACGGGATCAAAAAGTTTCGAAAGGTATATGGCAAACCTCTGCTGAAAATCATTATAGCAATTCAAAACGGGATACAGAAATGTTTTGAATAAAATGGTGGCGTTTTTGAGAACCTACTTAGAAGACATTACCCAATTTGTAATTGATCTTGAATTATAGATTTCATTCAACCCTCACAACTCTCATATGTTTGTCTATGCCAGAAAACACATTACATATAGAACTTTCCAGAAGAGGTTTTCGCTTAAAATGTTACTCAACTTTTTTTCAACATTCATTTCAACTTGTGATGCACTGTTTGGAACCTTTGGTGGAGTAATGAATATTACTGGAGTTTTTTCTGAACACCAAACCGTTATTTCAACACCTCGACACGTATTTTGATCACCAAGTGATCACCTTCAAGAGGAAGATCAAACTGAAGTTTCAGTAGTATTCATTTATTTCAACATTTGTAATAATGCTAGTAGTCTGTCAATTCAAACAGTTTCAAAACTTCAATAATAAAAAAACAATGATGCAAACTATATACGTTTGTTCATGGTTTGAAAAATATTGAAAGGTTTGAAATTCAAGAGAAGATGAATGAACGAAATATTAGAAATGCTAGGATGAGCAAATTGGAAAATAATGTCAGTATATAATATAGGTAAGAAAGAATATTTCTGCAGCGATACATTTTGTCTAAAGTAGGATGTAGGTACTGTTCACACGTTTTGTTTCTTCATCCAACTTTGCCACACCTAAAACATGGAAAACTTTTGTACAATTCCAGAAATTTATTCGAAATTGTACAGGGTGGGCCAAATTGGACATTTCTAAAGGAAAAATCCCATTTTCAAACTAGATAGATGAAAATTGATGGTTGTGTTCGAGGGTCAAATTTCATGACAAACTTAATAGTGAATGCCGTATGTCGATATCTATCATCGTTTCTGAGTTACAGCATGTCGAAAATGTACATTTTCGAAAAGTTGCTGTAACTTATCTCGTGTCAAAACTTTATTATTTCTATGAAAATATTTCCAAAGCACTTTTTTACGTAGAATTCAGTGGTGTGAAAAACTAATTTTACAAATAAGATATCAATAGTTATTGTAGGAAAACTATTTTTTAATGAGACACCCTCTATATTCCTGCATATTTCAATAGAGCTTAAAATTACCCTTCCAAGAATCCAGCACACTTTACGTTTTCATAGAGTCATCTTTGAAATACACAGCGTTTAACGCACACTTTGATCAAGTAAGCTTTGGACGACGTGGCGATTAAATAGAAAGAAATTGTTCAGTAGTAGCTATAAAATGTTGAGAAAGCTTTTCACAGCAGTAATTAAAACGCATAGTTTCAATAAAACGGATGACAATTTATACTATATTTACTACTAATGAATGAAACTTTAACAACAATAATAATAATAATGATAAAGAACAAACAATGAAATATATTTCTTCAGAGAAGGTGTTCGAAATGTCTACCAGATTCTCCTACACACAGGCGACGCCTTTTCTGAACGTGTTTTGTCCGTGTTAGGAATCACACGTTAAAAGGTAAGACCTCGTTAGTCCTTTGCTCGCACTATTTTCGACTTTTGAGAGCTGTCGTTCGTAGGGGGGCGACAGCTGGTTAACGGAAAAACAGATTTCAAAAGATTTTTTTAACAGTTCAATAGGAGTGAGAGAAGCAAAATTGTGCTTCACTGCCGCTTGCAATTCGTATCTAGAATTGGTCGGCAATTCAAAATTAAGATCTTTCAACCATTCCCAGAAGTAGAATTCCATAGGCGTTAGGTCCGGTGACCTGGCCGGCCAACGGTTGGGTCCTTGGTTGGCTATATAGTTATTACCAAAATTTGCAGCCAAAAAAAATGGTGACAGTTGAAGTGTTGTGAGGGGAAGCCCCGTCTTGTTGAAAATATATTTTTCTGAACTCTATTAGTGGCAATTCACCAACAGAGCCCTAACATTTCTAAATGGCTCTGAGATGTGAGAGTGTCATTATAAATGAACGGGCCGATAATACTAACCCTGAAAACAGCTGCCCACACACTAAATCCAAATCTTCCATGACTTCTCTGCTCCACAATAGGATGAGGATTTTGTTGTGCCCAAGTGTAACAATTGTAGCGGTTGAAAATGCCAGCACTGCTCACATAAGCTTCGTCTGTTCAAATACAATTTGACGATAGATCACGCACTTGGTTACAACTTTTCAGGAACCACTGGCAAAAAACCATGCGGCGTTCTAAATCTCCTGGTCTGAGTTGATGAACTCTTCTGGTCCTGTATGGCTTGAATTTGTGTTTTTTCAAAATTCTCCTCACGTTAGTTCTTGGTAGACCTATTGATATTTTCAAATTTCGTGTTGACGTTTTGGGATTATTCTCAACAACTCCTGAGACGACTATTTCTTCCAACTCCTTATCCCTATTTGATTCATGTAAGTTTGGCCTTTTCTTTTCAAATTGACCACCATCAATTAGGTTGTTTTGCAATTTCGCGAAAATGTCTTCTCTCTGGATACCTCTCGTGATACGAATTGCCTGCTGTTTCTGCATTTTTCCCAGTTTGTATAAACCAGACTATCATAACTCATTTTTCATTCTCATACTTCTTTGTGAATGTGTTTGAAAATTAAACAAAACCACTAATTGAATACCGTCTTTACTGCCTAAATACAAATTTGACAGCTACCAGTAAAGATTTGCATTCTGTTTTATTGCTACATCGTCCAAAGCCTACTTGATCAAAGCGTGCGTTTCAAAGATTACATGAAAAAAAAATATCTGGCTTAATGCGCCTCAATGGAAGCAAAAGCCGTTATCATAGAGAGAGAGAGAGAAAGAGAGAGAACATAGAAGCTCTGTATTACACAGACGACTCTAGCAAAACATCAATGTTGCAGTTTTTATTTTGACGTCAAATATTTCGTCTTTTTTTTCCAGAGTATTTTCTTCAATGGCCAGAACCGTATTGAGACGTTTTATTTCAAAAAGGTGTGTTTCCTTTCTCTTCTAAACATCTAGACAATGTAGGTACAAGTCGAATTTGATCAGACCAAGACTTTAGATCAGGAAATGAATAATGTTTGACACCGTCACTGAATAACTTGTGATTGAAAGAACTCCTCATATTACCAGTCCCTTCAGATATTATTTGTATTTTCATGAATTCATGAAACTTAGACTGATATTGTTAAACAAAAATGTTTGTGGAAAAAGTTGAAAAATAATCGAGGTATTTACTCCCACATTTTCGGGAGTGACTCAGCGGATTCCTTGAAGAATCCTTTGTTTTACGCCCTCAATGCTTCAGATTTATTCAAATAACTCAATTTTCAAATAACCCAACGGAATCAATTCTGGGGAACTTGCTAGCCATTCATTAAGTTCCTGTCTTCTAATTCACAGATTAGGACATATTTGTTCGACCTATACCACACCTGTGAGGGCATAATGTGGAAGGACACCATCTCGCTCCAACCAGATGGGGTACATCAGGATCGTTTCTATTAGGAAACAATACCACAAAAAAAGGAATTACTTATAGTTCATTTGGATGGAAATAAAATTAGACTTAACGATTCAGTGTTCTGTCAAAAATTTAGGTTGTAATAATTCGAAAACTGAGCATACCTATATATACATGAGGCTTTTAATGACATTATGTATTCAGTGCCATTGAATAACTGCAATTCACTGATATAATTGAACGTGCTAAACGATCTGAAAAGAGCTCTTGTGAATTGGTCGTATTTCAAGTGATTATAAGTCATCGATTAAAGATACACTTGATTCTTCTCGTAGCTGATTCAAAGAAATGCCATTAAGTCAAAGTGAAACCTTAAAATAAGGCTTTGATTTAATCAAAACCTTGATTCGTTACCTTGATTGATCAAGGAAACACCGATTTTTGTCTGTTTTTTATAATGAAAACATGAAACCTAAGAAAACATCTAAATATTTTTTCCACATTTCACGAATTAAAGTTGGAATATTGATAAATTACGTATGTATACTGACAAATAATAAAACAACTGCTTGGAATTGAATAAAATGGTACAGTGGCTCATTGTCTAGTACTACGTCGTCGTAGGAATTACGCAGTTCCAATTCGACTTCCATCTAACTTACAATTTAGCACTATTACGGATCTTGGATTCAGCAAGTCCATAATCTAATATATAGAAATGGATGTTTTTTGGTTGGTTGGTTGGTAAGTGATAAACTTCTACATCGCTCAACCGATCGTGATGAAACTTGACATGTATAAGTAATTTTTCATAGAGAAGGTTTTTAGGCTATCAGTTTTTCTGTAACTCGCCACTAGATGGCGCTGTAGAACAATTTTTTGAAAGCACTGTTCTATAACGCTGCGCACGCCTAAGTTCGTTGATTCTGATAAAACATTGGAGCAGCAGCGATACAGCAACATAGTACTAATTAGTACTACAACTACCAAATTCTACGCGAGCGAAGCCGCGGGCAACAACTAGTATATGATAAAGAAGTCCAAAGGGGGAAAATGCTATAAAACCAGGAGACGCAGGAGCCTGACATTCATTTGGTCAAGCAAATGTTTCGAGTCGACTAGTTTATACGAATTATAGGAACTTACTGCAAGAGTACGAGAAGCAGCTACAAATATGTGATGAATTTCAACAGGAAATCGATGTAATTAAAAGAGAGTTTGTGTCTGAAAGTTACTTTTTTACATATCTACACATCTTTGTAAAGAGTTTGTTTTGAAATCAATTGTTTTCTTCCTTTCTTTGCAAAATCCCGACATGTGTTTGTATAAAGATTGAGAAGTAGAAATCCAAAACGTTTCTTTCCCATAAATGACTAATTCTACTTTTGATTCAGATTTTGAAAATACATTTACAGTGAAGTGCAATATTACTTTTAGGAAAACAGGTAAATTTTAAATATGTCCATTCTTGGCATTTTTTTAAAACAAGTGGCGTGTGAATAACATCTTGTTGGTCGTTGTAAAGGAAATTTGAATGTTTGCGGTTATATGTCATAGTTCATGTTGAAATCGTGGTTGTCCTTCAAAAAGTGGCAAGCATAGGTGGAATTGTTTTTTTTAGTTCTTTAGTTTTTTTTAGTTTAGTTAGTTATAATTTCCAGTGTGGTATACCTCTGATACGATAAAAAATATTAAACTGAAATGTAAAATTCATCAGAAACTGAAATAGAAGTATTCTCCTGATTTGCAACATCAATTTAAGCAAATTCGTTCATTAACCGGCTAAATTGGCATATAAGATCTACGACACTTACTGAAGTTCTTGTTTTGTTGAACTCAAAAAGAGGTTCTTCAGACATTTCAGGTATCGGGTTAGAAGTTTGCGCTCTTTTTTTCAAAAATGCCCTTTCAAAATGATCGGTTGATCAGTCTGATGTAGTAGACAACTCAGCCTAGCACCACTGATGAGACCTTGGTGGGTCGAAACAGCGCTGTCTGCAGTGGAAGACGAATCTCATTCGGCAGTCGATGTCGAAGCTTGGCTTTGCAACTGATCGCATTTGGGACCCTCGTTTATTTATGATATTCGAGGATTGAGTCCTCTGTTGATTCCATAGATGACATTTCCGTAATCAGCGCTGTCTGGTGTTGGATCACAAGTACATCTAATTGCCTTACAGTGAAAGCTGCAATGGCAGACAGAAGACGACTCTTGTCGCCACGGTTTTGATAATGTTCCCTGCTGCATAATAAAAGATTATGCACACATTCTGGCTGCCCCACTACTTAAAATATTTAACATTTCTCTTAGAACTAACAAAACTTCCCTCGGCATGGAAACTTTCTACAGAAATACAAATTTTTGAAGAGGGCAAAAGGGGCTGACATTACCAATTACGAAAGCATATGCATCAGTTCGGGATTTGATAAATAAGTATGTTTGTAATTATTTTCTTATACTCACTGTATAATTTTTGGGAGGGGTGGTTTATGTATAAATGTATTTTTATGCATAATACACGATATTAGTATTATTATTATTATTGCTCTACCTTTTCAACATACCTTTATATGCTAAAAATCAGCTGCTAGTCCATATTTCCCAAGAAGTTTCATAACAAAGATCTGGAAAATATTTTGGCTTGATGTTACAGAAACAGTGAGTTTTAATATCAAAAATACAGGAGTCATTTCAAATTCTCTAAAGGAACAATTCGTTCAGGCCAGTCTTCGCTTACATACACACTGGGTTTATTGACTGACACCTGTCAGAAAACAACTACTCCTCTGGCTAGTTCGAGGTATGATACTCTGAAAGGATTTGATTTTAAATTGCAGGAAATCGTCGACTTCGTGTTAATGTAGAACACTACATGGAACTGACGAGAGGCCAAATAGCCCGAAACCGATGAAAGTGTGCCCGTTCCAATAATTGAAATTCGATTCCGGCAGTTGTAGCGCCAAAAGTATATGCAGGAATTACTTCTGTGAAGAATTCTGCACTGACACCTGTCGGATATAATCCAACGCCCTTCGTGGTATTAGCCAGGGGAGAAGTTGTTTTCTGACAGGCGTCAGTCCATAAACCTAGTTGTAGGTAAGGGGAAGACTGGCCTCAACGATTTGTTCCTTTAGTGAATTTGATTTGAAGCTAGTCTTCAAGTATGCCACTTATTACAGGTGAAACAAGAGTTTTTTTTCAGGAAGTAAATGTAGCAGAACCCAACATAATCATAATGTCAGGCAAGCAAGTCTGCTGACTGGGTAGATTAATTTGATGTTAATTTGGATGTTGAGTAATCCAGAAATCTTGGAATGAAACAACCAAACCAGATTCTAAATTGGTATTTCTCACAACAACACATTTTATTCGTCAATGATTGATTATGAAAACTGTAACACTTTAAATTATGATATTGAACAATGCCAATACGACAGTTACAATCAGTAACTTGCATACTCCTAATCTGTAAAATCTTAAATTTCTCTCCATCTTTCGTGAAATGTTTATAATAACAAGGTAGTCAGCTAAAATTTTGTTAGTTCCTTTCCGAGAATACCCGGGTTTCAAAATCTTCGGATAAGTTTTTTTATATACTTCATGAATTTTGCATTTTCATCTTTAATTCAGTGAAATAAATTTACCGGGCGAATTGTGCCCCCGTTTGTAAGAAAATTTGAAAGTTCACAATTATGGATACATAATTTGATCCCGGGCGAATTGTGCCCCCGTTTGTAAGAAAATTTGAAAGTTCACAATTATGGATACATAATTTGATCAAATTTAAGTTTTAAAGACTCATGAGTTAATTAGGAGAATATAAAAAATGTAAAAGTGATTTCTTTCTCTAATTTTCGATTATTTCCGAAACACTATCAAAACTGACACCTACGTCTTGAGTTTTTACTTCGATAAAAGAAAAAACTCAAAGACTGATCACGATTTATGGATTTTATCAACGTATTCATGCGTGCATATAAACTTTCATTCAAGAACAAGATTTCTTGTAAACTGTGGTTCAAGAAGTATTGAACAAAAAATAGAAATTTGGCCCTTTTCGGACTAGGATAATTGTAAACATTTACTGCGCGCGATAGCGCGTACATATGAGTTAGCGAGAGAGGGAGAGAAAATTCTTGCCAACTCCATTGTTTGGTTTGTTGCCTTGCAAATTCTATTTACCGAACAATTATGGCCTAGAGGGTTTTAGCAAGTCCATCTGTGAAAATCTAGTTTATAGGGTTAAAGAAGTTTCGAAGAAAAAAATAGAAATTTGACCCTTTTCAGGCTATGATAATTTTAAACATCTAATGCGCGCGATAGCGCGTACATATGAGTTAGCGAGAGAGGGAGAGAAAATTCCCGCCAACTCCATTGTTTGGTTTGTTGGCTTGCAAATTCTATTTACCGAACAATTATGGCCTAGAGGGTTTTAGCAAGTCCATCTGTGAAAATCTAGTTTATAGGGTTCAAGAAGTTTCGAAGAAAAAATGGAAATTTGACCCTTTTTAGACTAGAATAATTTTAAACATCTACTGCGCGCGATAGCGCGCACATATGAGTTAGCGAGAGAGGGAGAGAAAATTCCCGCCAAATCCATTGTTTGGTTTGTTGGCTTGCAAATTCTATTTACCGAACAATTATGGCCTAGATGGTTTTAACAAGTCCACCTGTGAAAATCTAGTTTATAGGATTCAAGAAGTTTCGAAGAAAAAATGGAAATTTGACCCTTTTTAGACTAGAATAATTTTAAACATCTACTGCGCGCGATAGCGCGCACATATGAGTTAGCGAGAGAGGGAGAGAAAATTCCCGCCAACTCCATTGTTTGGTTTGTTGGCTTGCAAATTCTATTTACCGAACAATTATGGCCTAGACGGTTTTAGCAAGTCCACCTGTGAAAATCTAGTTTATAGGATTCAAGAAGTTTCGAAGAAAAAATAGAAATTTGACCCTTTTCAGGCTAGGATAATTTTAAACATCTACTGCGCGCGATAGCGCGCACATATGAGTTAGCGAGAGAGGGAGAGAAAATTCCCGCCAACTCCATTGTTTGGTTTGTTGACTTGCAAATTCTATTTACCGAACAATTATGGCCTAGACGGTTTTAACAAGTCCACCTGTGAAAATCTAGTTTATAGGATTCAAGAAGTTTCGAAGAAAAAAATAGAAATTTGACCCTTTTCAGGCTAGGATAATTTTAAACATCTACTGCGCGCGATAGCGCGCACATATGAGTTAGCGTGAGGGGGGAGAGAAAATTCCCGCGAATTCTATTGTTTGGTTTGTTGGATTGGAAATTCTATTTACCGAACAATTACGACCTAGAGGGTTTTAGCAATTCCATTTGTGAAAATCTAGTTTATATAACTGTCGAATTAAAGTGAATATGGCAGAGGCAGAAAGTTCTATAAAAAAACCAGTTTCAAAGGAAGAAATAAGTTTTAGAAAAACTTACAAAGAGAGAATAAAGCTACCTTTATTCCTTTTAGATGGCATAGAAAAAGATTTGAGGACATCAATGGATGAGAAATTCAATGGAAATGCAAGTTTCAAGAAAAAAGAATACGGAAAAGCTCTTGAGCATTACAATACAGGAATTCGTTTCTGCCCTCAAAATACTGGTAATTTATTTTCTTTCTAATCCGTGATGTGTATATTTTACTTTTCATCCAAGGCGTATATTCAATATTTTTGTATATGAACTATTGAAAAGTATCTAATTTTCAACCCCTGCGCTGCATCGGCCAGCATAAGAAATGCGTTGAGTACTTGTTGGTGCCTGAAATTTTTTTCATGAATGGATGCGACATACCTTCGTTATTATTTTTGGGTATGTAACAAATTGTTAATTGGAAAACAATAATGGCAGTCAAAATAAACAAAGAAACTGATGAACGCCATCAAGTGTGCTGTATTCCTGTTAATTTTTTTTTTGTTTGACTTTAATAAGTTTTATTCGTCCAACGCCATTTTCTAGTATATTCAGTCATGATAGGAAGATAATTATTGAGTGATTTCAAAATTCAGATAAAAGTGGCCCAAATCCTATGCTACCAGTCAGATCGAAAAACATATGCACGTTAACTACTTGGTCATTATAAATGAGAAATATTTGAGTGATTTATCACAAGGATTTTCCAAAATTAACAAGGAATTATAATGGCTCAAGCTCAAATTGAAGTCGAATCTTCATTAAATTCAAATGAAGACATACTATTTAGAGAACTTTATGAAAATTCTGTCGATGAGGGTTTAGATCTAGTTCAAGAAGGCGTCAAGGACATGAAGATCGCTCTCAATGAAAACAGTTTGGGAAATAAATTTTATGTCCGAAACGATTCCGTGGAAGCTCTTCGACATTTCAACCATGGAATTCTAAGCTGTCCTCAGTATTCAGGTCAGAAAAATAATTCATTTAATTTCTTTGGATTCCCTTCGCTGTAATGATATTACTTTCTTAATTCAAAACTAATACATTTCTCATAAACTGAAACACAGTTGAACCTGCACATATTTTTTTTTAGTTGATTATTTAAATCTAAACATTTCATCTGAAATATTTTTTTTCATAAAAAATTGTTGGTAAACTGTTATATGCCCATTCTGTTTGAAAATTTGTGTGAGATGACTGAAAGAAGCATTCAGTTTGGAATCCTTCATTGCACTTGTGCAAACATATGACGGAAACAGTCAAACAAATTTGATTGAAAAAAATTCTAACCACTTTTATACATACCATTTCAGGTTTCTTTTCCAGTATTTCGATATCAAGAATAATTTTTCAATGTATCTAGCACAAATTGCCATTCACATCAAACTTTTATAGCATTGTAATAATTCCGAAGGGAACAAGTTACTTGTTTGTGTAAGTTTCAGACTGCTTATGAAATAATTGGTAAAAAATGTGAGTTGTATAATTTTTGCAATTCAACTATTATNTTGCTTACAATTGTAAGTTTGTTTAAGAAGTTCTCTAATCTATTAAGAAAAGCAAATTCTAATATGAGCTCTATTCATTTATACATTATACATCATATCACCATAGTTCTCTAGATATTCATGAGGATTGTAATGTTGCCTTTGTGAATATATTTTTGGTATTGGTATATTTGGCGTAGAAAATATTTTGAAGCAATTAAAACTTGGTAATTGTTTTAACCAATCCAATATATTTGAACAGCATATTGAAAAATAAAAATTGTTGAATACCTACTTAGCAATTGTTATATGAATTAATGTTTTTGTTTCATTTTCATCCTCTTATCGTGGAAAGAACTCAATGGTGTCAGAAAATGAAGAAAATTAAATCAGCCATACAGAGTTAATTAATGATTAGCTCCCCATCATCCATCAGTATTTTTTAATACTTAATAATTTTTGGCAAACTTCAAGTTCTCTGCCAATTTTGTGAATGTTTCAAAATTTGATGAAACTTATGTAAGGACACCAAAAGAAGCATTCAATTTGGATCTACATTTCACTTGTGTTATCATTTTTCTAAAGTTTTCATCAATGTAAGTTAGGAAGAGGCAAACTACAAATTAATTGAATACAAACAAATTTACTCAAAACAGTTTTTGAATTTTTTTATAGCACAAAATGCCTTTTACATCGAACTTTCAAATCATTCTGATAATTTCAAAGTACACAAGTTACCTGCTCCTAAATTTCTTATTTGCCATTTATGCAATTTTGTAAGTCTAAAACTGCTTATAAAGTAACACTTTGCAATTCAAATAATCTATGGTTTCAAATATTTATAACAGTATTTAAAAGTGAATATAGTCAAAAAAAATGAAATATTGGTTTTGGCCGAAAATCAAGCAATATTGACAGTTATTTTATTTATCATTGAAAATATCCACATTTATTTGATTTTTTACTGTTATTCTAAATATTTTTTTACCTTTTCAACATCTTATATCAGTTACAGTAAGGCTGTCAATGGCGCATGATTTCAGTTCATATGAATAAATCTTGCTGGTCGTTCTGAAAGATCATCTTTAATCTTTATTTTTCAGTGACTCACTATTTTTTATGACTATCATACATTTGGAGAGGTATGGATGAAATAATTGGGCCAACCTCATTTATTATCAACTTCCATACAGTCTTTGATTTTTTTCTTGTNTATTATTGCAGTGTGTATTTTTGCGTCCATCAATGTTTTTACCTGTTTTTGTATATCTTCAATGACTATTTCTTGGTTCACTATCATTTGGTTCAAATCAGGTTCCATTTTCAATGACTCCTCAAAATACTACGAACTCATGTTTCGCTTTATTCATGTTACCTTCTAATAAGTTTTGCATCACATTTCAATTGTTTAATTACTTCTTTATTATAAATGTTTTTTCTTCATTTTCCAATATGTTTGGAAAAGTCAGTTCACAGTCACTACAGATGATTGTATGTCCTTTTTTGAATTTTTTGTTTTTAATTTGGTGTTAGCAGCTACTGTGAAATGCACTGATGCACTTTTCATAAATATAATATCCACGATAAGATTCATTTTAACAGCATTTGAATAAGTTATTTATATTTTTTATGTCCCTCTCACCAACTTAATCTATCCCTGAAAACTCATCTGTTTGATTCTGATGTTCCAATGTGGGGAACCGTTACAATTATATAGTCTTTCAACATAATTGACTAGTGGCTTGTACCGTTGGAGTTAGTTCTATATGGTAGACAAACTCATCTATTTTCTTGATCACAAAGTAAAAACCAATGGGATTACATTTGTGGGATCAAGAATTAGAAAATTTTCAGAGCAACCAGACCCACCCACTTTGGACCTATCTACCCTACCTACCACTTGAAAAGTCGAGTTCCCTACAATTCTCTCAGATAAATATATCAGAATCAAGCAGGCAAATTACCAAGATGCTAGTAGTGATCGTTTAAATAAAAAAATATATACTGAAAGAGTCATCTTATCTATACATATGATGAGCTCATTGAATTGCATATTCGATCAGTATGCAAACTGGTTCCAAGAGCAATACAAACAACGAGATTGAAAGCCATAGTAACAATGGAAGTAGTAAGAAATGTTTTGTATTTTGAGTAATTGAATGAAATTAATTTGGATTGTACCACTTATTTTCATGAAGAACCCATATAGACATTAACAATATTGCTAAAATAGTTGAAAATCTTTTATTTCAACTAGTGCTAAAAGGCAATACATTTCAAAAATACTTACCATATACTAAAAGATTTGCGCTATTGTCATTTCATCTCGTCAGTCTTTTTCAGTTCCAGCACTCAGAATCTCAAGTTGTGCCATTCGAACCATTGTTGACATCAAATGAACTCAGAAAAATGTCTTCATTGTCCTCAATGATTCTCAAAACTGAGTTGTTTTGTTCCATAATGTCACCACTGAGGGTACATCCCTGAGTTGTTTTGTTCCATGTCTCCACCGAGGTTACATTCATCCAAAATTCCAATTAGCAGATGTCCAGTGGTAGTTGAACCCATCTCACTTTTTCTGGACTTCCCTAAAATAGGTTATGTTCCTCTCAGAGGGTTTATTATGACTCACACCTATTCAAACTCGGCTAAATAACTTCAGCTTCTCAATGAAACGGATTAGCTTATTTGATGAGTGATTTTCCAAGCCCGATTGCAAGAGTGAAACACTGCCAAACTCTGAAAACCTGATTCAGACCATAGTGGGACAGACTCTAAGTATATGCTCTGCCGTTTCATAATTTTCCAAACAGAGATGTGTGCACTGTCTCCCGCCAATCCAACTCTCTACATAAGAAGTATAGCGTTTTCTTTTTTTTTCACTAACCATTCCACACTTATAAAATGCTATTTCATTCGAAGTAGAGCTTATGTTATCATTGAAAATATCCACATTTATTTGATTTTTTACTGTTATTCTAAATATTTTTTTACCTTTTCAACATCTTATATCAGTTACAGTAAGGCTGTCAATGGCGCATGATTTCAGTTCATATGAATAAATCTTGCTGGTCGTTCTGAAAGATCATCTTTAATCTTTATTTTTCAGTGACTCACTATTTTTTATGACTATCATACATTTGGAGAGGTATGGATGAAATAATTGGGCCAACCTCATTTATTATCAACTTCCATACAGTCTTTGATTTTTTTCTTGTTGATGTTTAGTGACTCTAGACAGTAATCAAAATCCTTTTCAATAGAAGGCCACTTTAACCTAAATTCCTTAACTTCAACTAAATGACTAACAATCTTGTAGTTATCTAGAAACTTGAAATCACAAAAATTGTGTTTAGTGATTATTTGGAGTGTTTGTCGAGTTTCATTTGTAATTGTTGCAAAATCGTTATGATTGTTACCTAGGTTGTAATCAGTAGAGTGTGAGAAGGAAATAAACAATAGTTTTGTGTGATTATATAAGAGCCTTCATTACTTGAGGAATGTCCATTATTCAACACCTTCCTGCCTTATTGATGGATGAAGTACAATTTATTTCATATTTCAACATAAAGTCAGAAATTAACCACTTCTCTCCATTAGATACCTCATTGTTGAACCTATATAGAAAATTTCTACTTGAAACAATATTTTTACAATCAACAATTATACCCGCACTGACTTACACAACTCTATTTTTTTATATAATCCAGTATAAGTATTTTTTATCTCTTATACGGGATTGGGTCGAAATGATTGGATTTGTACGCTTCAAAGATAGCATGAAGTTCTCAATAACTGAACAGTTATAATTTTTTTTCTGATTTGGTAATAGGAATCATAGCATCGCTCTTTGCGAAAGAGGTAGAATACTTCAGCGCAGTATTTACTAATTCTTGATTTTCGGCATTGGATTTTATCAAGGAGAGTACTGTATATTTGTTATGTTTCCTCTTAATAATTTCACTCAACTTCTTCTCAATATTTCCAGCAATTATGAGTATTTTGTTAACACTATTTTCACTCTGCAACAATGAAACATTTTGAACCGATTGATATTGGTTAAGCTGTTGTTGTAGAGACTCGATGTTTATTGAAGCTTTTCATTTTCAGAGGAAAAGCCAACCATTTTTTTTTCAAAATTAGAAATGAAAAAAATGCCTAACTACAATTCTTTAATTTCATTTTCAACCCTTGTCTAACCAATAACCTATTTCATACCTCAAATTTTTCTCAGAGATAACTAGATGATTCAAATCTTTTTCTGTAGAGCTGGTCAGCTTCTCTTCTGTAGTTTTTGGATTTCTTACTTCGTTTCTTTGCAATTTCCGGCTGATTATTTGAACAGGTTTCATTTTTTAGCCATTCATTATGCCTTCGGCATTCCCTTTTTGACCCACCTGGTAAACTCGCTATTTTTATATCAACTGTATGTTCAGAGTTGTCATGAGTATTTTAAATTTAGTTACTTTTTCTGTAATCACCTGTATTTTTGCGTCCATCAATGTTTTTACCTGTTTTTGTATATCTTCAATGACTATTTCTTGGTTCACTATCATTTGGTTCAAATCAGGTTCCATTTTCAATGACTCCTCAAAATACTACGAACTCATGTTTCGCTTTATTCATGTTACCTTCTAATAAGTTTTGCATCACANCCTAATATAGTTAAGAAAATTATGCTCATAAATTCACAAAATAAATATATTTACCACTAGCTTACAGTTATGTTTCGTAAAATCCTAAAAAGTGAAAAATAGATTAATTTCTGTTGTGAAAGATTTGTAATGATTATTACTGGTTTCCTTTCAAATAATACTATTCAGATTCATATGAAGAGTACACAAAACTTTCATGGATATCACCTGGTACAGATTGGATTAAAAGGCAGAGAGTCCTGTAAAAGATGACTTCATTATTGTGATGTATAAGTATTTGCCAGTAAAAATTGTATCCTATTTCACTACATTAACTAACCTGTTGCTGTGGAGTATAACCATTTAAATTATTACGCATCTGATATGTTTGTATACATATTTTCACCTTTGTAGTTATATTTTTCAGGCCTTAGATCGTCTACTTGTTGTTGGTGGTGAACTGTTCACATCTGTCATCTGGACATCAAAATCACAGTGAAAAAGCTTATAAAGACCTCAAAATTGAATGTTGACCTTCAATCACCTTAGGGGTACTGTCATCCTTATTTTATGACCCAAAATGTCACTACCTGATACTTTCATCTTCAACACTAGAATTCTTCTATACACTACCGTTCTTATTCATTATGTCAGGAGGATTGAAAAAGAACTATTCACTTTGTCAATACTTTTAGACATGTTGCTTTTATATATTTGGCATTGAAGTATTTAACATTTCATTCATGAATATCAGTTGTGATTCGAACTTCTTAAACATGTTTTCTTGATAAAACTATGACGTCATTGGTTCAATGTTACAATCGCACTCGATAAGTGTTCCTAGTTTCTGTACCAGTCTGAAAAGTCGGAAAAGAGACATGCTAGTCTAGGTTTTAGGGGCTTCGTTTTAGCCAGTGAACTTTGGAGAGACAAGTCGCAGGCACCAATTAGCGTTGTGGGAAATTCATTTTAAAAAATGTGTGAGAATTTTATGTTTTCTGTAGCTATTATTGCAGTGTTTATCCTGCTGCTTATTGGAGATATGTGTTTTTCAATTCCAAATATCTTCATCTTAAGGCCTTCATTTGTATTTTTTTCTTCGGAACGTAGGAATTGATTTTAAATGGAACTTTTTTCACTGGGTCTTTGATTGGGATTCTCCAATGCCTTGAATCATCTCCATCTTCCCGCCGCATTTTCTTGGCCTACCACAAGATGTATGTCTCTAACATGGAGTCCATGAGATTGATTTTAGTTGTCCCACCAGTTGTCCTCTGATGGCTTCATAACCATTTTCTTCAGATGTTCACCGCTTGATGCTACGAGTTCACCACCACCAAAGATGGATAGTCTAAAGTTGAGTTGTTCCTGTGGCTCTGGAAGATAGGTATCACATTATTTTGTATTTCATTTATTCCACTGACTATATAACTTTAACGCTTTACCTAATATTTATAAGTTCTGGGTACCAATCCAGATATTTTTGCACATACTAATTGTATATTTCCAACAAAGATTGTTCAAATGGAATAATAAACTATGTTATTTTGGTTTTCTGGATTATATCATACCAAATTCTTTTGTTCCATAACAATTCTTTCATTCAATTATCAGTGTTTACTGGAACATAATTTGATGCTATACCACATTGTCGCACAACGTAGTCTAGCAATTGTTTCGTAACATACTTTGAAGGATGTATACATGTCTTGAAATGGACTAATTCTGGTAAATTTTGCCAGAAGTCTGAAACTCTTCATGTTATCCAGGTATTTAGATTTTGTTTGGCAAAGTATAAAGCAAGCCAATGGTTTCTAGTCTGGTGAAACCTTTCTTTTAAAAGAGTCAGCAGTGTTGTTTTCTTCCAGGTCAGTCTGGCCAGGAATCTAGACCAGAGATAATTTATTGAGGTGAGTCTCTTTCAGCAGTTCACTACCAACTCAAGACTATGCTCGTTGAAAGACTAGAGTTCCCTGGAACATTCGTCATCTTTCTCTGCATTTTATGTCTTGCTTTGTAGTGAAAATCTGCTTCATTCAAAACAATTCATCTAAAGATGCCTGGTTTTCCTATTTCCACAGTACTGTAAACGATTGGCTCAGTTGAAAGATGGTTTGTTGAGAGTTTTTTCACTCTAATCTTGATTTTTCTGAAAAAGTTACTCCACTCAACTTTTTTCGAAGCCTTGAATTCTAAGACAGTTACTAGTAGAGAAATCATCGATAGGACTCCAGGACTTGTCGCATTTTACTGTTTTTGACACATCACTAAAGGTGACACAATCTGTTCTACAATTTTTTTCGACTTAGATTATATCAAATGAGTATTTCTATGTTTGCTCAGATTCCGGTGAGTTCTCTATGGGTTTTTGATAGAATTTGCCCGTAATAATTTTTCTCTGGTATACTTGTTTCCATTACTGTTCCAAAACTTTCAGATATTTCCTTCCATCAGCTACTTCCTCAAATTGTCATGGATACGCACCATGATTACCATAAAAAGTTTACAGAATTTGTAAAGATTTGTCTTGCCTCACCTTATCTCTTGGTAACGCCGTTGTTAAAATTGATACTCGAGTTGGTGTTTTAATTTGTATACTTGTTCTCTTCATGGCCAAAATGGCGGCAGGCATAAATCCTATGCCACTTCACTCCAAAAAGTTGTGAACAAAGTAAAGTGCAACAAGTGTGAGGAATACAAATAAATACAAACATGATGGAGTAGCTCCTCTGTGGGAGGAAAACATGTTTTTGTTTTTCAAAAAAGGTTGAACAGAAGTATATTTAATATTATTTCAAGAGGAAGTTGGAGAACAGCTTTCCCCAAAAATTAAATATTAACTTCACCCTGAATCTATACATATAAAGCACTGCTTTATGTAAAGTATAATGTACCCAACCTCAGATAGGAATCACAAGAAGCAAACATTTATTAACCATTCTTACAGTGGCATTGTTCTATTGGATACATTACCTCAAGACATCATATAAAATTGCAGTTGAAGCAGCAAGTCTGTGACTTGTTTGATATCACTTTTATGATCTCGAAGGCTAATTAAAATTATCATTATTCAGAAAATTTGTCTGCTCAAGATATCAAAGTAAGTAATTTCTTACATTTTTCTGGAGAGAGAGGCTAGATGGACTGCATATAAACTTGTGCACATTGCTAATTGCACAATAAATTTAATGCGGAGTGCAGACTATTGGTTGACACTGGAAGTCACAGCATTCTGGAAATGACCTCTGACTTTATGCCTCCAACTGTCACCTACGAACTGTCTTATGAAGTACTGTTCCCGATTAGAGAGGACTGGATCCTCAGGGAGAAGGAAATATTAAGAGCAGATAGTTGTTGGTTAACAGATGGATGAAAAACACGTTCTGGTGCAGGTCTTTTCAGTCGCAGACCCAGGACAGATATAGTTACCTGCCTAGGAACCTATGCAACTGTATATCAAGCGGAAGAATCCAACCTCATACACAAGTCAATAAAAATATTCTCGGACAGTCAAGAGGCGTTGGAAGTTTTTGGCTCCTACCGACCAACGTCTAAATTGGTAACAAATTGCCAAAAACGACTCTCCTCGATAGGAAGACTTAACATATTGTCTCTGGTCTGGACTCCTGGCCATACTGGCCTGGATGGCAATGAGGCTGCTGACTCCCTTGCAAAGGAGGGTGCTGCAAGCAGCTCCATCGGACCAGAACCTGTCATTGGCATTGCTTTTTTGTCAAACAAAGATTGAACACCTGAATGGTAAGAAGATTCATGAACTTCTGGTAGAATCTTCCAGGATTGGCTTACTCCAAGAAGTTTATTCACCCTTCGAAACTTGATACCAAACAGTTGTTGGACTACAGTAGGGATGAACTACGATGTGTAACAGGCCTTCTTACAGCTCACTGTCATTTGAATCATCATATGCAGGGACTCAGTCTGTCGGAAGACAGTGTGTGTCGCCTACTTTTGGAAAATGATGAAACAGCAGAGCAAATACTTTGTGCCTGCCCCGCTGAGGACCGAATCAGGTGTGAGCTACAATAAACCCTTGCAGGTTGCGGAGGAGGGTCGAGTAGACCCACTCACTTTGGACCTAACCTAACCTAAGTCATTTCTTTACTGTAGTAGATGTTGAGTTCACGGGTTATACTTATGGAAAATATTGTAATAGTATCAACACTCTATAGATCGAACCGAGGAAGTTTTGAAATATTTTTAAATTCTTCAGATAAACTGCTCGAGTTCCTAATAAAAAATAATCAAATGTTGTCTTGCTAGGAGACTTCAATGTAAATTTTCTAAAGTTAAAAAATGTAGCCCCAAGAATATACTCCTCTCATATAATTATGAAACTTTGTTATGTGAACCAACAAGGAAAACTCAGCTCATAGACAATATATGACAATATATATTGACAATATATGCATCAATTTTAATGAATACAGGAAATTTCGTATAATAAGAAAAGATATTTCTGACCACTTCTATCCGTTTATCGAAGTCAAGTCAAAAAATAAATTGAATCAGATTAAGAATGCGGTAAAACAACCCAACATATCAGTGAAATGGGTATAGCTGAATTACCTTGTTCTGGAATATGTATATGAACAGGATAGATTGGACAAACTACTTTTTAATAAATACTCCTAATATTCTTTCAGAATTTCTGTGTGAACAATTTCATATGTCATAAACAAAAATCAAATAAACCCAAGTGGTACAATGTACATTTGAAAATTGAAAGTGAGGATGTAAGGCAAAAAAAGTATGCTCATATACTAACATGAAATTCAGTTGCGAAAAACGTCTATCTAACTGCAAAAAAAATTAGAGAAAATGTGAATAAAGCAAAGACAGGTAGGTATGTATGATAACGTTGTTGCAAATAGGAATTCAAATTGAACCAAAGCGCTGCCGCACCAGCCCGAAAAATGAACCAGGCATTTGGTAATGATTACTGTATGGTGATCAGCAGCTGGTGTGATTCACTATAACTTTCTACAACCGAGCCAAACCATCACAACAGAGTACTATTGTGAGTAAATCGATGAAATGTACCGAAAATTGCGTCAGCAGCAGCCGGCACTGGTCAGCAGAAGGCGCCCGATCCTGCTCCACGACAACGCCCGTCCGCACGTGTCACAAATCACCATCCAAAAACTGAACGAATTGCAATCTTCACGTGCGATGTTATATATGCTTTTTTTTCTAGGTGCACTTTGTCTTTTGGCTTGTTCAAGGAATTTCTAATGGTTCTCATTGGTTTATATGGTGTTTTTGCAATGTCACTGAATAAATGAATGAAAATTTCCCAAATACACTCTTTCAATTCATTTCGATTTTTTTTAGGGGTCTGTCTCATATTTTTAATAATTATTTCATTTATCATCTTAAAACTCATTGTTTCACAGGAAGACTAAGAGCATTTTTTTATCAACAAAATCACATTTTTATAATTATCTATTTTTGTTTCAGACGTAGACTTACAAGTTCTCTGTGTGCTTATAGGAAACAGGACTACAATCAACATGGAGCTTGAATGTTATGACAAAGTTTTAAAGGATATCAGTTATCTTGAGGAAATTGGAAAATATCCAATTTCATTGAAATATAGAATATTATGGAGAAAAGCAAAGTGCTACGAAGCTCGTGGAGATTTTGAAGCGGCGGACATATATTACGATGAAGCTCTCAAATTATTAACTGAGAACAACAATTTAACAGAAGAAGAACTCCAGAAAAAAGTGGAAGCTCTTAAATCTTGTAAAGAAAATAAAAATAAAAGAAAACAAGTGTCTCCAACTTCAACATCCAGTTCGAGAATTATTCGAGACATCGAAAAGTTTAAGGGAAGCAAAAAGTATCCTTCCATCAGTCCATTCGTTGATATTAAATTTGACGATCGCTTAGGAAGACATGCAGTAGCTAAAAAAGATATTTCAGTGGGGACTCTTATCGTTAAAGAAGATCCCCATGTGGCTTTGCTAGACAAGGGCCGCAGTTTGACTCATTGCCAAGTTTGTTTTGTATATGTTGATCAGCTTATCGTCCCTTGTTCCACATGTACAAATGTTGTCTTCTGTAGCAGTGACTGCAAGAAACAAGCGGACGCATCTTTTCACAAAATTGAATGCCCAATTTATCCAACCCTCATCAGCAGCTTCGATAAGCTGATGTCTTTAAGAATTCTTACTCAGAGAGGATTTGAATTTTTTGATGAGCAAAGAGATAAATTGTTGAGCGACTTAGAATTGCATTACCAAGGTTTAACTAAAAAAGAAGTTTATCATTCTGATGATTATGATAATATGTTATTCTTGTATCGAAATGTTAATCAAAAGTCTAGCGAGCAGTTATATCTTAATGTAGCAGTATATTTGCTCCGCATCTTAAAAAAAACGGACTTTTTTCCTTTTGAAACAGATGACAAAGTTCTTCATGATGAAGAACTCTTCATTGGACGACTCATTCTCAGACATTGCCAGCTGATGGCTTGTAACGTACATGAAATAACTCAACTGAAATATCCCGATTACAGCCTTGTCCAGAAACATGCTGGGGAGAAGAAACAATTAGTCGAATCTATTGGAGTTGGATTATTTCCTACTTTTGCATTTTTCAATCATGCGTGTGAACCAAGTATCATCAGGTGAGTCACTTCAACAATTCAATAATAGAATGGTGTAAAAATTATGAGAGCATCTAGCACTTACCGAAATGACAAAAATGTCTCTTTGAATAATATACCGGATGCCCCAAAAGTTTGGAATCAGCAGAATAACTTTTAAAAATGCATTTGAGAAAAAAGTTAAAAAAAAAATGAAGTTTTTTCTGGCTATTCAATAGTGTAATCCAATATCGTAACTTTTTTCTGAAATGCATTCCTCAAACTTATTCCTTTGTTTCCAACTTTTGAGACACCAGATATAACACATATGTCCTCAAGACAAATACACCATTTCAATAACCCATACTAAAGAACTTTCGAGGTCACCCATATATGTACCCCATTATTGAACAAAAATAAAATTACAGAAAAGAAAATCTAGGCTGGTAGACTGTGGTTGAATGCAACTTGTAGGTAGACATAATCAGTGGTATGTGATTTACTGGGAGCACAAAGATTATATCTTGAAGTCTCGACCTAAAAGGGAGGTCAATAAGTATTCTAACAACTTGAGAAAAAAGAAGGTATATAGGTCAACAGAAGATGGTATCCAGTACTCAAGAAGGCCAGAAATCGACTAGAATACAACTCCAATCGGCATCTCACCAATACCTGTCAATAACGTAGATCAATAAGAACAACTCAGCTAAGTGCGGAACAATCAAAAGTGAGCATGGAAATGGAGAGACTTCGAGATATAACCTTCATCCTCGTAGTCAACGCAAATTCCACTGATGTCTGTCAAAGTAGCAAACGAAATAGTTGGCATTTAAAAAAATCTGTTTAAATCTGTTTTTCCGTTAACCAGCTGTTACAGCATTACAAGTTCTATTCGACCACTGCCTACCAACTTGGGTTTTGTTTTTTCTAAAAATGAGAAATAAAGTCTCAGATAAATAAATGAGAGCTTCTTAGGAATGTTTAGATGTTTTCAATTAATCATCCAGTCTATAAATGTGAAGTATTGATGCAATTCCAAAAATGAATTCGCTACGTAATCTGGAAAATATTAGTAAATCTAATGCTTCAGAAAACATCCTTAAAGAGTAGATTCGGCAAAACAGGGTGTGACGTCACCAGATACACGAAATGCAGAGCCGACTAGGAATTGCCATAGGTTTAGACGTTTCGGTATAAGAGGTATGAAAGTTCAATTATTCTGTGGTTCTTGTGATGCACTGTTTGAAACCTCTGATGTAGTAATGAATTTTACTGGAATTTTTTCCCAACACCAAACCGTTATTTGGTGTTTCGATCACCAAGTGATCATCTTTAAGAGGAAGATTGAACTTCCTCTCCAGTTTGATCTTCCTCTTGAAGATGATCACTTGGTGATCTAAACACGTGTCCATGTGTTGAAATAACGGTTTGTTGTTGGGATAAAACTCATGTTATATTTATTTTGTGGTTGTGTGTACTCATCTGACTATATCCTGGAAGGAGCAAGGATAATTCCAAAAAGTAGTGTATAGTACACAACTCGAAATTCACAAACTTGTTAATAAATTACAAATAGCTATGCGAAGAAAAGAGAATGAACTTATTTTTCTCGCATACGTGACATTTATTTCAAAGTAACAAATAAATAATTTGTACCTCTCAATGAACAGGGTGGAAAAAACTGTATTTATCACTTAAACATACCAATACACTAAAATATATCGCTTTACTGTCATTTCTCATTGCTTCAAACATTTGAATTTGAATAATTGGACCTCAGAACGCTTTCAATCATTGAATTTTATAAAAACTCGGCTCTTTTTCTAATTGCATGAACCATGAATAACTCCACTTGTGGTAAATTACTTGTGTCTGCCCTAATGAAACTTTTATTAAACTGAACACACCTTCATTCAAACCTCAAACAACTGTGCATTTCATTAGTTCGGACTTCCATTGTCTAGTATGATATAATAATAATAATAATAATTGCTTTTATTGACAAAATGCAGTACAACATATAGTAGATATAAAAAAAACAAGCAGTTCTTAAATGATATCCTACATTTTTGTCAAAAGGCAGAATTCAGGGTCTGATCTTGTCATTTGAGTAACACAATCAGAACTTGCTCTTCCATTCAGCCGTTTTCATAACAATAATTACAAATGAATTCTAATCATTAACCACTTATGCTATCACCTATTCTTATTTCGTTCAATGAACGACAGTGAAAAAACAATAAAAAAATAGAAAAATGTTAACTAATAATTCGCCTACAAAACGATAATGAAAACTAGTGAAGAAACAGAAAAATGTTGGCTAATTATTTCACCTAGAAACAGATATTTGCTTGTATCGTTGACTTTACACAGAGGGTGAACGTGAGATTGCTTCCAGGTGGTAGGGAATACACTAAAATCGATACAGGTGTTGAAAATGTGTTCTATAAACTGTAATATAAAAGGACTAGAATGAAGTAGCATTTTAATGCTAATCACTAGTTCGGACTTCCATTGTCTAATATGATATAAATTGATTTGAAATCCCTGAAATAATCTGTGAAAAAATAAAAAAATAAAAAGGTTAGCTAGAAAAATAACAATTATATTGAGCAAAAAAACTGAAATTACAATGAAATAAAATACAAGTAACAACCAAAAAATCAAAAAAATGAAATATTAACACGAAATGAAAATTAAACAAAAATATTAACAAAAAATGAAAATTACAAATTAAAAGATTCCAAACCAAGTTAATTCACGAACGTTTCGATTGTTAGTATCCACAATCGTCTTCAGGTGATAACTGTCAACCACCTTCAAACAAACAAATACTGTGTTTTATAACAATTCAGATGCTGTACCGATAATCGCACATATCTCGTGACGTCACATTGTCTTTCGACAAATGCTCAATTTAAAATCGCATATCTTGATAACGGTAAATACTTTCGAATTTGAAATTTTTGCCATTCTATTCTGGATGCAACTAATATCATAATATGTGAAAAAATGCCCATTAGATCCTATTGAACATATCATGCAATGTCTGTTGAATGTTACAGGTACAGTGATAAAAAGAGAATGTTGGTGAGAACAATAAAACCGATAAAGGCTGGAGATATTATTTATGATAATTATGGCCCGAACTACTTATTCATGAAACTGCGAGATAGGCAGCAAAATCTAAAGACCGACTTCTTTTTTAAATGCACCTGCACAGCATGCGTAGAGAAATGGCCTTTGGCTTCGAATTTGGAAACAGTTCTAAAGATTCCCTGCAAAACTTCCACTTGTGATTTTGTGTTTTCTTTAACACGTACTAGAAGACCACGACGTTGTGTGCTTTGCCGCAAAGAGCTTACTAGTGCTCATATCAAGGAAACCACCGAGGTAATATAAATACTTTATAGATTCACGATGTTGAAAAATATTCATAGTTTTACAGTCACAGAATACTGCTGCAGCTGACTAGTCTTGATTAACACTTCCAAGAAGTCAAAGATGCCATTGCTTGTATTCTCAGCTAAATGGAAAACCGTTTAATATGTTATGTTTTGTGAAGAAAAATGTCATTCTTTTCTTGATGAGTCACTCTATAAGTTTCAAAAGAGATAGTATGAGGGAAATTGGTCATTGGTTTCCGTTGTGAATAGGAATAACTAATGCACTTGAATATACCATTTGTAAAAGAAACATTAATTGAATCAGCAGCAAAAATATCGCTCATATTGCCGTAATATACCTTATGGTTATTTTATTGCCGTGAAAGTTTTGATGCTATTGATTCTTCCATCAAATGTGTTACATTCTCTTCTGTATTAGGATGTGACTCCTCAAATGCAGAAATTATCATAACATCCATGTGTATAACCAATTAATTTTTAACTGCTAAAATCGTATTTCAATTCAGCGAACACAAAATTGAAGGGTTCAGTGGAAAAACGATGAGGTACCCGTTTAACATATTCTGAGAAAAACTAAATCTTGACATTCAATATAAGAACACAAGCCATCACGGTAGAACAAAATTCGAGCTTGTAAAGCTGTGGTTCAATGGAACATGAAATACGAAACGTTTCGTCTTCTACTGCGGCAGACTGTGAGGACGAAAGTCTCAGTAAAGACGACGTTCAAGTCGACAGAGTTCTTACTGCATGTAGGAAAGTGTTTTACTCTTTCATAATCGTAGAAAATAGTGAACGAGAGGGAACTTGAAATGGTGAAAACTGGAGAAAGGGGGTTGAACTTCAACATTCTTCCTTGGGGTGCATCTTTTTTCAGCTGTGCCATGTATTTTCAAACACAATTTTTAGTAGAACATAATTGTTTTTCCCCTGAGCAACAGCTCACTTCCAACGGGAAGTGTTGACACTTCATGTCACTAACCAACAGGTGCCGCTGAAATCTGAATTCCGACAAAATTTGGAACCTCATCGTTTTTCCACTGGACTCTTCAATTGATGTGCTCCTTATTTGTAGATCCACAATTTTCTGAATTTCGCTAAGCAAATGACTTGGGTGTATAATAATTGATAAAATATCAAGACCATTTCTTAATATACATGAAAGCATTTGCNTCGTTTTTATGCATTGAAAAAAAATCATATTTATTTTCAGGCCATCGAACGTCATTATAATAAAGCAGAAAAGTTGTTTCACGAACAAAAATTTGATGATGCATTGAAAGCCTATAAAACTGTGTTAGACATCAAGTATGCCCACACTAAACGCCCAGATCTAGACATAGTCAGAGTTCAAGAACGGATGGAGCATATTTATGCCAGAAATGGAAATGTTGCCCATTCCAAATAAATGATGATTTCTTTTATGATCCCGAAATTATTACTTGTTCGTGTTTATTCATTACTTATGTTCATGAAGTGTTTTTTCATATCAAGCATGTTTCACGTTTACTGGTTCATAAATCTTGTCGTTATATTTGTTTGTATTGAATTGAGTAGTTTGTGTAGTGTTTTAGATTTCCTGTTTAATCTGTATTTACTGATTCAATGTTCAATATGTATTTTATGAAAAGTTCTCAATAAAGAATCACAAAAACATCCAATGTTGTTTACTACTAAACTTTATTAATATAGCATTAAAGAAACTTCTATATCTCCCATAAAAAGTATTAGGCAGGTTGATTTATGTTTGTCAGCCTGTCAAACATTTTACATGCAAAGTAATACAAAATTGCAATTATGAAAAATCGTCAATATTTTCAAATGTGTATATTTTTTTAATCGATTCTTATTTTTCATGCACCTGTATTGAAAAAGGAATTCAAAATATAATATTAGTACACTGGAAAGTAAAATGAAAAAATGCTAAACTTGAAAAATTTATATTTGATACCACAGTCTAGAAATAAAAATACTTTTCAAGCTCCTAATAATTTTCTCAGTTTAAAAAAAAATCTGTAGGGGCGCACCCCTATGAAACTTGTGTGAGCTAAGGACTAACGAGTTCTTACTTTTTAACGTGTGATTCCTAAATAATAATCTGAAAAGCTCACACTTTTGAATATCAACAGACTGAAATCTTTCCCCCTTCAGTATGTAGACAAAGCTGATCAATAAAGGCATTTGATTATATTCACATGGGGAAACAACTTTCAACTAAAAAAATTAGAAAGCAAATACCAGATGGAAAGAATTGATTTCAATATAATATTTCTTTATCTCTAACAATAGAAATTCAACATTTCAATTGATGGATAAATAAAGATGGTGGAGTTGAGTTTTCGGTGCAATCATAAAAATAATTGCAAAAAGGAGAGAACAAAATTGATAGTTTTTATATAAATCAATGTTTTAAACATATCATGACAACAAATGTATACAAAAAATAAATTGATCCATAATTCCCACGTCAACAACTGAACTAGAAGTGTAGTCTACAATAAAGTCACTGAAAAATTCTAAATTCGGTGGGATATCAGAAAACTCCGATAAAATTATTGAAATATGTTGCATATGAACTATAAACACCCGTAACACTTTATGATGCTTAATGAAGGAATAAATTAAAATAGTTCATTCAAAAGCAATATTTAAAAAATCTCATTCATAGCAAACAACTCAACTACGACAAATCACACACATCAACTACGACAAATGTGAAAATATGTCCATCACAAGACAGTCTCCAACGTATTTAGTTGAAGGGGATTGAAAAAACATTGTTTTTTTGAAGGCGGTATGAATAGATATTCTTTTGAATTATATCGTCAACAGACACACTGCACCCATCAATTGGACCAAATTGGCTTTTTCCATAGAAAGAAAATTTATCATTTTCTGTTAGGAGTTTAAAGGTCATGGTCTTCCAGTTTACTTGGAGAGCGCGTTAAATAAAAAGCTATACAACATGGAAGCTAGTTGTTCGGGAACCGTAAGTGTCCAAAACTGTCAGCATTAAATATAAATGTTGTTATGAATGTTTATAATTCTCTAAGAATGCAATATCCGCCCGAAATAAAAGTAAGGAGGAAGTAGTGCAAAAATGCGCGAGTATGACCGGTGTCAATGGATCGACAATTTTTAGAATTCTCAAGTAACTCAAGGAAAACAACAGCTTCTTGGAGCCGAAAGTATTGTTACGTGTTTCCCCGTGGGTTGACCAATAATTGACTACACTGAATAATTAAACTTAACTTTATTTCACTTCAAACTTCAACTATTATTTGAATGTCTATCGCCTTACTGGATCACTTCGCGTACCGCACTGTAGCTTCCACTTGACTGTGTCGATATCCTCGAGGCTAGCCTTTAAATATCGTAATCGAATACCGTAAAAATTTCGCCCAAGTTCCGTTGAAATCGGTAGCATTATTCTCACTGCTTCTAGAGTGGCGGCGAATCATCGTACATTCGCGCGTTCTTAGCTACGTCACGTTTGGTTTATGATTACCAGTGGCGGCCGGCGTTATTTTCTTTCGGGCATGATTTACAACAGTATCCACTGGCAAAAAGTGTTTGGTTATTGACGAAGAAGTTAAGAAGAAAATTTATATTAATAGTCCTAGTCCGACGCCTATTAATACTTTCTTTAACGCAGCCTCTTTTGGAGTTCTTTACGGCAAGTCATCATTTTAATGGCTCCTTAGCGGCGTCCTCAAGGGGCATGGCGGGTAGAAATATCTCGGTGACTTCGTGGATGAATTGCAGTGTCACTTGCTTGAGACCACATGTTGCTTTCTTTGATGTGCAGGCATGTTTGCATTCTTGAAATTCTATCACTCTCAGTGAATGAACTATAACAATAATTAGAGGGGTAAAAGGGATCAATTTTGGAATTAATGCTCTACATTCTCTTCACTCATGAATTACAAATAGCTAATAAATTTAACATTGTACAAGTTGCTGGTGAATCAACCGTTATCATCGGTGAACAGAAGACAGATGACTTGGACATAAATGTGTTTGATGCTGAAAATACCCTGGAAATCTGCTTCACAAAAAATCATCAATTGAATAAGCAATTGAATTCTCTGTCAGCTGAAAATGATCATACTTATCTGATAGCAAATAAAAGCAAGTCTACTGGGTAAAATAAACAAGCCTCCTTACGTTGGCCAATCAAATTTAACTGCAATCGGCTGGCGGAATTCACTGTACAGTGTCGGAGTAGTCAGTTACGTTTTTACGGTATTTTAAAGTTTAAAATGTCAAGCACCGATACGGTTGAAGAAACTGCTAATTTGTGTCCCTACACTCAACCTAAAAAATTTTCCTATACCCAGCCGCATATTAGAAAACATATAAAAAATTTTGGTCGTTCCGATTCTGTACAAGCAGCCTTGTCTGGGAGATCACTTGCACTATACATGATAATGTTTTGAAGCACTCCTTTGCTTAGATGCACAGTGTATATATTTCATGATTGGATTGGAACTTTCATATGACTACCTTGTCAGAATGCAAGACATTGTTGTGTTCTAAGAATCATTACTGAAATAATAAATGTTCAAGTATCAATGTCTGTCTACTATGCACAAGTTCACTTGCGACTCAAATACGGAATACTATGTTGGTGTGCATCTGTATAGATGTTAATAAGATATCTTCAAAAACGTTGCCTCAAAATTATTTTCAAATATAGGCAAACTGATAGTTGTAAACCTTTATTCATAGAAAAGAAGATATTGACTCTATACAGTTAGTACTTTTTTGACAGTATAATGTTTAATAGAAGCAAACAAAAACCTTTTTGGGGGCTTTGATAAATCACACATCTGCAAAACAAAAAATTGAGAAGATTTGGTTACTAGTATTCCAAATTTTACTTTTATATGGAAGAATATACCATGAACTCTGATGCAAATTTACAACAAACTTTAAATACACAAATAACAAGACTTTCTAAGACAACGCTCAAAAATAAACTTGAAGATATTCTCCCAAGAAAGCACACCACTCAACTGATGAATAGTTTGATGACACTACCCCTCTGGAGAGGGCAGGACTGGTCCTTCATGTTTATATAGAATTTAATCTTTTGGAATATATTTACTCCATTAAAATTAGTTTTAGTAGTAGTTTCAGTTGTAATGACTGACGATTAGTAGACAAAACTAATTCTTCATGATATAGGTATGTATAATTTTACTTAAACTTTCTTCAACTATTTCTGTATTCTCTATGTGTCGTGTTTGAACATTTTTATTTTAAACAAAAGAATTATCTGTCTATCTATCTAATCACAGTTGGCCAAATTCATAGCTCACTATTTTTGAGTCCATTCATAGATGGCAAAATTTTTAACTTTACAGTCTTGTTTCAATTATTTTCAATCGCAAATAAGCCTTGAGAATTTCTGGTCATTGGTTTCCGTNTTTGAAATCCCTGAATGAACGAATAAAATTGAAAATTAAAATGAATAGCTGAAAATGACAATTATATTGAGCAAAAAAACAAGTTACTTCAACGACGTTTCGTCGTGGCTTGAAATCTTGATATGTATTGCAGTGATTAAACATTTTATTGGCATTATATAGCTCAAAGCAACATTACAGCAGTGGTTATAACAAAAGTTGAAAATTGTTAATATATATCATTATAATATTCTTGGAGGAAAATTCTTTACTTCATGGAGTTTTTTAAGACTCTGACGTGTGCTGATTATATACTTTCTTGCTCATTTTGGGGATAGAAAATTACATTTATTATTGTTTTGAATAATTATATGATGACTGACGAAATCATATGAAGACATTTCTTTTTTATGCATGAAGCAGATAGTTTCCAAGAAAAAAATACTAGTGACGGTCAATTTTTTTTAACAAACAAACAATGGTCTACAATTGTTTCTTGTTTCAACCCTGCACAAGTATATTAGAGCTTTCAGAGTGTTCCATGTAACTGAAATTTTACCTCTTTCATTAACTATAATGTGTGGTACCTAATTCAATAACGGATGTTTGGAATACAAGTTGAATTCAGTGTTCATATTTTTTTGTATAATTCAGTGTTCATATTTTTTTGAAGATAGAACACAAGAACTTCAGAAAAATCCTTAAGGCGCTCTAAGAGCGGTGCCTGTGCGAAAGTAGCGTTTCACGTTGAATTTGAATCGCTGGAGATTAAATTCATTTAGAAAAACGTTCTCTCCAATCAGGCGGATGGCTCTTTTTTGGATGGAATCCAGCAGCTTCAGGGTATGCTTAGATTTGGAGCTCCATACATGAGAACAATACTCTAAAGAAGGTCTGATCTGAGCTTTATAAAACATCAAAAGTTGCTGAGGTATGTACAGTTTTCTGGTTCGGAACAGTGCTCCAAGGTTTTGAGAAGCAGCTTTTGCAATTCCAGCGACATGACTGTGCCAAGACATATTTGTGTCCATATAAAAGTATTGTTCTTTTGTGTAACTCAATGTTTATATGAAAGATGACATAATAATGAATTAAGTGCTTTTTCTTATAGTGTTATCCAAATATGGTGCTGAAGAGCTGATAAGGCAAGTGTCTTACGGCAAAACATCTGATGTCCACCAGTGAGGATGCCAGTGTTCCATGTAAGTGGAATTTAAGCTTTTTCATTTACTATATTGTGTAGCAATCCTGTGAATGATATCTGATTCCATTCCATAAAGAATGTTTGGAGTACAAACTGAATAGGATAAAGTGTTTTTTTATATAATTCAATGTTCGTATAAAAGTAGTTGTTTCAAAAGTTTTTTTTTCGTCTAAATCAATGTTAATATGAAAGTAGTTGTTTCGAGAGAGCTTTTTCTTCCAGTTTGTGTCTGAAAGCTACTTCTTTGTATGATCTACACATTTTTGTATAGATTAAACACAGTAATTACTCACTCAAATTAATTGTATTCATTTGTTTTCCTTTGCCAATATTTCATTACAAACCAAAACTTCATGTTTCAAAGCTTACAAAACTCATAGCTCTTCATGTAGTTGTGACATTAGCAAGATAAAAAACATTGTAAAGGAAATTAACGTTCAAATAGAGCCTCTCAAATCTCATACTGCACAGGGCTTCGCAACATCTAGCACCGGCACTGATTGTAAATGTGACCGTTCTGGCTTTTTCGAACGAGTTACAGGTGTGGTGTCAAAGGGAAAAGATCTGAAATTCTTTGTCAAACTCTAGTGTATGAACGAAACGAAATCAAAATAGTTAGCCGAAACAAAACTGGCCTTACGGAACAAATCCGCGGTAAGAACTAAAAAATTAATAAAAACATTGCCAGTTAGTTGAAATTACGAAATAAAAACTGATTTGAAAAACAATGGATGATAGATTTGAAGACTTCATGAAAGTTTCGAACAAATTTGTTTGTGAACACATTTCAAATTCAGAAGATAACTTACGCTGTTCACGAGAGCTCAGAGTATTTTATAAATCTGATATTACAAATACGATTGATGTAATTGTTGAATACCAATCTTTTTGTTTATTATTCAGAGACCTTGTAGATAATCAAATTAATGTAAAAACCAAAGAAATATTACCCTCATTTCAAATGATCCGAATATAGCCAAACTCTATCGAATTTTTATCACCACAGGCACAAATAGTGCAACTGCTGAACGCACTTTCAGTAGATTGAAAAATATTAAAACCTATGTAAACAAATGTTGAACGATTTGGCATTATTGAGCATTGAATCGGATTATTCAAAAAACATAGATTTTTCTGTCGTTCTGAACGAATTAAAAAACAAAAACAAGACGTTTATCTACTACTGTAAATTGTAAACAATAACTATTTTGAAGTCTCGGTTGATGGATTATTATATTTGTAGAAATAGTTTGAGAGATGCCTGCATTTTTTGTATAAAGACAGAGAAGTAGAAAGCCATAACATGTATGTCAACACTATTATTGAAATTGTTTCAGGTGATCTATTTTTTCCTGTTGTGAGGATCACACTTCTGAATCAAAAACGTAACATAAATATTCAATGCAGATTATGAATATTACTGGAGTTTTTCCCAACACCAAATCGTTATTTTTAACACCTCAACACGTGTTTCGATCACTTGGTGAACGAAACACGTGTCGAGGTGTTAAAAATAACGATTTGAATGGTACGCAAGCACATTTGAAATAAAAGTCCGTCAATAGGGTGTGCTGCCTATCTTGCAGTTTCATGAATAAGTAGTTTGGGCTATAATTATCATAAATCACTTCTCCAGCCTTTATTGGTTTTATGGTTCTCACTAACATTCTTGTTTTATCATTGTACCTGTAAAATTCAACATACATTGAATGGCCTGTTCAATTGTATAAAAACATTTGCTCCTGTTATAAAATGGGCAGAATTTCAACAAGATTGTTGACCAATGAAACAGTTTGTTGAGAAAATGTTTTCCTACTGTTTGTGAAAATTTAAAAGAGTAAGCCTCCTATCGTAATGATAATGCAAAAATTTATTCAAAACTTACTAAACAGTAAACATTTCAAAAATACAAATGAGAGATTTTCACAATTTACTTTAGAATTGATATAACTAATAGTTTTTATCATCGAAATATGCAGTATTCTGAAAATATAAGTACCTAGCATACCCTATTTTTTAAGTGAAATATTCCTCCAAAAATAAATAACTAATTTCTTCATTTCGTATATAAGAAATGAACCGAAATTCACTAATACTACAAATAACTAGAACAAGTGAAAACATTGAATGATTCTAAAGGATAAAATCCAAACAGGATCCCCGTTTCATTCAAATCACTGTTGAAGAAGCTTCTGTGTTAGCGAAACATGTCGTGATATATTTCAAATAAAGTTTGTGAAGATCAAATCGTAAGGTGTAGTTTTTGAAATTATTATCGATCTTCATCAAGTAACGGCCGAATCAATCTGAAAATTATGCATCTGACACTTTATTTCTCATGAATCTTGTTAATATTATTATTTAAAAAGAATGATTTATGAAAATGATGGACTCTACAATTTACTTAAGAATGATGACCAAATTCATAAGAGCCAGCATTTCCACAACAAAAGACATGTCTCAGTACTAACCAATAACAGTTTCAATAAAAGAAAACTTGTAAGTATTCAAGAATTTTACTTTTATTCAACAATGTTGTGAGATTTTACATGGGCAACATCAAAAGTTAATTAGTATGGTGTTCTTCTCGTGAGGATTTTTACACTACATTGGGTTTTTCAAAAGTATGGAAACACTGGAATGAGGAATACATTCTCGATAAAAAAAATCAGAAAAAGTTAACCTTGATGACAATCGAGTTAATGGTCCAGGTCAAATCTGATAACACTATTGAACGAATAACCAGGCAAAAATTCATAAACTATTTTCTGANGGACACGGTAGAAGAAGAAAGAATGAGAATCTGACAGAAGGGAAAGCAAAAAAAAGGAATTGATAAATAGAAAAAAGAGCGATGGATGTCTTTGAAACAACTGGAACAAAAAAATTAATGTATTCGCAAAAATTTTATTCATTTATTCAGTGGAATTGCTAGTTTTCACAACAATTGTGTGCATGTGGATGAAAAACTATTGAATAAAAATAAGAAATCAATCTTTCCACACAAAAACAAAAATACTGTATATTGACTCACATGTGGCTAACCAAGTAAGCATCATTAGATGACTAAAACTGTCATCTCCCATGATGATGCTTACTTGGTTAGTGAAAGGTGCATCAAGAGAAAGTATGTTTAGTAAAGTTATTTCGATAGAATCGCCATATTTATTTTTCAATTAATTAAAGTGTTGAATTTTCTTTCTGAGAGTCAGAGATAAATTTCATTTAAACCAAAAAACAGTTTTAATCATCTAAGACAGTATTTATGTACTGGTGTGGGAGGAATTTTCATACTGATTTGACTTCGTTTTTACTGTGGCAAGAATATTGTGAGGAGTGTGTTGAACTTGCTGAAATGTGTCTTTATCATACAGTTTTAACTCCATGAGACTGATGTTTCCAACTCCCCAGAATGGAATACAATGTCTTGAATGGGACTGTATCAAGGCATAATAAATGCTTTTACAGCCGAGGGCCCAAGTTCTCTAGAGACTAACCTAACAGCAAAGTACATAGATCTCAATTTGTATGCATATTTATGATATTGTTTTCAAATTTAAGTTTAGTGTCTATACAAATCCCTAGAAATTTGGGTATTTGTGCAGTTCTCAATGGGAATATTTTTCCATTTGATTGACTCAGTTTCATTTACTCAGATAGGTACTCGGAATTTCGCTGAAGGATCATATATTTTACTATTGCTTAAGGTAATCGAAATTATTAATACTTTGACCCGTTATTGATGAAAATTAATAACACTATCCATGGTAATAACTATACAATTTTCACAAAAAATTTCATTTACGACACGTGTGGCTACACAGTACGTTCATCAAACTGGTACATTAAACTACAATGTTTTTTTTTATATCACAGTGGGTAATGACAAAACTTATAACATAAATAAATAAATCTGGTCCAACAGATTCTGAAAAAAAAATCACAATACACTATTATTTCTAGGAAAACAGGTGAAATAATGGCATTTTATGTCATCATTTAATTAGATAAATGGAAGGACTTCAAGGAATTTCAAAATACAAGAACTTCCGAACATAGAGAAATTTTGAGCTAAAGAAAACTAATTCCATCTATGCTTGCCACCTTTCAGAGAATAACCACAATTTCAACATGGACTACAACATATTACATACATACAGAAAACAAAGGATAAAAATTAAACCTGCTGAAATATGTAGAAATCAATAAATGCGAACATTTCTTTTCAGATGACAACCAAAAAGTTTTCCATTCACCATGATTTAACTCGTTTTCATAAAATGTCAATAATCAACATTTTTCATTCTGTTTTGCCAGAATTAATCATTTATCTAAGAAGTCTTGACATAAAAGAGCCAATATTTTACCCGTTTTCTTGGAAGTAATATTGTATTGTGATTTTTTTTTCAGAACCTACCTGTTTTACTAGATTTAATTTTTTATCTAATAAGTTTTCTAATTACCTACCGTTATATAAAAACATTGTGGAATAGTTTTATGTAATGATGAAGCTACTGTGTAGAGAAACGTGTCTTATATAAAATTTACGGTGAAAATTCTATAATTATTATCATGGATAAGGAAATGATTTGAAGTCTCCACTTTTTTATTTATTATGAATA
>NW_019289808.1:215040-338726 GCF_000500325.1 Leptinotarsa decemlineata
CTAGAAAAATTTCTTGTCCTGTAATTATATTGGGTTCTGCTACATTTTTTTTCTTAAAAAAATATCATTGTATTCTTGATATTGAAAACTCAATTTTTCTGTAACATCAAGCTAAAACATTTTCCAGATCGTTTTTCAAAGGTAAATTGAAAAAGTTAGAGCAATAGTGTTATCACCAGAAAAAAATATATTGGATTTCTGATCTTTCTCAATAAGTAATTGATGTGCAATATAAAACAGATTGAAGGCGATATAGGTTAATCATATATAGATGGGGGATGCCAGCGTTTATGGTGAAAGTATCCAAAAGGGAGCGACCAGTGACTACTTACTTGTAATAAATGATCACTGAGAAAGCTGGATGTAAATGAATTTACAGATGCATTATGTGTAAGATATATCTGAAATATTTTAATGATGGATACCAAGATTCTAACTCACTATTCACTATAAAGATTAGAAAATTATCATTATTAGAAAATGTGGTTTCAAATATCTCCAATGGCTGACAGTTATCGAAAATATTAACTCAGGATGTATAAACCTCTGAGGAAGCTAGCCACTCGCGCCACCGAAATGTCAGTAATCCCGGAAATTAGTGACACTGAAAACCTCGGCTACGAAAACCTTAACTATTTTAACTCTGTTCCTTCTTAGAAAATGACATATCTTACTGAATGTAGTGTGCATTTCAGTAAGTTAATTCATCTTGAATCAGAAATTTAAAAATTTACATATTTACAGTACATATTTCCTTAGACAAGAAGTTTTATAACACAGGTCTGGAAAACATTTTAGCTTGATGTTACAGAAACGATGAGTTTCAATACTAAGAATACAAGAGTCAATTTTTAAGTAAATATAGCAGAACCCAACATAATAATAATTTCAGGACAAGCAATTCTTCTGACCCATAGATTAATTTGATTTTAGGTAACAGATTCTAAATAGGTATTTCTCACAATAAGACTACATTCTATTGGCCAATTATAAATTATGAAAATTATAACATTTTAAATTATGATATTTAACAATTGGCTTGCTGGAAACATTCAGACTGAAATCTAGAGGGTGCTAGGAATTCAATCTGTAAAAATCTTCTTTGTATGCAGTTCTTGGATAGTTGTGAGTAGGTGAAAATGGCAGAGGCAGGAACTCCTAAAATGAGACGAGTTTTGAAGGAAGAAATAAGTTTTAGAACAACTTACGAAAAAAGGATACAGCGGCCTTTATTTCTTTTAGATAATATTGAAAAGGATTTGACGATATCAATGGAGGAGGGGCACATTGGAAATGCAAGTTACCTGAAAAAGGAATATGGAAACGCTCTCAAGCATTACAATATAGGAATACGGTTCTGTCCTCAAAATACCGGTAATTTTTTTTTCTAATCCGTAAAATGTATATTTTTCTTTTCATTTTGATGAAATGTATGTGAGGTGACTAAAAGAAGCATCAGTTTGGAATTATATGTTTCACCTGTGTTTTTTAAGGGGTGATGAGTTTTTGGCCTAAACATATGGCAGAAACGATAAATCTTCATCAATACATGTTGAAAAGAGCCAATTTAAAAATTTGTTGAACACATTAATGCTACTAGCAAGTTTTCTACATGAAATTTCAGGTTTCTCTTTTTGTATTTAGGGCTTAAAAACTGTTTTTGAATTATTTTGCAGGAATTGCCTTTTATATCGAACTATCAAAGCATTCTAATAATGTTTTAAGTTACCTACTCCTACATTTTGTGATTCTTTTGCCATATATTCAAGGACTACTTTGTGAGTCTTAAACTTATAAAGTAACAGGTAAAAAATGTAAGGAATATAACGATTATTTTGCAATTCAACTATTCCCAAGCTTTGAAAATATTCAGGGCAGCATTCAAAATTCAGAGTAGTCAAAAAATGAAACATTGGTGTTGGTTAAAAATCTCTAGGAATATTGTTAGTTATTTCATTCATCATTGAAATTATTCACCTTTATGTTTTTTACTTTTATTCTGAATATTATTATCACTTTACTCCACTAGTTTTTTGGTAACATTGACGGAAAAGCTATACCAGTACAAAGTTGGGTTCAATGGCCCATTACAGATTTTTATATATAAATTATGATGGTCATTCTAAAATATCTTCTTGAGCCTTTCTGATGAGTTATTTAGATCAAGATTTTTATTTATGAACTCGCAATCAGTCTTTAAAGTGGTAAAATATTGATAACAATAAAATTCAATAAAAAGTAACAAAGTAACAAAGGTTGTGGCTCCCATAAGCTGAACTTGTGTCGTAACCAGCAACGAAAATACCTACATTCAAAATTTATATACTTCATATACAAATCGTTAAGATTTTGCTATTTCAATATTGAATCAGGTAGGTAGGATTATGGTTCAAAAATTATTCCAAGATTACCTTGTCTTAACCACTGTACTATGTACTGTAGACTTTAGCAGGCTTTAATCAATATATTCTTCAAGAAGTGGTGGTTGAAAGAAATTTTACGATGCAACAAAAATATAATACTGGATATTGACAAGTTACGGGTCCATATAATCCTTAGTAATATTAGTTGTTTGTTCTACCGTAGAGTTTTCCTCTGTCGATTAACTTTCCAGGTTTGGTCCTCTGAGAAGTGCTACATACAAGTATTACATGAGCTGTATTTGAAGGAAACTCATTTATGAATTGTATTATTAAAAAAACATTGAGATCCAAAATATCATATCACATCTTGGATTAAATCACACATAGTTTTCTGGATATTTATGAGGACTATAAAGTTGTCTTCGTGAACGCATTTTTGGTATTGTCATATTTGGCATCGAAAATATTTTGGAGTAAGTCAAACTTTCCAATTCATCCTTTGTCAGTAGGTGAGGACGAAGAAAATTTTGAAGAAATGTTTTTGATGGATTCATACTACGTTAGAGGTTCCAATTCTACTTCCACTACTAACAATATCTTCCAGTTCCATTTCAATATTTTCCAATATCACATTATATTTTTTAAGTAGATATAGTGGGGACTATGAAACAATCCATTTCTTTGCTAACGTTCTAAGGGTATTTTTGAAGAAGTTGAAAATATACTGGTGAAACATTGGAAGAGAAGCAGATAATTTTTTTATTATTAAGTACCCGCTCTATTCTATATAGCATTCCAAAACTTTACCCACCTTGTAATCTAAAAATGGATATGCGTTCAAAAATTTTCAAAAACACACCAATTTTTGTTTGAAATTCTTACTAAAAACTTCACCCCATTGCAAGCAATAGTTACCCCCACACGGTTTTCAATGGAACGAGGAGTCAAGTAGTAAATCATTTGGAAATTTTCTTGTCTTTTGGGTTTCTATTACCTTTGTAAATTTGTTCACTGGTTCTTGAAATACGATGTCGAAGAAAAATTACCTTTGTTTGAAGATGGTTGACAATGTTTCGTGGTGTATTTCATCAGTTCGGACTTCCATTGTCTAATATAATAAAATTTTCAAAACCTCTTATATTATAGAAGTTGACTAAAATCAGCAATCAGCTTTCCCTAACAAATAGTTTGTCGTAGTTTTTAGGGATTTGAAGGAATGATAAAAAATACTTAGTTAGGCTTTTGAAAAAGAAATGTGATGGTGAGAGATCTGGCGATATAGCTGGCTATCAGATTTGATTGTATTGTATTACATTGTTCAATTAAGAATGTTAATCTGAAGATTCTATTATTTTTGCAATTGTATTCCATTTTTTGTCTTGTTATGGAATTAACATTTTCAGTCTTTGTTCCTGTAGATTATTTCGCTTTCTAGTGAAGTGTCATCATTTTCTAAAATAGAGAAAATTATAGACAAAATATTAAATAGAGACATATAGGCAAGTAACACAAAAATATATGTTGTTTATTTCACTGCAACTAGTTGCTACATTAATACTACTCTTCATTCCAAAGTATTCAAGTTTTTTCATTACAAATAATATTGCAACTATTGAAAGATAAACATTTTGCATTACAAGTGAGATTTGATAGTATTGTGATCATTAACTGATTAAATTCAGAATGTTAATCTGAAGAATCTATTGTTTTTGCAATCGTGTTCCATATTTCTTCCTATATATATATGTGATGGAATCGGCAGATACTTGATGAAAATCCATAACGTATTGAAGAAACACTTTGTTAAATTTTCACTACACAGTTTTACAAAAACACAACATTTTTGTGAAACCGTGTAGTGCAAATCTCACAATAAAGTATTTTGTGAATTCCTTCTTCCTATAATAGTTAGTATCGACTATATTCCTGATTAGGTCCTTCAATCTCTTTGTTTTTTGTCATTTATTATTTCACTAGAACACTTTCGCCCTGATAGACGCTTTTACATCTTTTCTACTATTGTCTCGAACCAGGATACGTAAACATTTATAACATAGCCCCTCTCATTCCTTCAGAAGTTCAAAAATGTAAGTTATAGGTATTTGTACAGTAAATTCGAATAATTCAATTATTTTACCAAATCAATTTCACCTTCTTATTGCTTATCAAGTCAGCCTTATATGAAGCCAGTCTATCTACGTAGATGACTAGTGGCCTGCTCCGTGGAGTTACTACGGCAGACCAATTCATTCATTTTCTTGTCACCAAGTGAAAATCTTTTCATCTCCTCTGGGATTACATTTGCAAAGTGAAGCTTTGCAAAAATTCCAGTACCACCTCAATTCTACTGGACTGCCCAAAAATAGGTTCTGTTTCTAGTCTTTGTCAAACTCCAACTTATTTATAACCTGCAAAGGTTTATTGTGCTCCGGCTAAATGAACCCAGCTTCTTGACAAAGCTGAGTAGCTTATATGGTGAGTAATTTCAGATCAGGTGGTAAAAGTGAAACTGCCACACTCTGAAAAGCTAATTCGGTCCGCAGCGGAGCAGGCACAAATAAGTGTTCTGCTGATTCATCATTTTTTACGCACTGTCTTCAGACAATCCAAGTATCTGCATATGATGATTCAAATGACAGTGACTTGTCAGTAGGTTTGTTAGACAATGTAGGTCATCTCTGCTGTATTCTAACAATCGCTTGTTAACATACTTTGAAAGATGCATAAATGTCTTGGAATGGACCAATGATGATAGAAGTCTGAAATTTTCCTTGCAATCCTGGTGTTCAGCGTTTGTTTGTTAAATCCTGATGCAATGCGAATGACAAGTTCTGGTCTGATGAAATGCTTGCAGTTACCCCCAAGGGAGCCATTGTGGTCAGGAATCCAGACCAGTGATAGTTTGTCGAGTCTTCCTAGCGAAGAACTCATTTTTGGCAGTTAACTACTCATTCTCAACTCCTCTCAGTTTCATCAAAATGTTTTGTTTTACTTGTTGTACTTTTGCTCATTTCTTTTTGAATTGGTAGGTCAAAGTCACTTTTTCTCATAATAAATATAGTATGAATCAAAATTAAAGAATAATAACTTGATAAAAAAAAGAGAATTGAGAATTTTTTTAACCACTTTTATTTGTAACTAACGTTACTGAAGTTTCATCCAATGAGGACATTTTCAAACTTATACATTAATTGTGTAAGTTTGAAAATGTCCTTATAGGACGAAACTGCAGTAATGTCAGTTACTGCAATCAAGTGGTTTATAAAATAGAAAGGTTCAATTATCTTTTCTTCATTATGATTTCCTACCACGTAGTAACGGCTACAAAGATGTTGTTTCACATCTTAAATTATTGATTTGAGAGCTGGAGCTCTAAAAATCTTAGGCTTCACCCTTTTTAAAGAATCATTAGTGTTTTTTTAGCGAAAATATATTGTTTCTTATCTTGTGAGATCTATTATGGCATTTCTTCAACTTGGTGCTTTTCATAAAGAAAACAAATTACTGGATTTATAAGATAGTTCAATAAATTATTATTAGTGATTATGACTAAAAATATATTTTTTAAAATACTTTGTGTTAACCCTTGAGCAAGGGCTGGCAGTTTGTCATCTCCGGATTATGCTAACTTAGCTAGCGAAACGCGCGTCAAGAGACCGTATTTTTGTTCTGGTATGGGAAAAATATTTTCAATCAATTCATTTTACACCAGAGCCGGAGGTTCCAATTCTATCTATCAAGAATATACTATGGTAAAAATATCGAAATGATTCATAGCAATTTGAAATCGTTAAAAAAAAGTACGAAAATAGTGAACTTCCTATTTTTATCTTATAGTTTATCATTCACATGTACACGATTGTTGTAGGAAAAACAATATCACAGAAAAATGAATAAAACATTTTTTCTGTTTCTTATATTTTAGAGATGTCATCTCCTGTTCTTTGATCTAATTATTCCAATTCCTTTACTTTGACTTTCCTTCTTATTCCTGTTCTTCTTTCTGGTATCATTTTGAATCAAAATAGGAAAACGTGATCATACTGTACATGGACAGGATCGTAATTGTCATTTTTGTAATAATACCAAAGTTTTGTGATCATCTTGAACTAACTGTTTCATAAAAAAAGTGGGAGCATTTGTTTATCGAAAATATAATATTTTTATAATTTTGTTTCAGACGTAGGCTTACAAGTTCTCTGTGTCCTTATAGGAAACAGGACAACAGTCAACATAGACCTTGAACTTTATGAAAAAGTTTTAAAGGATATCACTTATCTTGAGGAAATTGGAAAATATCCTGTTTCAATGAAATATAGAATATTATGGAGAAAAGCAAAGTGCCATGAAGTTCGTGGCGATTTTGAAACCGCAGACCTATATTACGATGAAGCTCTCAAATTATTAACTGAGAACAACAATTTACCAGAAGAAGAACTCCAGAATAAAATAAAAACTCTCAAATATTGTAAAGAAAATAAAACGAAACAAGTATCTACGGCTTCAACATCCGATACAGGAAGTATTCGAGACATTGAAAAGTTTAAGGGAAGCAAAAAGTATCCTGCTGTCAGTCCATTCGTTGATATTAAATTTGATAATCGCTTAGGAAGACATGCAGTAGCTAAAAAAGATATTTCAGTAGGGACCCTTATCGTTAAAGAAGATCCCCACGTGGCTTTGCTAGACAAGGGTCGCAGTTTGACTCATTGCCAAGTTTGTTTTGTATATGTTGATCAACTTATTTTCCCTTGTTCAACATGCACAAATGTTGTCTTCTGTAGCAATGACTGCAAGAAACAGGCAGAGGCATCTTTTCATAAAAGTGAATGTTCTCTTTATCCAACCCTCGTCGGAAACTTAGATAAGTTAATTCCCTTAAGAATTCTTACTCAGAGAGGATACGAATTTTTTGCTGAGCAAAAAGATAAATTGTTGGGCAACTTAGAATCGCGTAATCGAGGTTTAACAAAAAAAGAAGTTTATCGTTCTGATGATTATGATAATATGTTATTTTTGTATCGACATGTTAATCAAAAGTCTAGCGAGCAGCTATATCTTAATGCAGCAGTCTATTTGCTTCGCATGTTGAAAAAAACAGACTTTTTTCCTTTTGAAACAGATGACAAAGTTCTGCAGGAGGGAGAACTCTTCATTGGGCGCCTCATTCTTAGACATTGCCAGTTGATAGCTTGTAATATACATGAAATAACTCAACTGAGATATCATGATTACAACCTTGTCCGCAAACATGCTGGTGAGAAGAAACATCTAGTCGAATCTATTGGAGTTGGATTATTTCCTACTTTTGCATTTTTCAATCATGCATGTGAACCAAGTGTCATCAGGTGAGTCACTTTAACAATTCAATAATAGAATGGTTTGAGAGCATCTAGCACTTATCACGATGACAAAAAGTTTCTTTAAATAATATTGATAATAACGCCTACTGAATTGTTGAACAGAAGTACAATTCTTGGGCCATGAAAAATAGTTCATGATTCTAACATTTGGTCAGTACTGGTATATATGTCCTTTGTTGGGAAAATGCAGGTATTTTGTTTAGTGAAATTTTTTAACCAGGTTCTTATGAATTTAATATTCACAAATGCAAGGTTACTGATTATTTATTCAGATGAATTTAGTAACTTATAAAGATACCTCTTTTTTGTTATTCTTAAATTGTAGACCTCATCACAGGGCAAACCATTTTTATTCAATATTTTATCATAAAGGAATGAAAACGACCAAAATACTTAAGAAATGAAGTCTGAGATGCTTAAATGAGAGCTTCATATGAACCCCTAGTTGTTTTCAAAGATACACCTATTGTCTGTTCAGAAATGAGAGAGACTACAGCAGTATCTGTATCTGTATCTGTAGAGTAGGGAGGGTGAGTGTAAGCCCACGCACTTAGGCCACATGTGACCCATTGTACATCCTCCCGAGGAGGACAGGTCGCTGGGAGACATCTCCTTTATATCGGCAGGTGTAGGCCAAGACTCGCCGAACACACACTCTCTTATTGACGATAACTCCGGGCACTCGCACAGGACATGCCTGACAGTCTCATCTTCCTGTTCACACATCCTGCATAGAGGTGTGTCCACTAGCCCCATATTATGTAGGTGTTTCCTTAGCTGACAGTGGCCAGTCAGAAATCCTACTGTAAGGCGTANTGCTAAATAAACTTGAGGCTTATGGAATCAGGGGAACCTCAGCTAACTTGATAGAATCATACTTATATAATAGAAAACAGTACGTGGTCGAAAAATGTCACATCACAAATGAGGTTATAAGGTCTGATGAACTAACAATAATTAGAGGGGTACCACAAGGATCAATTCTAGGTCCATTGCTGTACATTCTCTATACCAATGAACTACAAATGGACAACAACTTAAACACTATACAATTTGCTGATGACACAACCGTTATCCTTGAAGAACAAAATGGAGATGACTTGGAAAGAAATGTGTTCGATGCTTTAAGTACCCTGGAAGCTTGGTTTGCACAAAATCACCTAAAGCTGAACCCTAATAAAACACAGGCAATCAAATTCTCACAGTCAGCTGAAAATGATTATACTTTTTCGGATGGTAAATCAACAATAACAACTAGTAAAAGTTCAAAATTCCTGGGAATTGAGCTAGATTTTAGACTGGATTGGAAATCTCATCTGGATACTTTGTCAGAAAATGTTGCAAGGCATTGCTATGCCCTAAGAGTCATCACTAAAACAATAAATGTTCAAGCGTCAATGTCTGTCTATTATGCACAAGTCCACTCAAGACTTAAATACGGCTTAATTTTTTGGGGTGCATCTGTGAACGTTAAAAAAATTTTTTCACTTCAAAAACGTTGCCTTAGAATTATTTATAAATCCAAACAAACTGATAGCTGTAAACCTTTATTCATAGAAAAGAAAGTACTGACCCTATACAGTCAGTATATTCTTGACAGCATAATGTTTATTAAAAGCAATCCAAAGCTTTTTAACGACTTTGATAAAGCACACATCTACCCAACAAGAAATAAAGCAGATTTGGTTACTAATATTCCTAATTTTACTTTTATTCAGAAAAATATACCGTATACTCTAATAAAAATCTATAACAAACTTCCAAATGCACTAAAAAGCCTCTCTAAAACAACACTCAAAAATAAACTTAAAAACTTTCTTCTAAATAGAGCATACTACTCAACTGATGAATATTTTAAAGATACCATCCCTTCAGATTTTACCTGCTAAAATGTCTCACATTTAATTGATTTCAATTTTTAAATGTTTTTAACTGTATATTTATTACACTGACATGTTCTACGCTCATCCGGGCATTTTACTTCATTGTAATTGAACAAATAATAAATAAGAATAAGAATAAAAACTGCTCTTCGAGCAGCTTCTCGCAAAATATGACTGAGCTGTAGACTCAAGCGGACCAGCGATGTCAAACAACAATACAAAACAGTGATTGCAGGACTGGCAAGTGTTGGACTGCAATGCAAAAGACTGTCAGGAGCACAGATGAACTAAACCGTGGATAATTGATATAGGGAAGTGAACTGGAAAGCCATCTAGAGACCGCACAAAGACTCCTCGAAAATAACTTCTGTGGAAAGGTCTAAAAAGAAACCCAGAGAGGACGTAACCCCTCCCCCAGAGAGGAAATAAGAAAAGCCCAGGAATGCTTATGAACATACTGAATAATGTAGTGAGTCTATTAGAGGGCTCAGGATGACCTAATTCAGGAGGGACTAATCTTCAGTTTAAAAAAAATCATATAACGCAGAGGTCATATCGATAACCTGTGGCAATGAAAAAACAAAAGGCGGACTTGACCGTAGTAGATAACTTTATCTTGATGTTGAGAAATGAAAGAATCTAGTCAATTTCAATCGATTTATTAATGTGGAAATATGAAAACTTGCGAAATTACAAATATGTTCTCTATCAGTGACAGATTAGACAAAAGATTCAAGTAACTGTATAATATTTCAATAACATCTTTATCACTCAAAAGCATTACTCAAATAATGTCGCAATACTGAATGGAAAGCAAATAATCTAATCCCAAAAAGTCTTGATTGGAAATCAGTATTCAACTTTATAAAAAGAACTATTCCTCAAGTGACCATGAATTACCAAAAAGTAAACAAGTCATCAATCACACATATTAAACTATTCCTTCGTTATGCTAAATTATGCTGATAAATTTTTGATGTTTTAGAATTTCTACACTGACTCGAAATGAAACAATTCCTTATTAATTATATTCCAATTCATTGTTCCAATTATCGATTTAAAAAATGAAAATTTAATTAAGTTCAAATATTACTTTACTCTCTTTCTCAATATTCTATAGTTACTTTTTACATATAATTATCCACATATTTCATTATTCATTGCTTCTTCAATAATTTTTCGCTCTCTATATACTGTAAGTGCAAGAAAGAACTCATAAAACCTTTCCATAAGACAGAATGCCCAAATCTGAGTGAAATGCAAAAGAAAGTTACATGAGCGATTGTTTTTCTGCATCAAAGTTGGGAGCGAAAATTGGTTTTGTATACAAAAGTTTGAATTTTTGGTATTCATTTTAACGTTACACTAGCAGCGCCGGCTTTGATAAAAGGGACCCGCACTGTATTTTGGATTTTTTGGTAACAGCAAAAAATAGTAAGTTATTATGAGAAAGAACAAGATAGGTTGAGATTTTTGTTAAAATAGGTAGTAAGTAATAAGGAACTGATCTAGAATGAAAAAAATCCTGAGATATCAGATGTTAATGAAGTGGGACTCAAAGGTAGTGGATCGAAGTGTATTTTCACATATCGAGGAAGGTGATGTTTCGAAAAGAAACTAGTTATCGTTTGTGTGAGAAGATAGGGTGAACCATTGAAGGAAACAATCATCTTAAAAAATCAAGAACATACAAATGTTCATATGATTACCTTGACTGCAGGAGTTCAAAATCATTATATATATCCCCCAGTCCGACGCCTATTAANGAATATGCGGAAATTTAGAAGGTAAATTTGTTAGGGGCAATATTCATTTCTGGCTGGCAGCTGGTACGAAAAAAGTGAATCAGATATACTGAATCACATCATTTAAATTGTTTTCAACAGTGAACAGTGTTTATGACGGAATGTGATATGTTTGTCATAAATGATTGAAATATGTATGTCATCCAATATTTGAAAGTGCCTAAATTATCATTTTGATGAGTACTGTTGCGACCCACCCGTGATTATAAATCTTCCTCTTGAAGATGATCACTTGGTTTTACACAGATAGTCACAAACGGAAGTGAATGGTTTGTGTTATCTTAGTGAATGGTTCGTGTTATCTTGGTAGAAAAACAAACTCGGCTTCAATACATAGAAATATATTCCGCATTCATCCCCAATTTATGTCATACATAAGGAGATAACAAATTACAATTATTCTCATTTTTTCCCATTCAGGTGATAGTTTACAATGAGTGTAGTCCATAAATAACTTGAGCAAGTCCCAAATATAATTAGACTTGCCACATATATTTATTGTTTTAGCCAGGTGGATATTCTTTGTGGATTATTATTACTTTTTCGCACTCTATTTCATTACTGAATTAATATACTGAGTAATAACGATCACCTGATGATTGGTTTGCAAAATAGTTGTACAATTCAAGATACTGTTAATCAATCTAAGTCCTACTCATGCATATACTTAATTTTTCTAATGAAAAGTTTATCATTACTCAGAGCTTTCATCTTCATTTTGAAAGAACTTCGACTTCTGTTATTCAGTTGACCAGCCACTATTCATATGAATAACAGGTGTCGTTTATATAGACAAACGACAGCTCTCAAAAGTAAACTTATACGAGTTACAGATTAACAAGATCTTACAATATGCAGTAATCCAACCTGCATTAATAATAGTGATCGCTTTCACTAATCAAAGTGAGGACTATTTTAAAACAAGTAACTCAATAAGCGAAATGCGGTTCAAGTAAAAGTACTCCTATTTCAGGTTTTGGGGAAAGTGTTTTCATCAGAAGGATGAAAACTGTTCACATTTAACAATTTGCTTGTTGTTTCAAGAAAAATATAAATCCTTGTTTGAGAATTCTGAAGAGATTACAATAAAATGGGCATTCTACTTTATGAACAAATTTATGAGTTTTGTAGCTGTTGTTACAGAAGTCCTTAATGAATGAGGAGAAAGTTAAAAGCATACACAAAACAAAACTGCTACTTATCCAGNTTGCATTTTTTATATATTTTTTGTAAGACAATTATGAAAAATGATCTTCTGTTATCTATTACAGGGTGTCTCATACCAGTTTTCAGTTTGTGTAAGTTATAAACTTTTAATGTTCATATTCACATTTCTGGTATTTTTATTGTGTCCACTTCTTTCCATTACTGGTTTTTCTTTAGTTTATAGGTCAAACAAACTACTGGTTAAAATAATAATGGTAAAGACCAAACAAAAATTCAATTATTGTATTTGGGTTTCTGGTATTTTTTACTCCATTTCTAAAAACTTTTATGATAAACAGGTTTATAGTAATCCTCTTTTTTGATTACAGGTTGTCCAATATTTTGTAGGCTAAGAATTGTTTGTCATAAATCTAATAATCATTATTTTTGTGTTCCTTCTACTCTCATCAGGTTTTTGGAAAGAGTTTCTAATAAATATGATGAATAATGCACTCCTTCTGACGCAGGTTTCCTATGTTTTGTTGTTTGTGAACTACTTGTTGAAACCTTTTATGAAAGAACTGGTGAATTTTGATCCACTTTTTCAATTACAGATTGTCCTTTAAATTGTTTTCCAAAATGAAAATATTGATTATCAGTAGTTACCAAAGGTACTGGATATCAAATTACTTCAATAACAATGATTCAGACAAAACAGAAGTTATTCAAATTCACAATTGGGAAAACAGAGTGGAAATCATATATTTTATGGTGAACAATGTGACCCTAACAAATACTGATTACAATACAAGATTTTTGGGAATCAATCTAAATGGAATTCTCAACTGGAAAGCCCACTGATAACAATTAATTAAAAAACTTAATTCATTGAAATATATCAACTTACAAACAGTTTTAACAGCCAGTTGCACAACATATATTATGCTCAAGTAGAATCTATACTTTGGTATGGTGTCTGTTTCTTGGGTGGACCTTCCATAGTAGAAAATGTTTTCAGAGCACAAAAAAAGAACTCATAGCAAATTGTTCGAACAGAGAATCATACAAGGCACTTTTTAAAGAGTATGGTGTTCTAACTTTAACATCAGTTTATACTCTTGAACTGTATGTGTTCAAAAATAAATAAACTTTTACAACAAATCTGAAACTTCATCAACATGATACTAGAACCAAGAATCATTTTCATTTGTCCTTAACTGGATTCAAAGTAACACCAAGTGGACGGGAATACATTGGTCCAAAGATATATAACCACCTACCACATGATTTAAAGGCCTTGAATAGTTTCTCTGTGTTCAAAAAATCATTAGAGGATTATTTATTAGAAAAATGTTTTTATGAGAGACAGGAGATTGAAAAGTCTATAAGAGTACTGAGAAAATATACCCGGGAACACAAGCAGAAAACTTTTTAAAGGACTTTCCAAGAAAAACGGATGGAGACCCTAACTGCAGTCAATAAATCAAAGGGAATGAAACAGCTGGATCACAAAAGGCAATTAATTTATGGGCAACCCAGATTATTTCCAGAAGAATATGACAACTTGAGGGTGCAAGTTGGCGAATTTCACCGACCAAGTTGGCGCCAACTGATGCATTTCTGGTAAAAGGGCTTGTTTTAGATTCATTTAAGTCAGAGATTTTAGTTTCACCTTTTACTACGTACTTGCTTATAAAACAAGTTCAACATGCTGGGAAACGAATTGACACGATTTATGAATAAAATAAGTGAAAAACTGATGTTGAATGGTGTTATTGAAAAAAAAAAAGATATAGATAATGTACTAGAAACTGAAAAATAATTGGAAGGTACTAGGTAGCAGTCATCACACCACTTTCCTCAGCTATCTACGGTATTGATTGGATAAAAAATAATAAAATCGTAGGGCGTAGGGTAACCTGAGTAAATGTGTGAATACTGCCCCCAACGATTGTATTATTATTTAATCTGATCGATACCATAGATTGCCGAGGAGAGTGGTGTGATGACTGCTACCTAGGTTGTTACTTAGGCCAGTGAAATTATTCCCCTGAATTATCGTCAAATTTTTTGAGTTACTAAATGGTATAGAACAGTTCATTCTTATGAACTAAAAACAATTATAGGATTACAATTTATTTCTATATATCTTTATTGAAGACCATATTTTTGCATTTCTGGTGTTTCTTCTTGCATTTCGGAAAACTCTTCTATTGAAAATGATGGAGAGTGATATTCTTTTCAAAGATTATAAATTGAATACCAAAATAACGATGATAATGAATAAAAATCTAATAATGTAGTTCTTCAGACAATAAAGTATATTTGATTGATTGATTGACAGAATGATTTCAATCATTGCATTTGATAAAAACTCAGCCGTCATTCTTATTCAAATATTATTTGACCATGAATGAGTCCACTTGTGATAAATTAGTTGTGCCTGCTCTGATGAAACTTTTCTGGACTGAACACGTATTTATTCAAACCTCAAACAAGAAATGCTGTGCTTTATAACAGAGCAGTCGCTGTACCGATAATCGCACATATCTCGTGACGTCACACTAGCTTTCGACAAATGCGCAGTTTTAGGATCGTGTATATTGATAACAGTAAATGCTTTCATTATGAAATGCTTGTGATTGTATTCTGGATATCAAAATATGTAAAAAAAACTCACAAAATCAGATTTGACTGAACGACTCTCTTGAGCACGTCATGCAATGTTTGTTGAATGTTACAGGTACAGTGATAAAACGAGAATGTTAGTAAGAACCATAAAGCCAATAAAGGCTGGAGAGATGATTTATGATAATTATGGCCCGAACTACTTATTCATGAAATTGCAAGATAGGCAGCAAACCCTAAAGAATGGCTTTTATTTTAAATGTGCTTGCGTACCATGCTTAGAGAGATGGCCTATGGCTTCAAGTTTGGAAACAGTTATAAAGGTTCCCTGCAAGACTTCCACTTGTGATTTCGTGTTTTCTGTAACACGTACCAGAAGACCACGACGTTGTTTGCTTTGCCGCAAAGAGCTTACTAATGCTCATATTAAGGAAATCACAGAGGTAATATAAACTCTTTTTTTCTTAACGCATTGAAACATTTGACATTGCACTTTATACAATTATTTGATAGAAGTATATCCTTTTTGAATCTGTTTGTGGCAGTAAGTTTCTTCTGTGTTTTTACTTTTCATTCGTGATGTGTAGTTAAATATACGACTGATCTGTTTCAAAGATATTTTTTGTTGAACATGCTAGTAGATGTCTATACAATGCTGTTTTTTTCGGCATTTGGGATTTGATTTTGAGAAGATGCTTATTGCTCTGTTCAGAAAGTACAAGACTTGGAGATTCTAAGACGAATTTGAATTTAACTACAATTTTTATGTTGAGGGCATTTTCAGAAGAGCATTTCAATTTGAACAGTTCCAAAATGACTATAAAATCTGTTTCAAAAAGTAATTAATGTTATCAACTCCTCTTTTCTTCTAATGTTATTTGTGTATCGCATTTGAAACCACAAGTTTAGTCATAACAGTTTTCTTAATTTTCCTATTACTTTCATAATTTTTTCCGCATACCCTATTTGAGAAATTTAGCAATTTTTTTATGATTTTCATTATGTTAGAATTTTATACTTCATAGGGATACTGAAGAAAATGTTAATGAACGTTTCTTGCTATGATGACGTATTCTGTATATTTCATAGGATATAGAATAATATAACATTAGAAGATATTTGTCCTCAAGCGGTCATACATGTTGGTGGGGATTTCCATGTGTATTATCACGAATCACCATGTGTATAACCAATTAATTTTGAACTGCTGAAATCGTATTTCAAATCAGTTAACAGAAAATTTAAGGGTATAGTGGAAAAACGAGGTTCCATTTCAACAGATTCTGAGGAAATCTCAACTTTCAATATAATAACATAAGCTTTCACGGCTGGAATCATGAATAAATAAAACAAGATCTGGACTGGTAGGCCTTGATTGAATGGTACAACTTTGAAGCTGATATGAACAATGTGATAAAAATAGACAATCGTGAACTTGAAATGCTAAAAGACTGGAAATAGGAGGATGAACTTCAACCTTATTTCTCGGGCGTGCATCGTTCTTCAGCTGTGCAATGTATTTTCAAACCCGATTTTTAGTAGAACTTAATTGTTGGTATTGGTATTGTTGATACTTCATGTCACTATCCAACAGATGCCACTGAAATATCAATTTCAACAAAATATAAAACCTCATTGTTTTTCCACTGAACCATTCAACTGATGTGCTTCCTAATTTTCAGATCATTTTATCAAAATTTGCTTTCTTCAATAATAATTTTAAATAGGCACCGTAATACTTCTTCAATTCCAACATGATTTATTAAGGGTTATATTTCAAGTGCACCAAGTTTAATTGCTTACAATGTACACAAATCCATAATTTTCGAAATTTTGCTGAACAAAGAATTGATAAAATCTCAAAATTGTATGATAAAGAGTTTGATCTCAAATTATTATACAGGAAATGCATGCATTTCGATCGATAAAGCACGAGTGATATATGTTGAGAATATTTACAGAAAAAAAGAGGATAATATGAACTCAAACAATTTTTTTTCAAAATCCAAATTTCAGGATTTACGTGAAATATGTGCACTGGCTTATATTCACTTCAATTGGTTAAACGGGTATAGCACATTCAATCTCCTTAAAACTCTGTAAACGCTGTCTAGCCTTCAACTGTTACATGGTTTATATGCATTGAAAAAAATAATCGCATTTATTTTCAGCCCATCGAATATTATTGTAATTATGGAGACAAAATGTTGCAAGAACAAAAATTTGATGACGCATTGAAAGCGTATAAAACTGTGTTAGACCTCAAGTATGCTCACACTAAACGACCAGACCTAGAAACAATAAAAATTCAGCAACGGATCGAACATATTTTTGCTAGAAATGGAAACGTTGCCCTTTCCCAATAAATGGTGACTTCTTTTATGATCCCGAAATGCTTTCTTGTTCATGTTTATTCGTTACTTATATTCACAAAGTTTTTTTAATATCCAGAATATTTCACGTTTATTTGTTCAAAAATCTTGTTGTTTTATTTTTTAGTATGAAATTAGTAGTTTGTGTAGTATTCTAGATTTCCTGTTTAATCTGTATTTACTGATTCAATGTTCAATCTGTATTGTATGAAAAGTTCTCAATAAAAAATCACCAAAACACCCGGTGTAGTTTTCTACTGGATTTTAATAATACTACATTGAGGTAACTTCTATAACCCCGATAAGGGATATTAGGCAGCTTAATTTATGTTTTTCATGTTGCAGTTTTTTGCATAAAAATTTGCAAGTCTCAACAATCCCTCATTTCTACATAACAACTTGTTAAACATGCACTACAAAATTACAATTATGAAAAAAAATGTATTTTCAAATGTTTGTTTTTCTCTGTCGATTCTTTTTTTTCGCACTATTCAAGGGATTCAAAAGGTAATATCAACACACTGGAAAAATAAATAAAAAAATTTCTGAACTTACAAAATTTATATTTGACACCACAGTGTAGAGATGGAAATACTTTTCAAACCCCTACTGATTTATGCTTTTCAAACTTCTATTAATTTTCTCAGTGAAAATTTAGATTATTCAAAAGTGTACGAGATGTAGAGTACTTTATTTGATCATTTTACATACTACATTTCACATTTATGTTGGGCAATTCTACTTCTACAATACATTAAAAAAATATTTTAAACTTCATTTAGTTGATAAATGTTTATACTCCATGAATGAATACTTCCAAACAACTAACCAACCTGACTGTTCTAATATTATGTTATATTGTTTGAAGAAATAAAATTGATTTGATTGATTTGACAATATACAATTTAAAATACGAATAATACGTAATTTTCATTTTTCTCTATTTTTACATAAAAGAATTCATCCAGCGTGTAATTAGCTTTTTATATGACTATGTATTTTGAAAAAGTGTCAATTACGTGACCGTTTCTTATTGGGTAAGTAGGCAAAATTATCCATAAGTCACACCTTCGCGGCCAAACACGAATGGAAAAATTTTACAGTTCTGTTTCAATTATTTTCAATCGGAAATGAGCCTTCCCGAGCTGAAAGGGCCGAAGGTGAAAAATCAGACAAAGAAGGATACCTTCCGGAGAAGAAGGATACCTTCCAGAGAAGAAGGATACCTTCCGGCGAAGAAGAATACGTTACGGCAAAAGAAGAATACCTCCTGCATTACCGGGAGTCGGAAGTCTTCGGTAACTCCTGCCTCCTCCTGCGGTGACTTGAAAACGGGGCTTAATCCAGTGGTGTTATGCGACCCACACCGAAGGATGAATGAAACCTGGGCCTCATTAGGTTTTACTAACGGAGCCTCTGGGATACCAGACCTTCAAGAGTACTTGCATCCAGCATCGTCCTCACACTCGTAAAATTCATATATAACAAGATAAATAAAATAGAAAAGAAAGTACTGACCCTATACAGTCAGTAAATTCTTGACAGCATAATGTTTATTAAAAGCAATCCAAAGCTTTTAAACGACTTTGATAAAGCACACATCTACCCAACAAGAAATAAAGCAGATTTGGTTAAATCGTCCTCTGTTTCCTTATCTGATGAATGAGTTGCCCTTGAGTTACTAAAACTCATTATTTCCTCAACTTCCCTATCATTAAGTTCGTCCAAAGTAATATTTTCCTGATCCTCTTCATAATTCAAGTTTTTATCAGCCGGCAAATAAGATTTTTTTGTGGGTGGCAGGGAACCGCCACCCGAATGAACACTCATGATTATAAATTAGCTCAAACTAACATAATGTTTTTTCTTTTATGTTTATAGAGAATGAAATTTTAGATTGAGAAAATGTGAAAAATTAGTAGGAAAAGAGCACACCTGAATCCAACTTCGTTGCAAAAACTCCTGGGTAGACAGCACGATGCAAACACCTCAACAGTCAATCAACGAATCCTTTCCACCCTATAGTCAATAGAAAAAAATCATTATTCATAATTGGAACAAAAATGTTTTCAAAAATATATGGAAAAATATCAATGACACAAAATATGACGAACTTGTTTTGAAAAGAAGGATTATTGATCCAAAACAAGCGCTTCACCCGAAGGTTCCACCTTCGGTTTTAGGTTTTACCTTTTGTCAAGGATTATTGATGTTCATATGTTTAAATACGATGGTACTTTCTTATATTCAAGTGAAGTTATAAAGCATACCATGAGGCAAATATTTTGTATTCATCAATTCAATTTGTGTGGGTTTTCATTTCTGGAACAAGTCCTGATTCTGGTTACTATTATACCTTGTCATTGCACGGTCCTGACTAGTTCCTATTCAAAAATACTTTGGTGAATGAAGCTTCCATATAACAGCTTTGATATAGCAGTTGCAAGGGCATGATTCAAGTGATTCTCCATAATATTTCTCTTCATAGTTTGTCGCAGACAGGATAACGTGGTGCTGCAAGTTTTGTTCCAAGGTGCTACTTTGCATGACTATGCCTATCTACACTTTATTAGGTAATTTTACTTTCTGTTGATTTGTAAAATGTTTTCCAATACTTCAAAACTACTTCAAAACAAAGAATTAAAACACGTCAAAAAGAGGTTATTCTTCTTCTTTTTTGATTTTTTGACTCCAAGGCGCAGTAGACCAGTCACCTCTTACTACATAACTCCCGTTATGCAATAACCGCTTCGTCCGGGAAACCAGGGCGTGTTGCACAAGTGTCCACGTGAAATTCTGCTACTGTCTGTAAATTGTCTAATACTTTCGAGTCCACATGACACTATTGCCAATAGACAGTATAGTATATACGAAGTTAATTCGAATGGCGTAAAAACTAAATAGTTAGCGAACGTCAGTAGTTCCTTTGTTCGGCATGGGCGGCGTGGTATAAATTTTTTGTGTAATCATTTTTAATAATCTAGATTATATGCTCTTTTGTAAGTTTTAATAGCCTTTTTGTGATTTAAGTTTTGCTGTTGACTTTCGCATTTAACCTGAAGCTTCGAGCTCCTTCAATTTGTTGTTAGTATTCTGGTATGGTAACCAGATCAATTATTATCCGGATTTAATGGATGAAGACCACATTTTCTGAATCCATTGATAATATAGGTATTCATTTAACAGTTATCCAAAATTGTTTGAAACACAAAAATTTGATTTGTTGACTGTGACAGTATTTTTTGAAAGGCGTTGCCATTTTCTTATGATTTATTGCATTCCGATCTTGATGACCGAAAAACACTGACATCTTCAGGTTACAAAATGTGAGTTGAACTTCGCGAAATACTGTAATAGTATATTATTCAAAGAGCAAGAAATGTGGCCCATTAGTCGTGAGAATGAAATCATTCGAGCGAGTATTATCTATTTCTCACAAGTAGAATACTATACTTTTTCTATCACTTATAACAGGAATATTTTAAAATAAGATTCAGTTGTGAAGGATATCCCGAATGAGATTTTGTTGGAGAATGTATTTTCCGTTTAGCCTCAGAAGTCGGAACTTGTGCGAGCTAAGAATCAACGAGGTCTTACCATTTAACGTGCGATTTCTAGCATTTAATAGTGATATTATTAAATTTCATTATAAAAACCTTTTATTGACATAAACCATCTATAATCATATTTCGAGCAATTTCCATGAACAAAATCATATTTTGGTAATAAAATTAATGATGTAACTCAAACAGTTGGATATCATAACAATATTCATGTCCACATTCATTTTCCATTACTGATGGTACTGGTAGACGATTATTTCATCGGATTTCGAATTTTTTCCACAGTAACATTTTTATTTTTCATCGAATCATCTATATATCCTTCCGACACAATTGCTGACTTCAACCTTCCATGCATCCACTAGCAGGGTTGTAGATGATTTTCGAAACGTATGCTCAGTACAAAGTTCTGGATTTGGAAGTTTTAAAAATGGTGCAATCTGTTTACCCATAGCTTTGAATTTTTCTATTCCAATTCTTTGACTGGTGCATTTACCTTTCTGTTAAATCAGAAAAATTAATCTTACAATACATTACTCTATCGCAGCTTGATATATTCAATACAAATATGACAAAAATGCCCTGTTATCGTAAACTTCCAAACTAATTTTGTTTTGGTGCTGGGTATATAGTGACTACCTACTATAGTCGATCCAAGATCTTTCAAGTACCTTTTTTCATTGAATGTTGTTCATTTGCACGACAAGCTCCTATAATTCCCATAATCAATGCAACATAAAAAACATTTTCTATTTTTGTTACTTCATCAGTTTCAAAACAAGACGTTCTCCAGGCCAATATCAATTCAAGTAACGATAATAAGCGTCATAGGACGTTAACATACTTTGGTGAGCCTACCAATAACATTGCTCGTTTTTTGAAAAAAAATGACTTGGATGTGGTTTTTTTGTCTTACAGAACAAATGAAAATTTGAGCAAATTCATTGAAACCCTCAGTGTTGGATAGATCGCATTGATATAAGTTGACTTGCGGTTCTTGTCAAAATTTTATACTAGGCCAAGCGGGAAGAACCTTTTCCCAAAGACTAAAAGAACAAAGGAGTAATTTCTTGAATGTGAAGACCTACCACATTTGCAAACCACCTCGCGACAGAGGGGCAGGATTTCAACCACGACTATGATGTCGTATAACATTTGAAAGAGAAAGGTTTGAAACTCAATCTTATCGAATACCTGAAAATTATTCTTTTGAATGACCAAATAGAATTGAATTTTTCCTCTCCCTTGAATCTGTTTTCTATTGTGAAAATTAGTAATGAGTTTATCACTTGTTTATTTAATAGGCTGGTAAAATTTCTTTTCTTATTAATTGATTTATACCTAAACTCAGGGGAAATGATCAGCCATTGAGTGCGTAGAATGTCATATGAGATTCAAATTGTAATATTGAGCACTAATTAGGTAGAATTCAGTCAGCATGAACACGCCTGACGAAGCTATTTTTTAGCGAAACACGTGTTGCGTATTTGTAAACTATCTAGCAAAAATCTCACAATGAAGTGTTTTTTGAATGCTTGATTGATTTTCATCAGGTATCTGCCAATTCCATCACATATATACCTTGTTAATTCACCCTTAGATGTTGAAATATCAGCTGCCAGAAGTTTTGTAATAAAAATCAGAACAAATTTAGCTTGAAGTTACAGAAATATTGTGTTTTAATACGAAGAATACAGGAAACATTTTTTCATGAAAGTAAATGTAGCAGAACTCAACATAATAACATGGCAATTTGGTGTTAATTTGGACGTTGAGTAACTCACAAATCTTGGAATGGAACAACTAACAAAATTCTAAATAGGTATTTCTCACATTGAATCCGCTAGTTATTTATAACATTATAAGATATAATATGAACAATTTCTAATATCAGTTTCATTCAGTAACTTGCATACTCGCAATCTGTAAAATCGTTAAACTTTTTCCGTCTTTCGTGAAATGCTCGTAATAGGATAATAATTTTCAACGTGTAATGCGCGCGATAGTGCGCACACGAGAGAGGGACAGAAATAATTCCCGCGAATTCAATATTGTTTTGTTTGTTGGTTTGTCACTCAAAACTAAGGAAATCTATTTACTAATCAAATAAAACCTAGAGGGTATATAGCAGTTCTTTGATTGTTGTGAGCAGGTGAAAATGGCGGAGGCAGGAACTTCTAATATGAGACCAGTTACAAAAGAAGAAATGAGTTTAAGAACAACTTACGAAAAGAGGATTAAGCGGCCTTTATTTCTTTTAGATGGCATTGGAAAGGATTTGTTGGTATCAGCGGACGAGAAACATATGGGAAATGAGTGCTTTAAGAAAAAGGAATACAGAAGAGCTCTCGAGCACTACAACAGAGGAATGCGATTCTGTCCTCAAAATACTGGTAATTTCTTCTTCATAACCTATTTGTCGAAATACCATACAAGGCATTATTTGAAAGACATTTTTTGTGGTGTCAATGTTTCCTACTGTTTTTTGGGTGTAGGTGTAACCTTCCTCAAATTTAAAAATAAACGAAGCTGAATCAGTAGATAATCTGATGAAATGTAATAAAGGGCAAACTGAAAAGTGACTGTGTAATATAAACCTCTGAAGAGTCCAGTTAGTCAGTAACTTGTATTCATGAATTTTACCTACAAATTGAACTGAGAAAAGGAAAATAAATTTCTACACTAAGCCTTTGTGAAGTATGCCAAAAGAAATATAGCTGTTTACATTTGAGTATTTAGTTGTTTTTAATTGAACTTTGGGTTTTGAAAACGGAAAAGAAAGCTTAGTATAGAAATATCATTTTTGCAATTGATTATTCAATTTGTATGCACAATTTATGAATAAAAATCACTGACTAAATATACTCTTCAGTGATTTATATTACTTACACAGTAACTTTTTTGGGGGAACTTTTCAGTTTGTCCTTCAACACACTTCAGCAGATTCTCTATTGATTTAACCTTGTTTATTTTTCAGAAACAGTAAGAAACATTCAAGGCATATACTCATTATTTTTGTATTTGAACTATTGAAAAATATCTGGCCCTGTTTTCATTTTCAACCCCCTGCGCTGCATCGGCCATTACAAGGAATACGTGTACAGTGGTTTCAGTGGTCGTGCCCGGTTATTTTTTTCATGAATGAGTGTGGCAGACCGTTCATTATAATCGATTTTTTTAGTATGTGAGAAATTCTTAATTGGATCACAATATAGGCAATCAAAATGAATAAAGAAACTGATGAACGTCATCAAGTGTGCTGTATTCCTGTTGATTTTTTATTTGACTTCAACACATTTTTTTCGTCAAACATCGTTTTCTAGTAATTTCAATCGTAATAGAAATTCCAAGAGTGATTTCAAAATTCAGATGAAAGTGGTTCAAGTCTGATGCTACGTCAGATCAATAAATACATGCACGTTAACTACTTAGTCATTATGATTGACACATTTTTGACAGAAGTACCACTAAGGTTTTCGTAAATCAACAAGGAATTATAATGGCTCAAGCCCAAACTGAAGGAAACACTCAGCCTGAAGCTGTATGATATTTCAACTAAGCGATTCTAAGCGGTCCCCACACTATTCAGATGAAAACAGTTTATTCAATTTCTTTGAATTTTCATTACTGTAATAGTATGCTCTCTTTCCTAATTCGAAACTAATATATTTCACACAAACCGAAACATAAATAAATCTGTCCATAAATTTTATAGTTGATTATCTAAACATTTCCTTCTCTGCAATATTTTTAATCACAAAGGATTTTTGGCCAACTTCAAATTATCTGACAATTATTGAATGTTAGTTATATGCCTATTCTGTATAGGATGAATAAAATAAGCATTCAGTTCGGAATCTTTGGTTGCACTTGTGTTGGTGTTTTTTTCACAGTGATGACTTTTTGTCTTAAACATATGAAGGGAACAGTCAAACAATTTTGAGTGAAACTTTCCTACATAAAATTTCAGTTTTTTTGTCTTTAAAGCTCAAGAATAGTTTTTCAAATTAACTGTAGTACAAATTGCCTCTACCACAAATTGCCTTTTACTTCAAACTTTTATAGCATCGTAATAATTCTAAAGGAAACAAGTAACTTGCTCCTCAACTATTTCGTAGGTCTCAAGCGGCTTAAAAAATAATTAGTGAAAAATGTGAGTAATATAATTGGACATTATTCAAACGACAAACAGTAGTCAAAAATATAAATATTGGGTTTGGCATATGAATTCTATTGGATTCGTGCATATATATTGATTAACAATTTTATTCGATAGTTGAAACATACAATTTATACAGTTATACTTCAATAAAACAGCAGTTCAGTTACTTCACTAGAACACTTTGGCCTCTCATCCTTTCAGAAAGTTGAAAATAAATAAATGAAAGTGGTAAAAAACGTAGACATTTTCATTTCTTTTTTCATTATGATCTTCTACCACGTAGTAACGGCTACATCCATCAATTTATTGAAAATATGAGTTAACTTGTACAGTAACGTCATTTCAATCCACATAATTCATGAAAAGGTAATTTTCATATATAAACGCTCCTCTTTTTAAAAATCCTTTCTTAGTGCGCATCCAAGACCTAAGAAGCAACTATACATATAGGTACCAAATTTTAGCCTCCTAGGAGGATAAACAGGGATGAATGAGTGAGTGTTAAGTGAGTCACTTTCGCATTCATACGTATAGATATAAATTTTTACAAAATAAATAGGTCATCAATCGAACAAGTAATATTCTTTTCCGATATAGTTTCAGAACTTTCAGATATCCGCGTTGGCTACTGCCTCCAAGTGTAAAGGATAAGTTTGCACGGTACGGTGATCATCATCATGTATCTTCCCAACTCGTTTTCCACTCCTCTCACTCTCAACAGAATGTCCCCATCTCATTTCAAATTTCTTTGACTTCATTTCGAACCTTTTGTATCTTTCATCTTATTCTATTATAATTTTTTTCAAACATTTGTCTGCGGCAGTAACGAACGTTGATTCGTTATTGTCGCAGTAACAGACTTTGAAATATAACTTTCGTCTTCGCAGTAAACGCACATACCACTGATGATACTAGCCCGGATTTTGCTCTCTTCGATCGTAGCTCCTAGCGTAGGTTCCTAGGAAAATAGATATCTCTATTCTGGGCCTGCGACTGAAAACACCTGCACCAGAACCAGACGGTGTTTTTGATCCATATGTGAACCAACAACTATCTGCTCTTAATATTTCCTTCTCCCGGAGGATCTAGTCCTCTCTACTCGGGAACAGTACTTTATAAGGCAGTTCGTAGTTGACCGTTGGAGGCATAAAGTCAGAGGTCATTTCCAGAATGCTGCGACTTCCAGTGTCAACCAGCGGTCTGTTGTACTCTACATTAAATTGATTTGTGCAATTGGCAATGTGCACAAGTCTGTATGCAGTCCGCTCTCTCTCTTCAGAAAATGTGGAGAGGAGGTAGCCTCTAGAAGGATCACCATGGCCGCTGACGGCGTGGTACTGATGGCTCCATTGATGGCCAGACAAGCCTGTCTCTGTAAGCCAGAGAGCTTCTCTTCAAAAATACTGTATCCCGGTGCTAACCAAGATAGACAGTTTTAGTCATCTAATGATTCTTAATTGGTTAGCGACACGTGCGTCCAGATACAGTACCTTGTATTCTTGTGTGGAAAAAGTGCTTTCAATAGACTGATTTTCCGCCAGAGATTTCAATTCTACCTATCAAAAAACTATGAAAAAGAGATTAGAATATTTCATACTAATTAGAAATCATTCATACAGAATGTGGAAATAGTAAACTTATTATTTTCATATTATAGTTTTCCATCCACATGAACACAATTGTTAAAATGAGCAATTCCATTGAAAAATGGATAAGATTTTTGCGAACAGTTTCTTTGGTTTTTTGGTCCATTTGTTACAGAGACGTCTATCGTTCTTTTTTTATTGCTTCTTTCGCAGTGGTTTTCTTATTCTTTCTTTTGTTTCCAATTCTTCTTTCTGGTGTTATATTGAATCACAATTGGAAAACATAATAATCACACTGTAAGTGGACAGCGCCGTACTTGTAACGATATCAAAAATGTGTGATCCAGAACATCTTAGGCTAATTGTTTCGTGAGAAGACAGGGAGCACTTTTTATCGCCAAAATCATAATATGTTCATGTTTGGTTTCAGACGGAGCCTTACAAGTTCTCTGCATACTTTTAGGCAACAGAACAACAGTCAACATGGAGCTTAAACGTTATGACGAAGTTTTCAAGGATATAATTTATCTTGAGGAAATTGGAAAATATCCAAGTTTATTGACATATAGAATATTATGGAGAAAAGCAAAGTGCTTTGAAGCTCATGGCGACTTTGTAACGGCCGATATATATTACGAAGAATCACTCAAATTATTAATGGAGAATAGCAATTTAACGGGAGAAGAACTCCAGAATAAAATTAAAGCTATCGAATATTCCAAAGAAAATAAAACAGCACAACTTGCTACAACTTCAGCATTAATTTCAGGAAGGTTCCCAGATATTGATAAGTTCAAGGGAAGTAAGAAGTATCCTGCCGCCAGTCCACTGATTGATATAAAATTTGATGATCATTTAGGAAGACACGCAGTCGCTAAACAGGATATTTCAGTGGGAACACTTATCGTTAAAGAAGATCCCCACGTGGCTTTGCTAGACAGGGATCGCAACTTGACTCACTGCCAAGTTTGTTTTGAATATGTTGATGAATTCATCATCCCCTGTTCAACATGCACAAACGTTGTCTTCTGTAGCAATGATTGTAAGAAACGAGGAGATACATCATTCCATAAAACTGAATGTTCAATTTATGCAACTCTCATCAGCAATATAGATAAGTTAATGTCCTTGAGAATTCTCACTCAGAGAGGATTCCAATTTTTTGCTGAGCAAAAAGATAAACTGTTGAGCAACTTAGAATCGTGTTACCGAGGTTTAACTAAAAAAGAAGTTTATCTTTCTGATGATTATGATAATATGATATTCTTGTATCGAAATCTGGATCAGACGAAATGTGATCAGATATATTATAATGAAACAGTATACCTGCTCCGTATCTTGAAAAAAACGGACTTTTTTCCTTTTGAAACAAATGACAAAGTTCTGCGTGATGAAGAACTTTTCATTGGACGACTCATTCTCAGACATTGCCAGCTGATGGCTTGTAACGTACATGGTATAAATCAACTGAAAACTTCTGATTACAACCTTACCCGCAAAGGAGCTGAGGAGAGGACACAGCTAATCGAATCTATTGGAATTGGATTATTTCCTACTCTCGCACTTTTCAATCATGCATGTGAACCAAGTATCATCCGGTGAGTCACTTCAACAAATTCACTAATAAAAGGGGGTAATAATAATGAGAGCATCTATCATTTATCAAAATGACGAAAACGTTTCTTTGAATTTTTCTCTGGTGTAATCAGATTTGACCTGGACCATTACGCCGATGGTCATATCAAGGTCAAAATGGCTTTCAGGGCCAAGGTCAATGTCATTAACTCCTCAACTTTTTCTGAATTTTTTTTCTAGAATGTATTCCTTATTCCACCGTTTCCATACTTTTGAAAAACCCATTGTAGTGTAAATAATTCATAATAATGAACTTTTGAGGTTGCCAATGTAATATCTTACCACAATGTTGAGCAAAAGTACAATATTTGAATACTAACAATTTCATTTAATTAAAACTTTTATCGGCCATACCTGGGATAAAAGTTTTTGTTGTGGAAATGCAGGTATTCTCTTTAGTGACAGTTTCAACCACCTTATGAACATGGTGTGTGTCTAACAAATTGTCAATGTTGTCGCATCGCCTTTGATTATGTCAGCCGCAGTAGCAGACGAAACGCCAGGTATTAAAATTTGTTAGACTCTTATGAATTTTATATTCACAATTTCAGGGTTACAGATCACTGACGCGGATGAATTTAGTCAGTCGTTGTTCATGAATAAATTGTAGACCTCTTTCCAGGGTAAATTAATTTTAAAACTCGTTATTTTCAAGTAATGATGAGAAAAGGACTGGGAAATTAAGTGTCTTATGCATAAATGGACGCCCCATAAAAATCCTTAGTTGTTTTAATGCAACACTCAGTATATGAGTAATAATAGTTTTTGAAGAGTCGTATTTATGTACTTATAATATTTATTCGTGCGTGTTATGTATATTTTATACTCCCGTAGTATTATAATCCGTTTAGCCTCAGAAGTCGGAACTTGTGCGAGCTAAGAATCAACGAGGTCTTACCTNTTCATCCTGACTCGTTTCGTCAGGATGTTGGGAATTTTTCAACCATTCATACGTGTTTAATAAACTAATTATTTTTGGTTTAATACTTTCGGGAAGTCCCGAAAGTAAATCTTTCATTTTTTTAATAATATTATATTCCTCGTTCGGATGATGTAAAACATTAAAAGTAGATTGAGATGTTCCCGCTTTTGTGTTAGCAGTCCTGTTGAGCATGACTCCTGTTTTGGGTTGTGGTATTTGTCCATTTGGATATAGTAGGTATTCGTTTAAGTTTTGCATCTCATTATTACTGTGGACAGGTTTGGAAGTTTTGATTGTTTGAGAAAAGGTTCTTTTATTAATTGTGTTTGTATGGTAGATATGTCTTCTTTGGGAAGTAGTAATTATGTTGTTTGGGGGAGGTTCTGATCTATTTCTTAGGGTAGGGAATTCAGTTATATTGTTAGTATTAAAGTGGTTATTTTTTGGAAAGAATTGAATGGCTTCATGAAAAGAGAGGTTTTCTAGACTCATTTTTTCTCTGATTTTTTTCTGCCTGTCAAATTCCGGACATTCTTTACTGAGAGTTTTGTGATATTCACTTTTACAATTGAAACATTTTACAGATTGATCCTCCTCATCCTCGTGTTGTTCTGTGCAGCTGTGACATCTGCGTTTTCCCTTACAGTTCTTTTTAGTATGTCCGTACATGAGGCAATTAAAACAATGGGTGACTGGCGGAATGAAAGGAATAATGCTAAAGCTCATGTAGCAGATTTCTACATGTTTGGGGAGATTAATGTCTTCAAAAGTAATTTGAATAGTACCAGTTGCATGATATTCTATTTTGTCCCCTTTTACCACTTTCCTGTTCATTCTCTTGACACCTAAAACTTTATATGGACTTTTGATTAATTTTTTTAAATACTCCTCGTGAATACCCTCTGAGATTCCTCTAATAATTCCCTTACATGTTACTCTATTATACGGAATGAATGTTTGATAACCTTGCTCAATTAAATCTTTGTTTGTAACAAAATCATTGGCTGCATGCCTATTGTTAAATTCAATCCCTATCTTATTTCTTCCCTTGTTTTTAATTCTAATAATATGATTAAGTTTCAAATCACTTATGTCTTTTGCTATCTTTAGGTGGTTGAATTGACCAATATTGTTGCCTGAGGTCTCGTTGGCCTCTACTATCACCAGATAAGGTCCAAGGTCGTTTTCTTTGTAAAGAATAATTTCTCTTTTTTCTTCATTATAATCGTCCTCTGTTTCCTTATCTGATGAATGAGTTGCCCTTGAGTTACTAAAACTCATTATTTCCTCAACTTCCCTATCATTAAGTTCGTCCTAAGTAATATTTTCCTGATCCTCTTCATAGTTCAAGTTTTTATCATCCGGCAAAAACGATTTTTTTGTGGGTGGCGGGGAACCGCCACCCGAATCAACACTCATGATTATAAATAAACTCAAACTAAGAAAATGTTTTTTTCTTTTACGTTTATAGAGAATGAAATTTTAGATTGAGAAAATGTGAAAAATTAGTAGGAAATGAGCACACCTGAATCTAACTTCGTCGCAAAAACTCCTGGGTAGACAGCACGATGCAAACACCTCAACAGTCAATCAACGAATCCAAATCCTCTGTTAAAATTGAACTCAGGCTGCTACTTACATCATTTTTGATTTCTTCCTTTATTTCTCGGGTAATAACCATTTTTCATATAGTTGAACTGTTTTTCAAGTCTCAACTTATTTAACTTTGATCTGGTCAATTATTAAACAATTAAAGAACTTACTTTTGGTGATTTGACACTCAAATCGGGAGCTCTCAAATGAACGTGTTCACTCACCACACATCTGGCCTGAATCGATGTTTCGCCGTAAGACAGTTGTCTTATCGGCTCTTCAGTACCAAATACGGGTTATTTTATGAAAAAAAACTCTCAATTCGTTGTATAGAGTTAATTTTTGAAATTGATTGCTTCCTTTCTTTCTTTGGAAGATTCCCACATTTTTTGAATCAAGATGGACAAATAGAAAGCCAAAACCTTTATTTCCCAATATATTACCAGTACTTGAACTACTTGTATCAAAGCACATCGCTTTTATTTCATGACAAAGGTTCCTATCAGTCACAGTTCAGAGAATGACTGGAGCTTGGCGTATTCCCTTGCCATTAGGTTAAAACGATGCCTTCAAAAATGTCTCAGTATTTATTCCTGAAATAAGTTTCGGTAGCCGTTCTGCTCCTGCTTTAACATCTTTCGTAGGAAGCACCTTTACATCCCAAGGAACTACGTAAGACTCATGGATATCTTTTTTTATTGTGTCAACAAATTTGTTCCTTTCTGAAATACGCGTACTGCAAATGGTGGATTAACTCTAATTATATTTATCAATATCTAGTCCCAGACTATTGATAATTGCCATAATAATGTATATCGAATTTCTATCACTAGTGCTGATACTGATTCCGAAGTTGAGATATTATCTTTTTTATCGTGGGTACCGGCATTTCATTTTCAAAATCTGAGTAAGTTCACTTCAATTCGCAAGAATTCGATATTTGGCAACAAATACTATTTGGGGACAAAATTTCAGAGTTGAATGCATAATTATATTAGCTAAGAACATATTATAAATTTGATGAACAAAATTTTATTCAAAGACAAAAATTATTTTCTGAAAAAAAATGAGCGTCAAAAATAAAAGAAATCCTTATGAATGTTGATATTTTTCATTAATGATCAAACATTTTTCATTAATATACTACCTGCTGAAAAAAAACCAAGTTACGTCACGACGTTTCGATTGTTGGTATCCACAATTGTCTTCGGGTGATAATAAGTCCAGTTAGGACTTATTCCTTCAAAATCTGAGTATTTATAGGTCATTCAAGTGCTTTTACCTATCCCCTCTTCCCTCTCTCTTCGCTTAATTGGTTTTAGCGGAAGATGACCGTTTGGCGGAATAATGTTGGTACGGTGCTCTTATCAAACTTTATCTCTGCCGATTAATGCTTCTCCGTGCGACGCATTTCCAGCCTTGACCATCAAAGAAAATGAAAAAACAATAGCTGGAAAACAAATTTTTTAAATATACAATTATGCTCAATATTATCTCGCCTGGAAATTGTTTATAGTGTCACCTCACAAACCACAAGAGGAGACAGATGGGTTTCCGCGGCTAAGCTAAACAGTGGAGACGGGAGTGGGTTAAATAACTTAGCAAATTTCAAATAGATCTTAATGGGCGCCAGGTAAATTTAATCCTCCAGATACCCTAAGTAACTCACAATATCAATAACTTACCAATTAATATTGGAAATAAAAGATAAAGATCCCCAATATGATTTATTCAGTAAACGCAACTTACTTGGATTATCCGACAACGCTTCTAAGACAATAATGCAATATTCACACTACTACGCGATGTTCAAAAATATCAATACAAGAGCGCGGTGTATATAATCACGAATCCAATCAGCCATAAATTACGGTAGTAACGACGCTCAAAAAAACTACAATACGTCAAGTAAAACTACTACGAAAATTGAGTAGGTGAAATCGTAAATACTAGTATCGGTAGGTAAGACAATCTCGTTTGCGTCGCGAGAGCTCAGGCGTAGGCGCATCGGTGTCAACAAGCAATCGTGAAAGGAAGAAAATACCTCAATTTCCGTTTCACAAATGCATCACTATATCAATCAGGTATAAATAATCAAACAGGTATCAATAAACATAAGGGCAAACAATTATTCAAATAACTGAGTATGCCACCAATATTCAAATAAATCAATTATAACTTGAGTGCTCCTTTTGGGCCACCCGGTATATGGTGTTAGGCTACCCCGTGGTCCGACGGAAGTGGATCACCCTGTTGTACGGCGGAGATGGATCACCCTGTAGCACCACCAAGATAGGTCACCCTGTAGGGCACAATAAGCTGGACCAGTAATGGATCACCAAATAAGACCCAAAAAGATAAATAAAAAAAACCCTACGAAAGAAAATTCTCAATCAGAATCAGATAAAAACAAAGTGAGATTCAACCCCCATTCAATAGGGACTAGTTGACTAATCGATACCCCTGGTATATTTTCATCAAGCAAATTAGCAAGATAACAAGAGTATATTTTTGGGTGCCCTGTATAACCATATAACCCGTAAAAAAAATCAAGAAAATTGAATGAGTGTTGAAACCTCTCTTCAAAACTGATATTCACTTGAATGACAACGCTGGGATTAAAAATTACTGAAATCATTTAAAACACATTTAATGGTAAAATTCTTACCCTGGCCAAGGGGTTTTCTATACGTTTCTTCGTGTGCGGTGCTCTGCACGGAAGTCCTACTGGGACTTGATGAGTGACTAAGGGCCTTCTGTTTCTTATGAATCTAGAGACGATTAACGAAGGTTGTAGAATTGAAGAGATGATATCATAGCTGAGACCATATGAGAGATGCGATAGTAATTCAGATATGTCTGATTTCGGAAAACCTTCCACTTGGCACAATGAGTTCGGTAACCATCACAAATCCTCAAAAGAGTTTAAGTTTCAGATTGCAAATATCCATACCACAATGACCAATCAGTCTTCCACTATACAATCCTGACTTTTAGAAATAATCCCCGTGAAGGATGGCACAAATACAACCATATATATCTTACAATCAGTCTGATGGTACACTTGAACTCTCAACCAAGCTCATCGAAGGTCAACTCCCGAAATCCAAGAGACTGTCACATCTGACAGCTAACCAGTTGTTGCCATAGTGCGTCCAATCTACACTACAAGCACCAAGGGGGCGCTGTGCACAACATCATAAATATTAAATGAGTAAAATCAACTTGTAACTGAATTACATTGTTAATATCCTCTGAATAAAGATCTTAAAAGGTGAGGTAGTGTTTTGAAAGGTTACATAGGAGCAGTTTTGATCTAGTGCTAAATTGAAACGTAACAATAGATGGTAGGTAACATGGTCGATAATAAACTGATGACAACAGGAGTCTTGACAATGACAAATCATATGAATAAAAAATATATAATAGAAAATAAACATATTGGTGCGTTTTTATCGCATTCTTATCGTATTGAACAACCCGGTCAACTTCAGAGCGCTGCAAACCTAGATGAATTAATGAAAATCATTCGTTAAAAAATCCTATATAGGATTTTTCCGATGTCATTTTATTGTAAAATGACCAGAAAATAAGTTATAACGCTTCGAAGGAAATTTATTTAAAAATGTTCAGTTATTTTTGTTTATAATTTTTTTTTAATTTCCATTTTATTTCTGTAGGGTTGATAGTTTACGAAACACAGCTCTAAAACCCTTTGCACCTCATTTTCCAAGATGGCGGCCGGGGACAAGGGTTGCGACCCCGCAAACTTCAACTTAAGCTTATACTAACCCCCCTACATATCAAAAAATAAAATTGTGTCCATGACAATACCGTACATTAAGGCCTAAAAAATGTAACACTTCCATGGACTATATTACCGTAAGCTCAACAGTTACAGATACCCAATCTTGTCAAAAGTTCATTGTTGAAAATTAACATTTTTTCTTGCCGGGAAGTTTGAAAATTGCTTATGAAATGGAAATGAAATATTCTTGGTACAATGTTTTGATTTATCTCTCACTAGCGACCTGACACATCGGCAGAAGATTTCATTTTTCACCTCAGAGGTGTGCTTTTGAATATATAACGGTCCTTTAGAAAGTTATAGAACAATTCCGATCATTCGAGATTATTCGAAAGCTTCCACCGCTATTGACTACATCCTGGAATGTTCTGTAACGATAAAAATAGTTAATTATATTGTGTGATAGCTTTCTATTCCCTGAAGGATGTGCGATTGAAGATATAACAGCTGGAAGGTTTGCTCTCTAGAAAATTTTGAAGGGTTTTAAAGCATTCCAAAACATTTCAGAGCATCTCGGAACGTACTAGTCTGGAACATTTCAAAACATCGCGGAACGTTATTGCCCATTCTAGAATGATGGAGGAAGTTAAATATCGTGGTAGTAGATGACTACCACGCCCATGAAAGTTATTCGGTGTTTACCTGAAGGACGTGCTTTTGGAATAAAATACAGTTGGAATATCCGTCATCTAGGAACTTCTTCAACGGTCCAGGACATTTCGAAATCAATCCATAACATTCCATACCATCCTGTAACATTCTGGAACGTTCGTAAACAGTTTGGAATATCCTTGTAGTGCCCTACAATTTCCTTAAAATGGAGTATGCTAGGTGTTGCTAGGAGATGTTTACGTTAAGATGATTTAGTTTGAAAAAGATAGAAAAGAATTAATAAAAACTTCAAACATTGGTAACCCCGACGTGATCCAATTATAGTTTTCGAATTACTTTTAAAAAACGTTTTTGATTGGAGTTTTTATTAATTCTTTCCTATTTTTTTTTAAACAATATCATCTGAACAAAAACATCTCCTAGCAACACCTAGCATACTCCATTTGAAGGAAATTGTAGGGCACTACATTACAATTGGTGACCTCAAGAAGTGGATAGTTATCACGTATTTGATAAAACCATGGTCAAGTTACTTCAAAATCTTTCGCGAGAGCAGTTAGTGAACCTATTTGAATATTTCAATGTCAATCCTGGTGGAACTGTTCCTGACATAGGTAGAAAATGTATTCAACCTTGTACTTTCGTCAAAAATATCTTCGGAAAACCTATAGGCAAATCGTTAATGACGACTAGCGAAAATGGCCCGAATGAAAGTCGTCTGAATTTTTGCACAGGTGCTGAAATATTATTAATACCAAAGTTAGATCAACATCTACCACTCTTAAATAAAACACTATATACTGCTAATGGATCTAAAATGAAAACTTATGAAGAAATACTACTGACATCAACGTTAGGATTGAAAAGACAATTCAACTGAAAGTTCAAACAAATTTGAGACACATATTAGTACAACCTTCCTCCTCTCTAACAATCTTCCAGTTTTCCTTATCGACAAAAAATTCTGAATGTCTGTTTCCTAGCAACAATATTATAATTTTCTTACTGTTTGACAATTCATTACAAACTAATTACTGAGTCTTGGAAAATACTATTGCCATCTTTCTGAGGCTTGAAATTATTGAGATTGTTATTTCATTCATTATTTCAGTTTTTGGTATTTTCTTTCCTAGCAACAATATTATAATTTTCTTACTGTTTGACAATTCATTACAAACCAATTACTGAGTCTTGGAAAATACTATTGCCATCTTTCTGAGGCTTGAAATTATTGAGATTGTTATTTCATTCATTATTTCAGTTTTTTGTACTTCCTTTTCTCTTAAAATTGTTAAAGTATCATTTCATGAGTTCATCAGTTTGGACTTCCATTGTCAATGAAATACACCACGAAACATTGTCAACCACCTTCAAACAAATCATGTCATGTACTGAAATGGTTCAATGTCCGAACTTTCTCAATGTTGTTATTATCTCAAATAATTTCAAAATTAGTATTTGAATTCTAGTGGTCAATTGACCTGTCAAATATTGAATTTGGTTTCACTATGTTTATACTGGCTGATCAAACGATTGTCCCAATCGGATTCTGGAAATTCCCAACCGATATTCAAATTTTCCACCTGTTTATAATGTTCGGGAACATCCTGTAACATATCAGGTCATTGTAGAACATTTTTCGAATGCTGTCTTATGAAATGTGATAGATTATTCGAAGCCAGCTAGTGAAACAAATCAAACCTGAACTTTTAAAATGATACACTACGTATAAAAACGTTATGTAATATTTTCTCGGGGGATAGTTTTGATTTTTACGATGAATTCTAAGATGTTTATTTCAAATGTAAAGTGTAGAAGGCTACTACCGTATTCATTTGATAAGTTTCAATAGCTTTTCATTACCAAATCATATGTTTTGAACATTGAAATGGTTATAGAAATATATCCGTGAAAGACAAATGCCATTGCAACCTTTTTGGTAGACCTAAAGCAGATAAACAATGTGTAGTGAATTCTTTTGTTATATCTCTAAGACAGCATTTTCGTAGAAAGCTCATAGGATAGCAGCACCTCTCCGATTTCTTATGGATAACATCATCATACATTAACTAATCGATTTCCACTAAACATCAATGAATTACACGCATCTATCTTCTTTTTTCATTCATAGCGTCCATCGGTGAAAACGGTATTAAATAATAATGGAATAATAATATACTGGTAGTTTGGAGTTTGAACAATCAATGATTTATACATTAATTTAATGGCTTTTATCAATAAATGGCACAGCTCTTCACGCAGATAGGCTCCATATATTCCGAAAATAGCAACTTTCATCATCAAATATTTTTCATCTTGCGCCTCATTTATAAACCTCTGGACTTCTTCAAACGTGAGAGTTTTTCTGCTTTAAAAATGCCATTACCCTGAAATACTTGCTTGTAATAACACCATTTTTAACGTGCGCACTTGACTTGCAAACTTGCTCCACAAAGTTGACGAGAGTTCCCATTTTTTGGTAACAATTCAATTGAAGCTCTTTTTGCATCCTCTTCAATATCGTCAGGAACAAACAATTCCTCACTAGTGTTCTTCATTATGCAAGACTTTAAACACCAGCAAGAACGCGTGAGCTGTAAACAATACTGTGATTCGGCGTCACCTGACACGGCCACTTCACAGCAAATGCGATAACATGAAAATAGTTAACTGACAAGAAACAAGAACAACAAGAACAAGAAATATTAAATTTATCTCTTTTATTTTGAAAACAGGACAGTTGTACAAGAAACTTTTTATGATATGTGTGTTAAAATGTTAAAAGTAAGTTTTATTTTGTTCCTGAAATTGCTCAACCCGCTATACTCGTTTCGCAAACTTTTTCAGTTACAAAATGCAACCTCACTTTTAAGACTCATATCATAATTTTAGCTATTTGATATTCATATCATTTTCAGTAACATATGGTAATGAAAATTTTGTATCTCTAATTCATTCATTTTAGGCTTCTTTTACTTTTAGATTTCAAATCTATCAATGATTTCGAAAATTGAAAGGTCAATCTTTTGTTTTGCAACAAAAAACATTGACAACTATTTTTATATGAACCATCAACTTCTGCTCAACTGAGAAATAATTTTAGTACCTTTGGTGATGTGAATTCATTTTCTATAAAATCTTACAATATCTTCAATATGTATCTTCCTCTGATGACTAAAATTAAAAGTTGAAGTTACCTAACTTCCTTATTACGAAATCAACCTCTTGTGAAATTTTTAAAGCAGATTTCTGAAAATCTCCCACCTTTCACTCCCACTAACGAATAAACTAAATACGATGAAATTCCGAAGCTGATTTATGGGTTCTAAGTTCCGAAATTTTGAAATACCCATACATTACTGATTGGAAGAGAGGCAACGAAGAAAAATGCTTAATCACCAGCAGTCTATTACTCGAAGGGAATTCTGAATTCGTATCTGAATCATGCCCTTCAAAGAATTTGTGAATGATTCACTTTCCATCAATTCTTACAAATTAGGACCTCTTAATGCTTTCGGTGATTTACTGCTAACTGACCATTTCATTCGGTCCGTTCTACTGAGATAAAATAGGAAACGTTTTTGTGCTTGGTTAAATATGTCTACTTGTTTTAATGGCATATGGATTACATACCTGTTTTCATGGATTGCCTTAATGTGATAATGATCTCAGCCCTTTTAAGCCAGATTCATTCATTCCGAAAAGAATCAAACCACTGAAAAATGTTTTGCTTCATTCGCATCAACTTAATGAACCATACAATGATGGTTCTTTGTTAGGATCAAAGTTAAAGATCTAGCTTCACTACATAGTAAAAAACAATGTTACTCTCCTCTGTCTGTCCCTATGTATGCTTACGTATTTAAAACTACGTAACGGATTTTGATGCGGGTTTTTTTAATAGATAGAATGATTTCAGAGAAAGGTTTATAACATATAACATGCATTATATAGAAGAGAAACACTGATAATTTTCTAATGTGATATGTAAATGTAATGTAAATGAACACATTTTCTTGCGCTTACATTGCAAATGTTACGAGATAGATCAAAAATTGTACACCTTAAAAAGGTATACAAAAAGTACGTGATGGTACATGTCTATCTCTTTGGGATAACCCTTAATAACCATTTTTCATACTCAAGAAATAACGGCTTGTTTACGAATCGATTTCAAGCAATACAGCATTGATCCTTATCCAATTAGATACCTTAAATACATTGTGCATTTAATATAGATCAATATGACTTTTTACAGCATGATATTCAAATGAATATTTTTTTGGAAGATATAGATAGATATTTCCTTTGACATTATGTATAGGTTTGATGAAAGAAACTTTTCATTACCTTCAAAAGCCATGTTTTAAAAAACTGCTCTGTTTTATGAAAGTTAATCAAGCAAGCTAAATTACTGTTTGAGTTAGTTGTCTGTCACAACTGTTTTTTCATTTCAAGTAAGATTCTTAACAGCATCACATATCAGGAATGTTTGTAAATCTCATGAAAACATTTAAAGAATATACTGAAAACACTTCCCCAACACGCGTCTCTCGACGCGCGTTTCGTTAACTAAGTTAATGTCCTCAGGAGAGCAGTCATAATGATCTCCTGAGGACGCTAACTTGGTTACCAAAACGCGCGTCAAAATACGGTAATATTTGTTCTGGTGTTGGGAAGGTATTTTCAATAGATTCATTTCACGCCAGAGGTTTCAGTACGAACTATCAAATTTGTTGAATGTTATTCGCAAGTTTGGAAATTTAAAAAACATATTGAAAATTTTATTGTTCACTATATATAGATGTACACAAGGTTGAAAAAATATATATTTTATTTTATTTGGATTTGGGATTTTTATTCATACAATTGGTTTTATATCATGTAGGTATATTGAAACTCCTCTAAACAATGAAATTCACGCGACAACTAGTAAAATGTACAATATATCTCGACAACATACTTGAACATGGTAAATTATATTTGAGTTTTCAACTTATAAGCCAATGAATTTTTTTTTCAAGACGAAACACAAGCACTACCGTAAAATCCTTAGGGCGCTTTCGGAGTGGTGCCTGTGCGAAAGTAGTGATACACATTAGATTTGAATCGCTGGTGAATTAAATTGTCGAAAACCACATCATGAATTTATCAACTCAAGTTTTTGTGAATATTTAAATCGATTAAATGGTGAAAGTATTCAGTAATGATGAAGTAAAGCTGAATACACAATATTGATTAATTTCTGAAATAGGTCAAATTTTTATTCTGATCTACTATGTTTTAAAATGTTACGAGTAATAAAATAAAAATGGTGACCTATCTTCAAGCATTGATGGTATCACCAGTTTTTTCAACAATTAATTTCAATTCCCGGAATTACCTTCTTGAGATGATTCCAAAAAAGTATCAGAAGTTGCCTCAGATTGGTACAGGGTTACATCAATTGGTAAAACAATACCAAAATTGAAAGTTATTCAGGAATAAAAAAGAAACTTCAGGCGATAATAAAACGAAATTTCATATTGTTATTACAACTCCTCACTGGTAGACATCGAAGTTTCGCTCCGCCGTGAAACACTTGCAGTATCAATCTGGATAACATTATTAAAAAATTACACTTTTTATGTGAAGGTGACAGTGTTCCATGTAAGTCAAATTTTTACCTTTCATTTAATATATTGTGCAGGAATCCTGTGAATAATATCTGATTTAATTCCATAACGAATGTTCGGAATACAAACTCAGTAGAGAAAAATATTTTTTCTTATAATTCAGTGTTCATATAAAAGTATTCGTTTTGAAATAATGTTTCTTTCTTGTAATTCAAATAGCTGTTTCAGGATGGATTTTTTTCCAGTTAGTTTGTGTCTGAAAGTTATTTCTTCGCATGATGTACACATCTACGTATAGAGTTACTTCTTTTGAAATCTATTGCTTCTTTCCTTTCTTTGAGAGTTTCTCACATTTTTTGTATCGAAATTGAGTAGTAGAAAGTCAAAAACTTTCTATCCCAAATATATGAACTTGAGTTGAAAAAAATTGCGCCAAAACTGTATACTTTCAATTTCAAACTTCTTCATTAAAAAAACTTCGGGGACGAAATTTCTGAGTGATAAATTCAAGATGAATCAATATATATTTAGGTGAAGAATACTATTTGTAAAATAAAAAGGGGGGATTTTGATGATTTTTTTTTCAGGAAAGTCTTTCTTGACAATGAAAATAATCTTATTGAACATAAAGAAGGCAAAATTTTGCGATTCCCTTGGAGGGAAATAGTATACATTTCTCTATAAGAGATGTAACATTGTCAAATAGGCGTAAAACTTCGGGTTTTTTTTATAAAATCGTTTCCTTCGAGAAATGAAAAAAAATGTTTCTCCAGTATTTCTGTCATATTGCTTTCAACAATTGTAAAACCTCATTCTTCTGAGAAGAAAACATGGCCGTATCTATCGCCGGTAAATATTAACTCAAGACCTTATTTTTGAAACTACTTCTTAACTGTTCAGTTCATTTTTGCCAAAGAATTTACTTTTCTTGGAGAATCTGAAAGTGGAAAGCAATATAGGATATTCCATTGAAAACCCAACTGTAATACACTTCGCTTCTACTCGGTACCGTGTGTGTTGGAGAATTATTTAGAAAAAATAATTGTATCGTGATTTGAAACTGTGAAACGAAACATTTTTCGATTACTTCATTCTTTCGCCTCAAACTTGTAATGGTATGTCTATTTAACATACACCGACTGCACTTTTTATTTTTTTCATCCACTCAATTTTGGAACTATTTCAAGTTGCATAATATGCTATGATTTCATCACAATACTTGTCACAGAAAAATTATTGTATTCTACTCGCGATAAATAACCATTATTCTCTTGAATGATTTAAAACATTTACCTTCGGTTCGCGAATACGTATACTCACTCTCGTGAGTAATGACCACATTTCTCGAATAATATACTATTAATTTATTACGATACATGAACAGCCATAATTGTTCATTACAATTATTGGTTACAAATACTGTCAGAATATTACTGGAGTTTTTTCCTAACAGCAAACCATTATTTTAACACCACGCGATCATCTTCAAGAGGAAGATCTTTCTGTTCAAGAGGAAAAGGTAGTGTATATAAATATATGTATAACACCTTATTTTGGTTTCCAATGTGTCCAACATTTTATATTCACCATTTTTTGTAACCTGTTACATGTTCTTCCAAATTGAACATTTTGTATCTTTCTATACGTCTCTGGAACTGAATGGGAGTCTGGTTGACACAATTTCCATTTTGCTGCCTGATTAAAAAAAAAAAACTCTACAGTATCTTGGTTGACTCTTCGTGACAGTAGGTATTCGAATCCATTGCTTCTCAGAGTAGTCCATAATTGTCTGAAGCCACCACCTATTAGTTTTTCCATTATGTTGAAAGTTAGAATTGACGATACACACAGAGAACACAGGTAACACATACATCCTAACAAGAACAAAGCCAAAAGCAGAATGAATGAGAAAGTCTGGCACTTCCCAAAATGGCGGACTCATCAACGCGACGGATATGCGCAAACTTCTCCCGCCAAGCGAAGTGACATTGCTGATTGTTACCTATGCTGTGATACTGTGATTTGTTGGTAGTTTGCCGAAACGGGCACCGGAATCGTAGTCAGGACTGAAAAAAATAATGTGTCAATTTTTGAGTGTTCATTTCAGTGACATTTCAAATCGATCTTATTTTTGTATCTGACTGGCATTAACTATCTACTGGTACTAACCGAAGTAGGCATATAAAAACACCTATTAAGGAATGGATTTCGATAGCCCAGATGTTATGAAGAGTTTTCCAGGTTTATATGCTTCAGAATTAAACAAAAAAGGCACCAATGATAGCGACTGTAAGATATGCTAATACATTCTAATCCATTATCTGATTTTTGGCTTTTCAGATAGTGATGAAGCTGAGAAAGGAATGAAAAAAGAGACTTCAATAGGTAAACGAAAGGACAAAAAAGACAAGAAGGAAAAAGAACATGGTTATGCAGCTCTGGAGGGGGAGAGTTCAGATGAAGCTAGTAAATCAAGGCATGTAAAGATGACTCCTAACCATCACACTTATTGAAATATTAAATCTAATTTTTGGAAAATACTTATATTACAAGAATGCCCTTCAAGGTATTAACACTTTCAATGCGGAAAGCGCACATGTGCGGATTAGTTGGGTACAGATATATGTGGACGACGCGCTTGAGCGTCCTGAGTCCTGTAAATTATAATTAATTCGTAGAAAATCCAGCACTTATGACTAGGTAATGAAATTTTTACTGCATATTTGGACATATGTGGAGAAGATTCCTACAATATTCTTTTCAGATAAATAAACCGCTTGCTCATAGGTGGCATCGGTTTGCTGGTAGTTTACAGAAGGCATAATAATACCACTGTATCTAATACGTATCTAATAATATTTGTGCACTGTGCTTATTTTTTGTGTTCTTTCTTTGAAATGGATGACCGAAATGTGCCAGGACTCTCAGGGTATACACATATACGTAAAAAAATTACTGTTAAAAATCATAAAAATCTTACCATTGAGGAAATGATGGACTTTCTTTATAATTAAGATGTAGATCTTTCCAAAAGTGAAAAAATGGTAGAAAATCATGAAACGGATGACTGTAAGTAGAAAATTTAGGGGTTTATTTATTTATGCATGATAAGTATATTTATTATATCAGCTGATGTTGAAGAAATTGTTGAGACACCTCCAACCAGAACCTCTCCATTAGATGATGTGACTTCGGAAATACTTCCATTATCAGCGATGCAGCAGTTATACCAAATGATGACTACAATCTAATAAGCTGATTGAGAATCTCGAAAATAATAATAGGAGAATGGAAGGCATAGAAAAACTTATTCAACAAATGAATAAAGAGTCTACACCTATACTTGATCCAGCAGTTACTACGCCTTCAATTTCCACGGAAAAAGATAGTTGTTCTATCACTCAAACTAGTCCAGACTAAGACATGGAGCCTAAAACTGAATTCAATCGTGCAAAATCAGTTACTTACCATACTTCTGGAAGACTGAACCCGAACTGTGGTTCAGTACCGTAGAAAGAATTTTTAACCTAAATAGCATACATTGCAATAAAATCAAATGTGGAAAGGTACTGACAGTTTCAGATTGCAGTATTGTTAAAGAAAATTCAAATCTTTTTCAGAAACAACACAAAAATTCTTCTGATTCATATGAACTACTAAAAAGTCAAGTCATCAGAATGTATCAAATATCAGACGAAGAAAAAATGATGAAGTTATTCAGTGAGTGTCAACTTGGAGACAAAAAACCTAGTCAGCTCTATTAGCAAATGAAGGATCTTGCCTCAGGGCAAATGACTCCAAATTTCATTTTATTATCTTGGCTGAAGAAACTTCTAAACAGTGGAACAACTTATCCGGGCGCTTTACGAGAAACTTCCTGAGAAAGAACTTATAACTATGGCCGATGGAATGATGAAAGGAATTGCAAATACAGACGTTTGTTCTATTAAAACTGGTCAAAAAGAAAATCGCTTAGAAAATAAAATTGAGCAACTTATTCAAAAACTTGATGAATCTGTTACCAGAAGACGCAGCCCAGTTTTTGATGGAGAACAGTCTAGGTCAATATCAAGATTTAGATCAAAATCCAGGACTAAATCGAAATTCCAAGATTCAAACTCTAACGATAAACTATGTTATTACCACCAACTCTTCAAAAATTCAGCTAGAAAATGTATCCAACCTTGTACTTTCGTCAAAAATATCTTCGTAAAACCTATAGGCCAATTGTTAATGACAACTAGCAAAAATGGCCCGAATGAAAGTCGCCTGATAATTTTCGATCCTGAGTCCAAGATAAAATATTTAATTGACACAGGTGCTGAAATATCATTGATACCAAAGTTAGATCACCATCTACCGGTCTTAAAAATAAAACACTATATGCTGCTAATGGATCTAAAATAAAAAAAAGACAATTCAACTGGAAGTTTATCATAGCAGATGTTGATAGAGCAATAATTGGAGCAGATTTTTTGAAGAATTTTGAATTAACAGTTAATTTATCAAATGGAAAATTGGTTGATACTAAAACAAATTTAATGAGCAATGGTGAAATATTACTTGTTGATAAATGTTTCAGTATTAAAACAATAAACACTAATTGCCCTTATTGCAAACTTTTGAGTGGTTTTCCTAATTTGATGAGTAAATGTCTAAATAAATCAAAAGAAAAAACAAATATTGTACATCAAATAATAACCAAAGGACAACCCACAAACTTTATAATTCGCAGACTTAATCCCCAAAAACTGGATGCTGCTAAAAAATAATTCAAATATTTGATGGAACAGGGAATAATTCGGCCTTCTAAAAGCCCATGGGCCAGTCCTTTACACATGGTACGAAAATCAAATGGAGACTGGAGACCATGTGGGGATTACAGGTCATTGAATTCTAAAACTGTCCCAGATAGGTATCCCATACCAAATATTAAAGACTTCACCTTTCATTTGGAGGACAAAAAGATATTTTCAAAAATTGACTTAGTCAAGGCCTTTCACCAAATTCCGATGGCTCCAGAGGATATCGAGAAAACAGCCATAATTACACCCTTTATGCCGTTTGGGCTAAAAAATGCAGCGCAGACGTGTTAACGATATGTCCATCAAATAAGAGATTTTTATTTTTGCTTCCCCTATTTGGATGACTTCTTAATTGCTGCAGTGGATGAAAATGAACATAAAGCACATCTGAAACTTTTGTTTGAAATATTACAAAGTCATGGAATTACCATTAATTTGGATAAAAGTGAATTTGGCAAGGAAGCTATAGAGTTTTTAGGATACTTAGTCACAAAAGATGGAATAAAACCAACTGATAAAAAAATTCAAGGAAAAAAGGAAAATAAAAATTAAAAGATTCCAAACCAAGTTATGTCACGACGTTTCGATTGTTAATATCCACAATCGTCTTTGGGTGAAGACGATTGTGGATAACCAGAAAATGTTCTGAATATGCGGAGAGCGCTCATGTGCGCTTTACAGAAAAATATGAGCAAACACTAAACAAGGTTTGATTGCGATCAAGACATCATTATGTTACATATAAGGAACTTTTTTGATAATATTGGGATCAAATATCAATTTCACACTGTACGGTACCATATTTATTACTATCGCAGTGAAAATATTTACCAGGGGAGTAGTTGTTTTCTGATAGGTGTCAGTCCATTAACCTACGGTGTAGGTGAGTTGAGACTGGCCTGTACGAATTGTTCTTTCAGATAGTTTGTCTTACAATCACTCTTCAACTATGTCCCCTAACTATATGTAAAGATTTTTTCCTTATACAAGGAATTGAACGATTCGGATGTGTGGTTGGTTAGTACCTCGTTTACGGGCAGATGGAGCGATGACAAATATGTTGTTTGTCGTTCGCTTCAGCCTTGTTTGAGGAATGATACTATGAAAAGATTTCAATTTTTAATTATGGGAAATCATCGATTTCATGTTGATGATGGACACTACCTTGCACTGACAAGACACTAAATAGCCCGAAATTGGTCTGCAAGTGTGCCCGTTCTGATAATTGAAAATCGATTCTGGCAGTTGTATCGCCAACAGCATATGCAGGAATTGCTTCTGTGCAGAATCCTACATTGACACGTGTTGAATAAAATCCAACTCAGTAATAATACCAGGGACACAGTCATTATCATCATTATTTCGGCAAACAATATAGGTATGTATATTCATAACGTGATCAAATAAAAATCAATCTATCTATCTATCTATGACCTATAAAATGTGGGACAGAAAAATGTCTCCTAAAAATATTCCATAACTTGTAATCACAAAGAAAAGATCAATATTCACCATCAAAAATGTTTTCAAAAACTCAAATAAAGTTGCAGAAACGCTAACAAGATATCATTAAATTTTCAGTCATTATTGTCATCATTTTAACAGGTAGTTTATGACCTACTGAATATAGAACAGCCAGTAATAGAATGAAGGCAGTCAATATTCCTAACTGTCATTGGAATTGTTTTGTGATTGCACAAAAAATCCAGAAATGTATATATAGTGATCAATAGATTTTGGTCTTTTTATTATTTTCGACAAGTTGTAAATGACCTACAAAATATGGCACAACCAGTGTTCAGAAGAATGAAATTTGTTCATCATACTCATGAGAAACTTTTACAGAAACACACTAAAGGTACCAAAAATACAAAAATAATGTAATGTTAATGGACATGCATGTTTGAAGGTGCTTGACAATTTTTCATGGTAAATTTGATTAATTGGGACTTCCATTGTTTAATATGATTTGAAAGCTACCAGATATTTTCAATATATGTTAGAAGGTTGGGAATTTGTCATTTATACTGATCATAAACCAATCACTTTTACCTTCAAAAAAAAGCGAAACTTTGTCACCAAGACAAAGTCGTTATTTAGATTATATAAGCCAGTTTTCAACAGATATTCGATATATTTCTGGGAGTCAAAACATAGTAATTGATGCCTTATCAAGGATTTCTACTACCGATTTAGAGAACATAATCGAATATGGAATATGGGAAAAAGAACAAGCAAATGATGCCCAACTACAAGATTTGCTAGAAGGAAATACCTCATTAGTGTTGAAGAAACTGGAAATTCCTGGTACTAATTTCAACATAATTTGTGATATTTCAATCAATAATATCAGACCATATGTTCCTGAACCTTTCAGAAGAGAGATATTTGATAAAATTCACAATTTGTCACATCCAAGTATCAAAGCCTCGTTGAGACTGATGAAGAATAAATTTGTTTGGCAAAATATGAACAAACAAATTAAAAAATGGGTTTAGTGTTGCATATCATGTCAGAAATCTAAAGTAATCAAACATATTGTGAGCCCAACCGACTATTTTGCAATACCTGACGCCAGATTTGAGTATGTAAATATTGATTTAGTTGGACCACTACCCTCATCTAATGGATTCTCTTACTGCCTCACCTGTATTGATAAATATTCAAGATGGGTTGAAGCTTTTCCAATTCGAGACATATCAGCAGAAACAGTTGCCAAAGCATTTTATGACGGTTGGATCACTCGTTTTGGTATTCCTTCCAGAGTAACAACAGATCAAGGAAGACAATTTGAAAGTGCACTTTTCAAAGAGTTTTCAAAGATTGTGGGTTTTCAATATATACATACTACACCTTACCATCCAAGTTCAAATGGAATGATAGAAAAGTTTCACAGATCAATGAAATCTGCACTAAAATGCCACCCTACTGAAAAATGGTCCGAATATATCCCCACTGTGCTATATGGTATTAGAGTTTTTCCAAAAGAGGATTTGAATGGTTTAAGTAGTGCTGAAATATTGTATGGTTCAACGCTACGTGTTTCAGAAGATTTTGTGATAACCAATGGAAAAGAAAAGAAATTATCGGATATAGAATGTTTGAAAACTTTACAATACAAGAAACCATGAGAAACATAAAAATCAACGAGCAGTCCAGTCATCATGGAGAGAAAAAAATGTTTATTTCATCATTAATTCTGGACAGCAGAGAAACAATGAATCTACAAGATAGTTTGGTAACTATTTATGAAATTGATGATTTAATTTTTTGGTATATGGGGTATTTCCCAACATACTAAATGCTAAAATATAAGGTACTTTTTTGGTCTATTTGTTATAGCCCAGTCAATGACTTTTTTTTATAATTTCGCCAAGCAGCTCGGGTATTGACGAAAATTTGTATTCACATTTTACTTACCATGTGTATCAAAGTTGACTTTGTCCCGAGGTTGCTTTCAGGATGGATGCTACCCCTTCTCAGGGTAGCATTATTCATTATTGAGTTATTTTAAAAAAAATATATTTTTTCCAAAATTACTAAAATGGTTTTATCACTTCGGACTCATTTTTTTTAAATAAGCACTGTAAATCGGTCAGACTTCTGACGATACACTGAAAAAAATTAATTGAAGTAAAGTGGTTANGGTGATGACTGGACTATTCCTCCGAGAGATGACTATTTATAGGTCATTCAGTGTTTTCACCTATCCCCTCTTCCCTCTCTCCGCTTCACAAATTTAGCGGAAGATGACTTTTTAGCGGGAGTAGAGTTTTCAGCTTGATTATGGGTTTCCATATGTTATGTATCTCTATGCTAGCTTGGCTGAATGCGTCGTTGGACAACATATATGCAGCTTCTTTGAATTCTCTCCTAAACCAGTGTTCCTCCCTGTGGGTGATCTCAGCTTGGGACAAATTGATGTTATATTGATGAGTTCAAACATGCTCCGCTATTCCCGATTTGCTAGTTTCTCTTCGCGTAGTGTGTTTCTTGTGTTCGGCAATGCGGGTATTATTATCATTATATCGGCAAACAATTTGTAATCTACAAAATATAGGACAAGCTGTTATTGAAAAAAGTGAATCAATATTCACCATTTTTCAGTGTGAATGTTTTAAAACGAACAATAAAAAATATCAGAAACGCAAAATTGATGATTGAGAGCTTTAAGGTCTTTATTATTATTTGGCAAGTCATTCGTGATCTTCAAAATATGGGACAACCAATATCAGAAAGAAGAAAATATAATTCATTATTTTGAAAAACTCCATAATGTTGAAACAGAAAAAAAATCTATTTTTACGTTAACCAGCTGTCCCGCCCTTACGAACGACAACCCTCAGAAGTCAAAACTTGTGCGAACTAAGGATTAATGAGACCTTTTAACGTGTGATTCCTTAACATATAAATAATAAATGTAAGGTTTACGGTCATTGTTATCATTATTTCGGCAAGCTATTTGTGACCTGTGAAATGTGGGACGAGTAATCACCAAAGAGGATCAATATTTTCCATTTCAATAATAAAAGTATTTGAATAAGCAATAAAAAATATCAAAAGCGCTAATATAATGATTGTTAATTTATNGGAAGACGTTCAATCTAACGGCAGAGAAGGGGTTCTGGTTGGGCCTAAAACGATTGGAGAAATGAATTAGTTATTTGTCAAACTTTCTGCTATCACTTGAAAATTGTTAGAAATAAAATTATGATCACTTTTCAATATATATCATGCTGAGTGCGAAATAATCAAACCGAATCCTTATCAGAAACTGCATTATTTCGCGTCTAAGTCATCTTGACATTAGTCTTCAGATTTTGAAACATACTTTGTTGAAAATAGACTTCAAAATTTGAACTGGGTTCAGCTATTTCATTATCAACGCTTTTTCGGAGTAGTCGTCTACAATCATTTGACTTTTCTGAAGACTCTGATTGTGATGATTTCCATTGTTCGTGTCCCAGATATATATTTATTCGGTAAATGAGAGATCTGGTGTTGTTTTTTGCTGATTGATTCGGCCGTTATCGTGTTAGCGGAATATGTCGTGATATATTTTTCAAATAAAGTTTGTGGAGATCAAATCGTGAGGTGTAATTTATGAAATTAGTATGAATCCTCATCAAGTAACGGTCGAATCAATCAGAAAATTTAAACAAAGATTATCTAAGTATTTCGAAGACAGCAAGTTTTTTTTTAGTAATGAACAATTTGGCTTTCGTGAAAATCACTCAATGACAAGTGTAACAATGAGGGTGGTAGAGCAAATAGTCGCGGGTTTTGAAAGAAGTAATCATTTGGGTATTACTCATTGCGATTTGTCTAAAGCTTTTGATTGTGTCTCCCATGAAATTCTTCTTGAAAAACTCAGCTACTACGGAATCAGAGGTATCACTCTCACAGTTATTAAATCGTATTTGTCAAATCGTTTCCAAGTAAAAATATTCAACAACAGATTGTCCAGCTTTAGAGACTTCAAATTTGGTGTCCCACAGGGTTCGGTCCTGGGCCCACTGTTGTGTGTAATCTATATTAATGATCTTCCTTCCTTCTTGTCCCAAACGAAAGTGTTCCATATGCAGATGACACTACGCTAATTTATTCCCATGAGGATTATTATTCCCTAGAAACGGCATCGGAAGAAATTGAAAAGAAAGCTGAACAGGAGTTCATATATAACAAGCTGAAATTAAACAATAAATCACAAAAATTGATAAATTATATCATCCACATACCTTTTCATGAAATAATTATTTTGGAAAACAGCAGTCTTAAAGGTCATGCACCACATATTGTGCACAAATTGGTGAAGCAGTCGAATCCGTTGGTGTACCTAAAACCTCATGGTATGAGTTACCCTTCATAAAAAAGTATGTGGATGATATGATTTGATATGTTCCACATGATGGAGTGAATGAAATAACCCATATTTTCAATTCATTTGATTCAAATATTCACTTCACATTAGAAACTGAAAATGATAATAGAGTACCTTTTTTAGACACACATTTAATCGGGACCTAGGAAAATAAAATTATTTCAGATTGTTATATAAAACCTACCAATTCCAGTAAATATATTAATTACACACAAAGGAACACACTGGTGAGTTTAATGTGATTCTACCAAAAACCCACAGGACATCAACATATTTAAGTGTCACAAAAACACCATGAAAAACAGTTAATTAGGAAGTCAGAAAATTGGAAACTTTCGCTTTCAATAAAGTAATAAAATTATTTTTACTGGAAAAACCCCTTATACTCTCTTGAAGAATATGTAATATGTGAATATGTAATATGTCCAATATATCTGGAATGACTCTCCTCGATAGGAAGACTTAACAGATTGTCTCTGGTCTGGATTACTGGCCATACTGGCCTGGAAGCCAATGAGGCTGCTGACTCCCTTGCAAAGGAGGGTGCTGCAAGCAGCTTCATCGGACCATTGACATCGCTTCAGGCTTTGCAAAAAAAAAAGATTGAACACCTGGATGGCAAGAAGATTTATGGACTTCTGGAAGAATCTTCCAGGATTGGCTCACTCCAAGCCGTTTATTCACCATTCGAGCGTGATACCAAACAGTTGTTGGACTACAGTAGGGATGAACTACGATGTCTAACAGGCCTTCTTACAGGTCACTGTCATTTGAATCATCATATATGCAAAGACTCGTACTTTCGGAAGACTGTGTGTGTCGCCTCTGTTTGGAAAGTGATGAAACATCAGAGCACATACTTTGTGCCTGCCCCGCTGGGGACCGAATCAGGTTTTTAGAGTTCTGCAGAGCCGTACTCTTACCATCTCAACATACAAACTAATCGGCTTCGCTAAGAAGCTGGGTTTATCTGATAGAGTGTGAATAGGTGTGAGCCACAATAAACCCTTGCGGGTTACGGTGGAGGGTCGAGTAGACCCACTCACTTTGGACCTAACCTAACCTATACTCTCTTGAGGAATATGTAAAATGTGTAAAGCAAGGTGTAACTGTGCTCAAGGAATCATACTTTTTTTTTAATAATTTTTTATTTATTCAATCATTTCATTATATGATTGTTCAACTATGACTTGTCATAAATGTATTTTGTGTACATAACATGATTAATAAAGTATCTAAAATATCTTGTTCGATTGAGGACCTATTTATTACTATTTACTTGAAAATAGTTTGATAAACCGAAACGGGTCGTGTGAAAAAAAACTTTGTAAAAATCAGACAAAAGTTTATTTTCTCTATCCTATATTCAATACAAATCGCACTCCGTTAAAAACCAATTCTCCGATTCCTGAGTCCCTGTTTCTCCATTTTTCTATTGATAGTCGAAAATGCAAATCCCCATCACCAAACAGCGCACATCTTTTGTGAGAGATTCACTGATGCTGTCAAAACCATCGAAAAAATGTGTTGAACATTGGATAGAAGACGGAAGAGTAATGAAAATGCAATGTACTTACTACACCAGAAACTACAAGACTTGTTGTAGAAAAAACATTTCAGGATAGAATTCCCAGAGATGAAAAGTATACTGTATCTAGCAGTCATGATGTGCAGATCAAGAAATCACATCAAACGAAAGAACCCTCCACAGAGGAACTATCTTCTAGAACTGAACACGATGCAAGTATAAAATATACGTTTTGTCAATATTAAAATAAGAAATTTAAAACTACAAAAGGTTTGAGAATCCACTTTTCAAAAATTGATAAATCTGAGTCAACAACGTTTTCCTCTTCCATCCAAACCTGTGAAATAAGTTCGAATGTTGAATACAAATCTGGTTCAAGTTCTACCAAAGCTTTCAATGATAGACTTTCTCTATACAAACTCCATTCTCACATATTGAAGAGAATTCCCAAAGGAGCAAGAATATGTGCCGCTTTGAGCAAAGCTATTTATGAATGCATTCAGAGCAATTCGTTAGATCACTGAGAATATTTGCTTTGTTTTGCATACAGATGCTTTTGTCTTCCACCCAATAAAGAAAATCATAAAATGTCTCTCACTTCACTCATCAAGAAGAACATTTCCAATACCTGTCCAGAAATTTCCATTCACAAATTCGAGAGCCGATCTAAAAAAAAACAAATTTCTCAAAATCTGTCATAAATAAAGTTTCGGATGGCGATCCCACTTCGGCAATCCGTATTTTGACTTCAACGGACAGTTTTGCAGATTTTGATGATATTACGTTAAATGAACTTCAAGCTAAACATCCTGATGACGTCTGTCAAGAACCTATACCTGACACAAACTGTACTCCACTCCAAGTTAATGAAAAACAAGAATTGAAAGCAATCAGATCATTTCGCACTGGTTCGGCAGGAGGAATAGACTCCCTTAGACCTTCCCATTTACAAGACTTGACATCAAAAATTTCTGATTGTAAAGGTGAAAAGCTTCTGTCTTCTTTGACTTCCTTGTGTAACTTATTGCTGAACGGTCGATTGAATCCCGATATTTGTCCTATTTTATATGGTGCATCTTTGATAACATTAAAAAAAAAGATGGTGGCATTCGCCCCATTGCTATTGGTACCATTTTTCGTCGCCTTGTAGCGAAATTATGTTGTATTGATGTTTCTGGTTTTTTAGGAAATTTATTTCGTCCTGTTCAATTTGGTTTTGGAACTCCAGGGAACATGCTGCACGTTTTTTTTTAAATGAACATCCCAATCCATCTTCTCAAATTTTTGTTAAACTAGATTATAAAAACGCCTTCAACGTGATTCACAGAAACATCATTTTACGAAAAACCCACGAAATTATTCCTCACCTTTTTCCTTTTATCAACCAATGTTATCGAAATTCAACATTTTTGAACTTTGGAAAAAATACTATCTTATCTCAGAGAGGGGTTCAACAAGGCGATCCTCTAGGTCCTGCTCTTTTCTGCCTCACTTTGAATGAACTGACAAAGTCTATCAACACCAATTTCAATTGCTGGTACCTAGACGATGGTTCAATTGGTGGTAATATAGATTATGTTCTCCAAGAATTTCAAAAAATAATTCATCTCTCTAATGATGTTGGACTTGAATTAAATCTCGAAAAATGTAAAATTTTTGCCCCTTTTCAATTGCTTAAAATTGTCCCCAAAACACACTGGTCTTTATTGGGAGCTCCTCTCTCTGTAGAGTCTTTATCACGTTGCTTTTCACAAAAAACCAGAGTCTCTAGTTCTACTGTCATCTCGTCTCGATAGTCTTCCTTCCCATATAGCATATTTTCTATTGAAATACTGTTTGAATTCCCAAATTATTGTATACCTTGAGATGCAGTCCAACTTGGATATGTCAAAAGGAGTTACAAGAATTCGATTCCACCTTACGAAATTCTTTACAAAAAATTACCAATAATAAATTCGAAATATCACTTGGAGTCAAGCTACTCTCCCAGTTAACTCTGGGGTGGTTTAGGTATTCGATTAGCCTCATTCCTCTCACTGCCAGCATTTCTTTCCTCTTATAATCGTTCTCGTCATTTGATAAACTCCATTCTTTCCAAATCTTTATCTGAAATTTCTGATACGTATTACTTGAATGGTGAAAATAAATGGTTATCTCAAACGAAAAATACCCTTCCCGAGAATAAAAAGTGTCAGAAAGTTCGGGATTATCCAATGATCAATTTGGCTCATAATCAACTTCTTGAGTCAGCTGAACCAATATTCAAACCGATATTCAAATGGCTAGACTCAAAGATGGTATGTCCAAAGAAGGTGCTTGGTTGAATGCGCTTCCCGTTGCTTCTTTGGGTACCCTCTTAGATGATGCATCTTTTAGGATTTCGATAGGTCTTCGATTAGGTTCTTCAATTTGTGTTAGTCATAAATGCAGATGTGGATCCACTGTAGAACAAAATGGTTACCATGGCCTAAGTTGTGAATTCAGTTCTGGCAGATTTTCGAAACATAATTCCATTAATGGTCTTATAAAAAAAGCTCTAGCCACTGCAGAGGTTCCTTCAGTTCTTGAATCCCTTGGTGTTAGTCGAGATGATGGAAAGCGTTCAGACGGGATGAGTCTAATTCCTTGGAAATTTGGAAAACCTCTGGTTTGGGACTTCACCTGCGTGGATACAGTTGCAGCTTCACACCGTGCCGCTACCTCTACTTCCACTGGTGCAGCTGCTATGATTGCAGAAAAATCAAAATTTCGGAAAAACTCCACTTTGCTAAGTTCCTACTGTTTCTTTCCTGTTGATATTGAAACCTTTTGTGTTTTTGGATCTCATGCTTCTGAATTGTTGAAAGAAATTGGTAGATGAATGAATAATTCTACCAATGACAACCGAGCCTATTCATTTTTAATTCAACTAATCAGTATCGCCATTCAAAGGGGTAATTCCACATCGATATTGGGTACTCTTACGTCTACTCAAAAATTAGATGAAATATTTCTGAACCCACAAATCAATTCAAAATTTCCTATGAACATCGAAAAATGTAGTAAGAAGATTGATCACTTCCCAATTGTCTCAGAAGATGCAGAGGAAAATAAAGAAGTTCTGGAATTATCTTTCTCTCCCAAATTCGAAAAAAACCTCCATAAATATATCTGATTCAGTTTCAAGAAATTCAACTTCAAATTCCTCATTCCGTTGGTCCAATGATGGGAAGAATCATTGCATCCGTGATTACTGGAAAGAAAACAACGGTGGCGAACGTATCACCAAAACAGCCACCACAACACAATTAGATCAGTGATACGTTCCTCAGTCAAAACCCTTGGGCTTAATGGGTTGAAAAATATTGGCAACACCTGTTTCATGAACAGTGTAATCCATTGATTATCAAATACGATATAGTTACTGGAATATTTGAAAAGGGATGAGTACATGAATACTAATATTTCTAGTGCTTTAATCAAAGCTTTCGCAGAAGTTATCAAGGAATTGTGGTCAGAAGATTTATCTGATAGAGCAGTGAACACAGTCTCTTTAAAAAGTCAGATTAAGAATTTTGCCCCTCGATTCCAGGGTCATGCGCATCAAGACACCCAGAAATTCCTTCGTTATCTTTTAGAAGGTTTACATGATGACGTTAATAGAATTATTGAGAAACCTAAACCGACCTTAACGGAAATTAACGAAAACGTGAGCGACAGCGGAAAAGCACAAGAATAATGGCTGATTTATTTGAAAACATATAACTCTAAGATTGTGTATAATTTCGTTGGTCAATTAAAATCCACGATGAAGTGCACACATTGTGGACACTCATGTGTAACCTATCACTCTCCATACCACAAAGAACTGGCCAATTGAGTTTATCACAGTGCTTGGATTTCTTCACAAGAGATGAAACTTTGGATGGACATGAAAAACACATGTTTAAGTTGCAAGGAAAGAAGAAAATGCACAAAGTCTCTATCGATCCATAAGTTTCCCCGTATTTTTTAGATTTTCTCTAACAGAAAGATTTAGAAGCAAGTTAAATGTTGCCATCGAATTTCCTCAAGATGGATTAGATATTAACAATTATGCAGCAGATAATGTGGCTCCTTGTCGCTATAATCTATATGCACTTTCGAATCACAGTGGGTCTACCTACAGCGGACATTATACAGCATTCTGCAGACATTTTTATACTGGCACGTGGCACGAATACAATGATACACACGTGTCACCAATTTCACCAAAATCGCTTGTGAGTGGAGATGCATACATCCTCTTTTATGAAAAGGAGGAAACGAGTTTTGAAAAGTTATTTTTGAACTGTTGATTTTAATGTTATAATGAATATACTTTTTTTAACAATAAAAAAAAATCATCGACTTCTTGTTGGGCATGAAAAACAATAGTCAAAATTGTTCATCCTTCAATTATTCAAATTACTCTTTTGAGTTATCCTTTATAAAAAAGAATGTGGATGATACCATTTTGTCTGTTCCACATAATGGTTTCAATTCAGTTCATTTACATACTCAGTTCACAGTAGAAACAGAAAATGATAATATAGTACCTTTTTTCAGACACATATTCTGGTATGACACTGGTATGTAAAACCCACCAGTTACAGTAAACATAAATTATTAAATTGATGGATGTAGTTTCTACATGGTTGGTGATCATCATGAAAAATGAAAATTAAAACTTCTTTGTTCTTGTCTTACAAGGACATTTTCATGTATTTGTTTGAAAATGTCCTTGTACGACCAAACTGCAGTAACCTCAGTTACAAATACAAGTGGTATTAAAACTTAGGAAGTTTTAATTATCATTTTTCATATATGAATTATTTTTATTATTCTCATTTTTAATATATGAATAATTTTCTGATTGAGTCGGCCGTTACTTCATGAAGATCCTTATTAATTTCATGAACTACATACACCTAACGATTTGATCATCACAAACTTTATTTTCAAAAATATCACTACATGTTTTGGTATCACAGTAGCTTTTTCGTAGCGAATAACATATTAAAAATTGATTCTTTACTCTTTTTTTATATCCCATGTAATCACCAGTGAGAACTACCTACTCAGGTACTTACTCGATCATAATTACCTGGAGCATATACATCCTCAATTATAACGATGAGATTGGAACCTTTGGTGTGAAAGTTGAATAACTTTTTTCGAGATCAATTGCCCTAACACCAAACTGATATTTTTGCACAAGAGGCGCGTTTCGCCAACAAAGTTAGCATCCTCAGGAGAAGAAAATTTTCTCCAGAATAGTTGGGCATGAAAGTGATTTTTTTTAAGGTGGTTGACAATGTTTCGTGGTGTATTTCATCAGTTCAGACTTCCATTGTCTAATATGATATAAATTGATTTGAAATCTCTGAAAGAATCTGTAAAAAAATAAAAAGATTAGCTGAAAAAACAATTTTATTGAGCAAAAAACTGAAATAACAGTGAAATAACATGCAAGCAACAATAAAAAACCCAAAAAAATTGAACTATTAACACGAGCTGAAAAATTGAAAAAATTATTAACAAGAAATGAAAAATAAAAATATGAAATTAAAAGATTCCAAACCAAGTCACTTCACGACGTTTTGATTGTTAGTATCTACAATCGTCTTCGGGTGATAACTGAGGAATGTGGAAATTACACATTAAAGGTGTAACTGACAAAATTGGCCGAATTCTCAAAAAACAGAAAGGAAATTATAGACAAAAGAAAGGATAAGGATAAAAAAGCTGATAAGAAATGTGAAAAAGATAAGGGAAGGAAAACTAAGCATTCAATCGAAGAAGCAATTGATATTTCTGGTAAATACGACTCCTAAATACGTCTGCAGATTTTCTAAATGAAAATAAACATTTCAGAAGCTTTGCCTATATTTGGAGTGAGTTTAGATATATCGGTAGAAAGAAGTCGATGCCATGATGGATTAGATTTACCGCTGCCAATTAGAGATTGCATTGACTACGTGGAGGCAGTGGGTATGTCATTTGAAGGTGTGTATAAAGTAAGTGGTACAAAGGCTAAGGTTTCGCAATTAAGGAAAATGTACAACCATAGGCAAAATGTCAGATTAAATGATTATGACGTACCTACAGCTACTAGTCTACTTAAAATGTTTTTGAGGTAATATTTGAAGAATGTTTATATAGTATGTTCTTGATGATTATTTTTTTCCCAGAGATCTACCTGAACCAATCTTCACCAATGACTTATTGATTCGCTTTGAAGAAGCCGGTGCCATTTTGAATTTCAATACAAGGGAAAAACACCTAAGAATATTAATTGATCACCTACCTCCCTTGAACAAGTTACTTTTGTCTTGGTTAATTGTACATTTGAATAATATTTCTTTAAAAGTAAGATGTTTCATTTTAATTTGACAACCTTGAAATTTCAACTTTTTTATAGGAAAAACAAAATAAAATGAACAAACAGAATATTTCTGCAGCATTAAACCACACGTTTCATGTATCGTCAAGGTTATTACAGGCACTTCTGCACCACTGTCAAGCTTTATTTCCGAATGTCATCATTATAAAATATATTCCACCCCTTAGTTCAGGAATGCAGCTTCCCGATAAGCCCAGTCTGTTAGAACGTGAACTTGAGAAACAAGAATCCTTGTTATATCAAATCCATAAAGAAATGAATGTTGGTTGCATTCCAAAGGATAGGGAAGAAAAGTTGTGGGAAGTGCAAAGAATAATAACTCAGTTGAAGGTCAGTAGAGAATTTATTTATTCATTGTTTCAGTGAAAACGAATCCCTTTGTTATAGAGGAAACTAAAAATAGTACAAAAGAATAAAGAGGTACCGGAAAACACTGAGAAGACTAATTTTAAAGGGAAAAAAAACAAAGATTATGTCGAATGCCTAGACAATTCAGAACCTAACTGCAGCGACAGTGCTGAAGTTCCTTTTATTTTCGATAATTTATCTGCGCAACCTCAACCATGTATAAAAAGTGCCAAACCTGAAGTGAGTCACTCAGAACCTTCCAAGGATTATACAAAAAAGCAAATGGAAAGTTCTGAGGAGATGATTTTGGAAAAAAATGATTTCTTATTTGATGATGATATAGTATTACTCACCTACAAGAGAAATGGATTGCTTCATTTGAAAGAACAGTTGTCGAGAGATATACAGAATGAAAAAAAAGAAATTGATAATCTGAAGACAATTATTGAGTCAACTAATCATGTTTCAAAACAAACTGTTCCAAAAAAAGAATGTTTAAATGAAGTAATGGATCTTCTCCTGAAAGAAAACCAAATTTTAGAAATAAAAAAAATTAATTTAGTTAGACAAATCATTGAGCAAAAGGAGATATGTATAGAATTGAGTGCTCAATTGAGATTAGCTACAAATGACAATATTCCTTCTCATATTTGAAAATTATTATCATTTTTTATTTTTCTGCTTTTGACGATACAAAAATCTGATTCCATTCTAGTACATATAAAAGCTGAAAAAATGTTTTAAATAAAAGTTGATAGTTGTTCTTATGGTCCATATTTCAGTTACTAGTTGACTTGTTTATTGAAATTTCGTAATTTTTTTTTAAATAATGAAATAATGTCTGAGTTTGTTTGTACGGGTTATATATAATACCTGTTGACTTTATTTCAATTACTCACAGGGTATGATTTTTGCAATGTTATAAAGCAGTCCCGCCCTTCATTAGCATTGAGAACTTCTGTATTTCCTTGTGTCACTGTGTTGAAATAATTCATGAAATTTTCGTTTATTTCTAGTTAACTTGAGTATTTCTACCATGACATTACTATACAATTTTATGTTAGATGTTATAGATTTCTTATTCAATAATTAGCGTCTGAATATTCACTTAAATTTCTAGTCCATGATGTATGTTCATTTATGTCGTGACATGTGTCGGTTTTAGTACATTCTAATTCTGCTTTACAGATTATCATTGTAAGAATTGTGATATTTTAAAAAAGAATAAACTTTCTATTGATATATAACTGGTCGATTCATTGAATAGTGTTAACTACCTCTTATTTGAATAAAATGTTCTGGATCTTTCATCGATTGTAACCTTACTTGGGAAAAGCAGGTACATTTCGTGTGCAATGAATTGAATGAAAGTTTTTATATCTCAGTGACTCTAAAGACGTACTGAACGTGAAATCACTTTTACAAATATACGGATATCACAAATGTGTTCCTTATTGGGTTTATCAGTAAAACATTAAATAGGAATGACCCTATATTTTAGCTTATCATTTTATCCTGATATAACTATATAATGGAAACGTTGCGAATATGAATCATATCTGTACTCGAATGACTAGATATTACGGTATATATTAGTCAGTTGATTCTGAGCATTCATAAAGATAGCGTGTATAACTGAATATAAGTGAGTCTACCTAATCTGGTCGTTTTAATTTGATGTCCTATCCTAACAGATTATAGGCCCAGTGTACGTAAAACAAAATCAAAAGTGTACTTAAGTTCTTGTGAATCTGATCTATGTAAATAAAATGGATATCAAAAATAATAAACGAAACATTCAACTATTCAATGGAGAACGTTATAGCGTCTGGAAGTTCCGTGTGAAATCACTACTTGCCAAACTATATGTTTTGGAGACCAGGTTGTTAAAAAACAAGATGACGAATGGACAAAGAAAAAAATCTGATCGCGAAGAGCAAGTTGAATACTTGAGTGGTTCATTTCTGAGCTTCGCAAGAGAAGAACATTCTGCCAAAGATATTCCAAAAACCCTGGATGTCGTTTATGAACGAAGAAGTCTTGCAACTCAACTGGCTATGAGAAAACAATTATTGAGTTTAAAACTTCAAGGAGAAGTGTCTTTATCACAACATTTCATTTGTTTCTATGAAATAGTAACCGAACTTGTTTCCGCTGGAGCTAAATTAGATGAAATGGATAAGGTTTCTCATCTCTTGCTGACTCTTCATACGATGAAGTCATTACAGCTCTTGAAACCCCCATAGAAGATAACCTAAACATCACCTTCGTGAAAACAAGATTGTTAGATCATGAGGTTAAATTGAAGAGAAATGATAACAGCATAGATTTGAAGGTACTGCAGATGGGAAATCAACCAACCTCAGGTGTCACATTCAAGAAACAAAAGAAACACAAAGAAACCGGAAACACAAGAATGAAGAAGTCATACCACAAATCACCACATAAAGTCTCATATAATTTGTGGAACATTGTGGAAGAAGGAACCACTCAAAAAGAGATTGTTACCACTACAAGAAGATGCTAGAAAAACAACGAGAACGTCCAAGCACAATCCAAGCTACTCAAACAATTGAAGACAATAAAAGCGGATTCATATTCGTGGCTGGAAATTCGAGTGGTCTGAACAATGGAAAATCTGATGAAATGTTTTTCTTCTTGGACTCCGGGGCAACAGATCACCACATTGTGGATCGACTCGATGTTTTTACAACATATTCATGCCTACACAAGTCTTTGGAAATCAATTTTGCGAAGAATGGGGTTTCAATAGCAGCTACCGGAAGGGGTACTATCCAGGTAACAACGAACCTAGGAGTTGACGGCAACCTGGAAAATGTATTGTATTCCCCAGACGTTCCATATAACTTGCTGTCAGTATCCTGCATTCAAGCAGCAGGAAGGAATGTCTTTTTCTTCACTGATGGTGCAAAGGTATTATGCAACGAACAAGTCATATTGACAGGTGAGCATTCAAATGGTCTCATTGAAGTGATTTTATAAATTACGAAACACAAATCAAATCATCCTAAATTGATGAATATGAGTAGTAAAATCGATTATATAATATGGCATGAACGTCTTGGTCATAAATAAACGCGACACGTCAACGGACAAACTATCGTCTGATGATTTCGTTGAATTTTTTTCCAACGTGGCCGAAGATATAATTGAATCTTCACCACATATACCCACCATAATATTTCTGAGTTACAAACATTTTCCCAATCCATCTTCCTCTTTTTTCATGCTGCCTGTAACAAGAAGCTATCTTATCTCTGAAAAAATCCATTTGCCTAGATTTCAATGAACTTAGTAGCAGAATACTAAAAGAAAGTATTGATACAATTGCTGAGCCTCTAACAAACCTAATTAATCAAATCTTCGAAACTGGTAAATTTCCAGATATTTTCAAATGCTCCAAAATCATTCCGTTTTTTTAAAAAGGGAATAGAGACGAAACTGACAATTATAAACACATTTCTACCATATGTATCTTTTCGAAATTGATTGTAATTATCTTAAAACAAGCATTATCCAAGTATTTCGAAGACAACAAGTTTTTTAGTAATGAACAATTTGGCTTTCGTAAAAATCACTCAAAGACAAATGCAAAAATGAGGGTGGTAGAGCAAATCGTTGCGGGTCTTGAAAGAGGTAATCATGTGGGTATTACTCTCTGCGATTTGACTGAAGCTTTTGATTGTGTCTCCCATGAAATCCTTTTTGAAAAACTCATCTGCTACAGAATCAGAGGTATCACTCTCACACTTATTAAATCGTATTTGACAAATCATTTCCAAGCTGTGATATTCAACAACAGATTGTCCAGCTATACAGACGTTAAATTTGGTGTCCCACAGGGTTCGTTTCTGGGCCCACTGTTATTTGTAATCTATATTAATGATCTTCCTTCTTTCTTGTTTCCAAACAAAAATTTTCTATATGCAGATGATACTATGCTAATTTATTCCCATGAGGAATATGATTCCCTAAAGAAGAGAAAGCTACAGTGGTTTATAACTAACAAGCTAAAGTTAAACAACAATAAATCACAAAACTTGATTATCTCTACCAGGAAAACCATTCCAGATGATAAAAATGTGAAGTTTCTAATATTTTTTTTAAAAGATAAGCTAATCTGGACTGAGCACATCAGGCAACTAAATTTGAAACTGTCGCGCTCTCTTTTCAGTATGCGACAACTCAGACATTGCACAAATATGAGCATCCTGAGATCAGTTTATTTTCCTTTATTCCATTCTGATCTTGATTAAGGCATTGTCGTTTGGGGAAACTCATCTGCAGTTTCTAGCATTTTTCAACAAAAAAAGCTATTAAAATTCTGTGCAAAAAAATTGTGTGACAACCAGTTTATTAATAACGCTACCAATAAAGGGAAAGCAGTGTGGACATTGGTACATAAGTACACAGGGAAAACAGAAAAGAAGAACGTTTCAATTCTAAGAAATATTGATAAAGAAGAAAAAGATAAAAAATTAATCTTAAACAAAGTAAATAGCTTCTATATAAATCAATGTTCTAAGTCTATCGTCATGACAACAAATGAACATACAAGTTTACATCCAATAAATATAACCCTATTTCTTGCACCAACAACTGAACATGAAGTAATCTCAATAATGTCACTAAAAAATCTAAAATCGGTTGGCTATGACGAAATCCCGGTAAAACTCTTGAAATATGTTGCACGTGAACTATCAACACCCCTAGCAATTATTATAAACATGATGCTTAATAAAGGAATATTTCCTGACAAATTAAAAATAGCTCATATAAAAGCAATCTTCAAAAAGGGTGACAAGGATCAAATAAAAAATTACAGACCTATAGCATTACTATCAAATATTAGTAAGATTTTTGAAAGAATCACATATAATCGCCTTATATCCTACCTTGAAACATTCGAACTATTAAGTGATACACAAAACGGTTTTCGAAAGGGTAAATCGACAACAAGAGCAATTTTTCAAGCTTTATGTTCAGTCATAAATAATCAAAACAACAAGAAACATAGCTTAATGATTAACTTAGATCTTTCAAAATCTTTTGACAATGTCAATCATAAAACATTGCTAAATAAACTTGAGGCTTATGGAATCAGGGGAACCTCAGCTAACTTGATAGAATCATACTTATATAATAGAAAACAGTACGTGGTCGAAAAATGTCACATCATAAATGAGGTTATAAGGTCTGATGAACTAACAGGTATTCACCAGCACAACACCAATAAAACAATAAAATTATTTTTGCTCGAAAACCCCTTCTACTCTCTTGAGGAATATGTGAAATGTGTAAAGCAAGGTGTAACTATGCTCATGGAATCATAAATTTTTAATGATTTTTCAATTATTCAAATAATTTATATATGATTGTTGACTTATGCTCAAGTTCGTGTTTGTGGTGTCCATTATGTCTGGAATAACATATTAATATATTATATTTATGTTATTGATTTGTTTACACATATTTTTACAGAAAACCATTTTACTACTTTTGAACTACTATTTCACATATCATCCATATGAAAACAGAGAAAAACGATCTGAATCATCAGTACTAAGGATAAGAAAAAAATGACTCTGCGAAAGATTTTAAACAATGATGCTTCTTTAATATTCTCTTGAATTCGTTCATTTCATTTATACAATTTTGATTTTTATTATGCAAAAATTCATTAATATAGTAACAGCTTCAGCTCTGCTTGACTTATATATAATTCAATGATCTAGTTCCAATGAATTTTCCTCTATTCTATTCTATTAAAGGTTTAATGAATCGCCTTTTGCACTTACCAATACAAGCATTTCCTTCTGACACAAGTTCATGATCATCTGGACAAATACATCGAAAGCTTCCATCTGTGTTTGTACAGTCTCCATAAAGACAAGATTGGGGACTTTCACATTCATCGATATCTGTACAATTGCCGCCAGAACCATCTAATTTATATCCATCATGACACTCACAACGGAAGAAGCCAAATGTGTTTTCGCATTTCCCAAATACGCATAAATTACTGAACATATCACATTCATTTATATCTGAAAGTTGAATTGAATTAAAACAGGACTTCGTAATTAGAAGATTAGTTACAGTTAGTTAGTTGATAGTGGAATCCCGTTAATTGTTAAAAGTTAGTTCCTGTCATAGTTAAATGGTTATCCTCGTCGCTACATAATGTTAGTAATTTTTGAATAGAGTTATTTGTTCTGAAATAGTTGTCCCATATGGGCTTTACTGACCAACACAAGATTGATCAGATCCTTCATTTGGATGCATGAAACCCATTTCACATTCACAGCGGAAAGAACCAGGATAATTCAGGCATTGGCCATTTTCGCATAAGCTTGGATCGTTTGAACATTCATCAATGTCAGTGCAACTATATCCATCTCCTTTGAAACCAGCGTCGCATTCACATCTGAATGATCCATCGTTGTTTATACATTGTGCATTTTGATCACATCCACCATTATTCGTTAAGCATTCATTGATGTCTCTACACTTCAATCCGTTTCCAGTAAAACCATCTTGGCATCTACACTGATAAGACCCCTGAAATAGATAAATGAAAATATAGAAACGAGTTATATTTTGAAGCAAATTCTATACTATTAAGAATGAGAAGGTATTGGACGAGACGATGAATCATACTGAGAGAAATAGAGAAGGGACGAAAACTATTGAGATTCCTTCTATTGCTGTATGAATTACGAAAGATTTATAGACAGCAAATCACTAGTAATAGCAGTGACAGCTGGTGAATAAAAAAATTGATATAATTGTAAGATGACGTTGAAGTATATAACCATCTGCGAATTGTTGGAAAAAACTGAAAATCACTTTTTTGGTAAAGAAAGGTTTTGGCTTTCTACTTCTCCGTTTTTATACAAAAAAATATGGGAATCTTCCATGATAGCGAAGTAGAAAACCAAAACCTTTTCCAAAAAAGTAATCCCTCCTAAAAATATACCCCTTTCAATTAAAAAAAAAAAACAACAAATGAAATAAGAGAAGAACGTTCATAGACCAATGTAGTGCGGTTCTTTGAAAAGCACCCACTACGTTTCGACGATAGACTACGGCTGAGAGAAGACCGGGATGTCGAAGAGTTGGCTCACTCAAGTCGCCAAAAACTGAAGTCTGAGAATGACAAATGGACAGCAAGTGGAATGCAGAGCTGGCAAACATAAAAAAAAAAATCACCATCCCATAGGTATAATAACCGGAAGAAAAGATTCTGAGGACCATATCTACAGACAGTAAGTAACTAGAGGAGAACGAGCCAGAAGAATGATCAAGATCTAAAATTGGTTTGAAGCTCACTCAATGTCGAAGTTCGACTTGATTGGTATGGTGCAGTTGTCAAGGCTTACTGGACTCAGTAAGGTTCCACATTCCTCACTGCGGGCTTATTGTATTGCTTGCATTGCATACGTCAGAAATATGCTGGACAAAGTCCAAATGAGTCGAATTGAAAAACACAGAAAGATTTTTTGCTACTTGGGAGTCATCTGACTTGTCCTTTTCTTTCAAGTATCCGGAAAACCCCGCAGCCTCTGAGTTTTTCCTCCTACACATATTTCAATAATCTTGTTCCCTGTACTAGTTTGAACTGGTCCTGTGTTGAATATTCATCATAATCTTCTGGACAATAATTTGAGATGTCTCTTAAGTTGTTTGCCTCCTGTGATCCAGTACCTCACATGATGAGCTATATCTGTGCTATGTCTGTTATAAAGCCATATTTTGTTTTGGTTTCCTTTAAATTCACAATGACTAGTGGGTAGTGCTGTAATTATTCTAAGTCGATCTCTGGTGTGTTGAAACAGTTTTTCAGTCTTTTTTTCTGACAGTCCCAGTGTGTGTGTTCCCAGAGGCCTTATTTTTAAATCGGTTGAACTTTCACATCGAGAAAAAAATTGGATGTCACTCTCTGTTTTGAAAGTATAACCGAGATAAACGGCCAATTTTTCTCTCGATGTGAGAGTTCACCTGATTTGAAAATAAGGAACCAGGTGATTTTTTGCAGTGCTCTCTATCCTAACAAGTTTCCTGATCTAGTCTTGTACCATAGATTCTTATGAACTAATAGTTGGTTAATAGTTGGTTCAGGGCGCTGATGAACTGTATTTAATTTTGTTAGTTGGAAAAAGGTCACGTTATTACGTGAAAGTTTAGTGCAAACAAAATGACTATAGATTTCCAGTTACTGGAATGAAATGACGCACAGCATCTCCTCCAACGAATAGTAAATTCAATTGCAATATTACCGAAAACAATTCACTGATGCCACTCCGAAGATGATTTTTGGAATGGTATTCATTATTGCATAACACACCTAATAATAATAAACAAATAAGGAGTTTGGGAATGAATAATATGAAAATTGAAGATCCAGATCAAATCTGTGAAGAATCGAATATTCATTTTGTAGTATATTGGCATCTCAAGAATAATAAGAGAGGTCTGTCTATCACCAGATACACAGACCACCTGATCTTTGGCGTTTCCCCAGTGTCTTGATATTGCTCTTTTTTATGAATCTGATTTATATGTATATTATCTATGGGAAATAAAGACTCATATTTTTATTATTATCTAAAATTTCTGTTTCGACACTAATAGTGAAATATCAAGTGTTTCATCCATGTTTTTGAAATCAACAAGTGGATCAAATATGTCATTTCACAACTAGATTCGAATAAAACTTGTGGTTTTGATGAAGTAAGTCTTAAGATTGTAAAAGCAGTTCAATTTGAATTGTAGCCGGTATTACTTTTCATCATTTCAAAATCTTTCAAATTCAATGAAAATTGCATCAAGAGTATATTCGAAAAAAATATCGACATTCACAGGTACTCTTTATAAAACAAGGAATAATATACCAAAATTTGAAGACCCATGTTTTAATTCATGAATGCCATTTAAACGAAGGTAAAATTTGTAATAATTTTGTAACATGTAAAAACAGATATATTCTTAGCACATGCAGAAAATGTAATAAATTTGAGTTATCAATTTCCTACTTTTTTGACTGAATATAATAACGTTAACCTGAGGAATGACGAAGATGACCTAAAAAACTAGTTCTTAGACTGGCAAACAAACTTCACATTTGCTATGTTAATATGCAAAGTTTGCGTAATAAGTTGGACGAACTACATTGTTTTATAAAAACAAATGGCTGTGATATCTTGGTATTGACGGAGACGTGGCTATCTGACAATGAAGTTCAATTTTTTTATCTAGATGAATATGTGGCTGTTCATTCCTGCAGAGAAGGAAGAGCTGGAGGTGTTTCGGTATATATTTGTGAACATATTGATTTCAGTGTGATAGAAAAAGTTGATGGATCTGATCAATATAATTTAATGGCAGTTTCGTTAAAATCTTTAAATCTGCAAATATATGGTATGTATAGACCACCTAAATATCAGTTCAGGGAATTTATTGATATATTTCAGAATATATTATGTAATAAAAAGAATGAAACTATTGTACTGGGAGATATGAATATCAATCTTCTGAATGCTGATTCGGAGAAAACAAAAGAATACATTGATGTGGTAACTATGAGTGGTTTTAGACTATGTAACATAGTTGATCAGAATAATGCAACTCGACAAACAAGCAAAACGAATTCTCTACTGGATCATGTACTGTTTAATAAAAATATTAAGTGTGATGTCTCAATATACAACTATGCTCTGTGCGATCATAAGCCATTAAATATCAATGTAGATGCCTGTATACTATAAACCAAAGATACTTACAAACTTTAGTGTAGTTAAGCAAGATTTATTCAAAGAAAAATTTAGGGATGTGTCACACAATTGTGAATCCATTGACACAATGGATACGCTAACAAAGGTAATAAATGCATGTAAAGAGAGTTCTAGTTATAAGATAAAATTAAAATCGCAAAGGGAATGATTGAATGACCTATGATCTATTGAACTTAATAAAAGAACGAGATAGTATATATAAAAAAATAAATGGAACAAATCCAAATTCTGAAAATATAAATAAATTGTGGGTGGACTTTAAAGTATTCAAAAATAAAGTTACCAATGAGATAAGGAAACAAAAATCGATTTATTTCAAATCAGAATGGCGAAAAGCAGGTAACAATGCAAAAAAACAATGGAGAGTAATAAACTCGATAATAAGTATAAAGAAGGAAAAAAACGAGTCAATTAAATTAGTTACAGATGATAGAACTATCACTGACCCTCAAGAGGTGGCAAATATGTTCAACAGGTATTTTACTAGCATAGGTCAATCAATTATTTCCAATATAGATATCAATATAGAAAGTGTAGATTTTGAGGAACTATCGTGTGGCAACTCAGTATTCCTAACGGAAACCAATGCTAAAGAGGTATCTGAAGTCATAGTTGCACTCAATAAAAACCCTGCAGCAGGGCAAGACAACATATCCGTTGAAGATATAATATTAATTGAAAAAAATGTCATATCCATACTCGTTAATTTGATAAACGATATTTTCAAAGCGGGGATATTTCCTGAGATACTTAAGACTGGAAAAGTAATACCAAAATTTGAAGGTGGTGATAACAAAAACTTAGAAATTTATAGACCTATGACAATTGTGTGCTCATTGTCTAAAATTATTGAAACTATAATAAAGACAAGAATAATGGACTTTGTTGATCGTTATGTGGGATTTGATGAGTATCAGTATGGTTTTATCAAGGGTAGCAGCACTCTAAGCGCTACAATAGATTTCATTCATAATATTACATCGAAATTTGATAAAAAAAGAATGGTTATTGCAGTGTTCATTGATTTAAGGAAAGCATTTGACGTTGTTGACCATACTGTTCTTCTGAACAAAACTATGTTGCATGGGTATAAGGGGCAAAACTCATTCTCTCATTGAGATATTTTTAAAGGAAAGATCCCAGTTTGTCGCTGTTGGTGAGAGCATGACTGAGCCCCAGGGGCTCCAAAACGGGCCCCAAAACGAAACCACAGGGTTCCGTTTTGGGGCCCCTATTCTATGCACTAATGGTACTGTCACTGAGGCAGGCCGGACTTAAGGGAAGGTATTACACGTTCGCCGATGACACGGTCCTTTTGTACAGCGGATATGATTTACATTTACTGGAGAACACAGTTAATGAAGATCTCTCTAAATACTCAAATTGGCTTGTACATAATAGACTTAAGGTGAACTCTGCAAAAACCGTTTACATGCTCTTTAAACAAAAAATAGAATTTGTGGAAATATTGAATTAAGAATAAATAACTTACCCTTAATGAATGTTGCAAAAACCAAGTATTTGGGACTCATAATAGATGATAAGTTAAACTGCTCAGGACACATAGAACGATTTAATGATAAAATTGTACCAATGTTAGGAGCTCTATATATGTGTTCAAGTTACTTGAGTTTCAGTAATAGATACTTGGTTTACAATGCATATATATTGACGAATCTTAGGTATCTGTTAATCATATGGGTAATTGTGGCATTACTAATTTAAAAAAATTCAAACGCTGCAAAATAAATCAATAAACATTTTATTTCAAATTCCATCTCGAACCCACACAAATGATTTATTCTCACAGGCTGAACTACATCCAATTAAATATCTACTTAAACTTAAGCAATACAAGAACATACGGAAAATAAAAAACAAAAGAATCGAAAGCAACAACGATCTACTAGTCAACAACCAGTTTTATGAGTATAATACAAGAGGTAGAAATGACTTACACCTGAGCATGGTAAGAATGAACAAAAGATTATACAATCCTTTTATACAGGCTATAAAAGTCTTCAATGAATTACCTGCCCACATACGTGAGTTGCCGGGCTATAGTTCATTCATCAATAGTTTAAAAGAACATCTGAGCTTCGAGGCACATGTCTGATATGTTGATGCTATGAGCTTTGTAGTGGTTTACTAGTTTTTGTGTTTCACTTGTCATGTTGAATGTTAGTGAATCCCGAGACCAGCATTTTTGCTGCTTAAGGAGGATAACAACATATTTTATATTTACAGTGTCTTATATTTTTAATAAAAAAAAAACATTGAAGCGTTATTGATTCATAACCTGTGTTCATTAGTTCCTTAGGTATCAGGTACAATATGAAAGCAAGAATAAGTGAATGTAAATAACACTTATGAAGGAGGCTGTCTCTTAATTTGGCTTACTATTGCCATTCAAAAGTATATATTTTGCACCGTAGCACTATTTTGGAGAAAATATTCCATATTCAATATTAAAAAGATGTGAATAATAATTGAGGAAATGAAACATTCTATAATTACAAAATTTTGTTAGATTTGGAAAATAAACTAACCAAAAAACTTTGTCTAGATTCCGTTTCAAAAATATCAGACATAACTGAATGAAATCTGACAACAGTAGTTTATGAACGATAACTAGTTATGGCAAATAAAACCGCAGCTGATTAGTGAACTCAATAACTTCTGGAAAAACGTTTTGATGCAAAGTAGAATCTGTTGAACCTTAAGTAAAAAAAATGCAGAATGTGAATGATTGTTTTTTTGTAAATCCACTTCTACTTTTGAAGCATTCATTAATTAGGTAAGTTCTTAAACATATGACACTTACGGGATTGTTGATACAATCGGCATTCTCATCACAGTCATAGGTTCCTAGGTAGCATTCATCTTCATCTGAACACTGAGGACCGCCATCAGGTTTAACAGAATATCCTTCTTCACATCTACAGTGGAACGATCCAAGGGTATTCACACATTCACCTGCCCCACAAATGTCTGGATTTTGCTTACATTCGTCAATATCTACAAAATATTAAGATTTGAGGAAAATCAATTCAACAAATTATTGAATCAGTATAAAAAAATCTCTTACCAAGACAAGAGGTACCTCTGACACCTGCAAGAAGTCCCTCAGTGCAATGACAGATGTAACTACCAATTGTATTGGTACATTTACCACCATTACATATTCTCGGATTTTCTTTACATTCATCTATATCAGCACAAGATTTTCCATCCAAATTCAAAGTATATCCAGAACTACAACGCAAAAGTGAATCATGCTGCGAACTTTTCAAGTATTATCAAAAGCATACCCACAAGAACAAGAGAAACTTCCAGGTGAATTTATGCAAATGTCGTCGCAAGGTTCGTCTTCACATTCATCAATATCTAAAACAATATGGAACTCATTATTTATTGCAATATTTATTTGAGAATGAGATAAATTGATAATTGATTTTGAAAACACTTTGAATAATGGTGACTTATTCAAAGTATAATGTAAACCATGAACAAGTAATTAGTTTATTACATTTTGCTCAACAAAACTATGGTAAAAATGTTTTTTGGCTTTCTACTTTTCCATCATCAAACAGCAGTTGTGGAAAACTTCCACAGAAAGATAGACAGAAAATAACTACAATGAAAACTCTTCACAAAGGTATGTTGATGGTGCAGGTAAGTTTATTTCAGATACAAACTAAAAGAAAAAGTATGTCTGTTTGTATCTGAAAAATGTTTCTGTGCTTGATCTATACATCTTCGTAAGGAGTTTTTATTGTAGTTTTTTTTTATTTAAATAAAAAATTAGGTCTTTCAGTACATTCTATACTTCTTCATTAGGGAGACGTGGTTTTGAGAGTGAAAATTAACAAAGTTAATAAATATCTTGGAACTACTTGGAACAGTCAATCCTACTTTTTAGTAGAAGTGACTGTTTTCGAGAAATATAAACCAATTCAATTAAGTGCACATAATCACTCATTACCGTAATTTTAAATATCTAATAAAAATCGGGCAAGTGAAGAGAAACAGTATATTTTAGACATGAAAGTGTTGTCGAGATATTAACGAGTGATACGACTGAAGTGTGACTAGAAAATATCTATAAATAACATCATTAAATTGAGGAGGAAGAAAATATTTCCAATCAGATGAACACCAATGACCAATTTTGTATCTGACTTTTACAATTTTGAGAAAGTATAAGTAGGTGCACCTAATTAAATCAGTCTATTTTTCAGAAAAGATATCACTTTAACCAAATAGCAACAAGATCAATTGTTTTGCATACAAATGAATGGGTTTTCTGAAAAATCACAAAATCATTAAATCTGATAATTTTTAAAATTTTAAGTTTCACAAACCCTATGTATGCATCACTGACTTCGTATTGTCAATATCGATCTTCACCAGATCATCAATATCATATGGCATTCTTATGACTAATATATGAATTATTGATTGTTAGTAGCTTTCAAGATATCTAAAAAAATTTGTATTTTCACTCTGACTATCAACACATCGTATCTCTGAAAATTAATGCTCTGAATCAATGTTCATAGGAACTTTTCTTCATGAAATATTGTAAGAAACTAGAGTGCTTACGAAACATCCCATACATCAAGATAATTTCACATCTACCTTTATGAAAACCAAAAGTTGAATAAAATATTCCAAAATCAATTATTCACCTTCGCAATGAGATTTCAGCCCAGTCTGTTGATATCCTTCGTTGCAAATGCACTGATATGTTCCCATCATGTTTTCGCATACTCCATTCGAACAAATACCACTAGAACGTGAGCATTCATCAATATCTTTACAACTCTCCTTATCAGATGATAACTCATGGCCGATAGGACATTCACATTTGAAAGAACCTTCAGTGTTTAAACATCTACCTCCTCTACAGAGTCCTGGTATTTCCTCACACTCGTCAATATCTACAAATAAAAATTATAATTGAGTAATAATTACACATGAAATAGTAAAATAACAGAGAACCTACCCATGCAAATCTGCATTGGAGCCATTGTTCTGTAACCTTTGTTACACTCACAAACGAAATCTCCTGGTATATTTTTGCAAACACCATTTCCACAAACATTATCTGTTGTAAGGTTACATTCGTCAATATCTGTAACACAATGAGTTCAAAATAGTTATTTAGTAATTACTGAAACATGATAAGAATGATATCTAATTTAAATAACACAATTACCACTCTGATTTTCATTTACATATTATCACCTTAAATATGTTGAAACATAACACCTTTGAATCATGGAAAAAAGTTATTACTCAGTTATTAAACATTCCATATCCCATATACTGACAGTATACAAAATATATTTTGATATCATTACAAAATAAAACCTGAAAAATGTTAACAAATCACCTTTCTACTTTTACAAAGTGAAAAGGTTTCAAATTCTGCATCATTTTTTTCTGAAAAAGATTGTCAATAAAGTTTAAGAGCAAATAAAGAGTCAAAATGGGTTCTTCTGTTAACAAGCTGTCTTGTCTCACATTTTAACGTTCAATTTTTAGTATGAAAATGAAGTCGAAAGCAAATTTTTATGAAAATAACTTTAAAGAATTCAAGACAAAACATCCACAAACCTATGATGAAATTGATCATTCAATAAACTTCCAATTTTCTGATTATCAATAAAAGTGAAGTTCTTCAAGCTAGAATGTCATTTTATTCACTTATTATATTACAAGAAAGCAATAGATATAATTTGTTTTGATTCTCATTTTTCATCCTCCTACCAAGTAGTAATGGCTACATACATCAATTTATAGATATAATTCAAAACATTAAGAACACAAAAATTTACATCGAATATATGATTGTGCAACAAGCCACAATTCGAATAAAAATGCAACTACCAAATTCTTTCAAATTATCAAGAGAAAGTTTCATGCTGAAATTCTTCGAGTATGTAGTAGCAATTCTGCAATAGTAATTTCTTTATCTCAATATTAAAAAGTGTTCCCATTCATCATTACACCTAGACGTGGTGTAACCTGAACTTTAAACACATGCGACACATTTCTAGATATCTGTTCCCATACAATATCGGATAATAGGGCAGAAAAATGAACCTGAAACCACATATTTTTTATTTCAAATGATCGGCATGTATATTGATTCAAAATAAAAATGCTCTTTCTTTTTTGAAACTATAACCAGTTCGGAATCTTTTGAAGAAATAAATTGATGGATGTAGCGGTTACTACATGTTAGGAAATCATAACGAAAAGAGAAATGAAAATTTCTATGTTTTTTACCACTTTCATTTGTAACTAACGTTACTGCAGTTTCGTCCTATATGGATATTTTCAAACTTAAACAATAAACTTGTATAAGTTTGAAAATGTCCGTATAGGACGAAACTGCAGTAACGTTAGTTACAAATAAAAGTGGTGAAAAACATAGAAATTTTCATTTCTCTTTTCATTTTGAAGAAATGTTTATGTATGGTGCATATTTACTGGACTAATGTTCTCACTGTAATTTCGACAATAGCAGAAATAATAAAAGAAGTAGTTCAATTTATTTCAAACTTCCCCTACTAGAAAATTTGAAAGTTATTGATATCAAAGAACTGAAATATACTCGGAAAACATGTTTTAAAAAACAGTATCGCACAGTATATATTCAATACCACATGCTTGCTTTCCCATTAATGAGTATTCTTGTTTTGGAAGGTCGGAAAAATTGTGTAGGTTTTGATGGTAGCACCCATGGCAACAAAAAACATATTTGTTTCATATATAATGGAAAGAGAAGGGAGAATTCAAAAATTTCCCAAGATGTCTTTATTTGTTTTTTTCGTAACTGATGATGATATTGATTTTCCATCGAGTGCCAAGCAACTTCTTACTTCCATCTGTAAGTTTTTTCCAAACATATACAAACCTGTCCGTCAGTTTTCTCAGTTCTCTACAGAATTTCTAGACTAGTCTTGATGTAAGTGTTGTATACCGATTGGTTTTCTACCCATCTGTATACCAGGGGTTCCTGCAAAGCATGTTTTTGGAAATACTGCTTATTTTCCACATTTATCAGTTCAAGGCTCCAAGTAGAAAGGTCGTTTCAAACATGTATTTCGGTGTCATGTGGTCCACAGTTTTGTTTACGAGACGACCACTGCACCAAGTTTCCAAAGACTCTGATTACAAAACCTGTAATAGGCTTTCTTGTGTTCATATCGCTGGCCCATTGGGCTTGTTTCATGATTTTTGGTTTAAAGTTCACTTGATAGAAATTTTAAATTGAAAAACAGTGCACTTTGTTTCATCTCTCTAAGTACCGTAGTTTTCCCGTAATTAATTATTGAAAATCGAATTTGGTAGGGTGGTGACGTGACGACCCTATGTTCGCTTCTTGTTCGATTGACCAAGGATGGAAAGTTTAGATTTAATTTTTATTTTAGCTCGGCCAACTAAAGAAAACCATAGATCTCTTAGAGTTTCGTTTTTTGGAACACTGAAAAACTTTTTGTATGGTATGAACGATCTGTTTTTACAACTAGGTATAAAACATGTTTAACCATTTTTGTGGTTGTAAGGTAAAATTTAATCCAAAAATAACCTGAAAAAATATTTTTCGGAATGTAAACTGATGACACGGAATATGCAGCAAAATAGGCACCCGCCGAGACCTATCTTTTACAAAAAATTATTTAATTAGATAATTGTAACAGTTGTATTCACACAGAGTTGACAACAATAACAACAAAAATGGCATCTGTCAAATTGTATCATCAGATCTGTGAGTGGATATTAAAAACCAATACACTTGGCAACTCCGCTCTAGACACGATCAATTTTATTGGTCAACAGACACGCGGCCAATTTAAATTCTTGCTTTTCGAATTGTTCTTTTTTCTGTAAATATAAAAAGATCTTGGGACCGATTAGGCTTGATAAGTATAATATACCCCTAACTCAATCAGTCTATAAGCAAATCAGTATCATTTTCCATAGCATGAAACAAGCCCTTTAGCGTCCAAGCAGAATTTGTTATTTTTTGAAAAAACAGCTTTTCCATGACTGAAGGTCACTGTAAAACCTTTTCCTTCATACACTCATTGTGTTAAATTTCAAGTTCGGTACAAATAACACCTTGTAAACAAAAATGATTGAATTTTTTAAGTTTAGATATTTCCAGACTTCGTAACTGTTATTGTGTTTGTTTTTGTCCTCAGTAATTTCTATTGGCACTTCTAGGGGTTCTAAGTTTGTAAAATAACGTTCATCGTTAACCATATGCTCTGATGCTCCCGAGTGTAAAAGCCACTTTATACTGTCTTTCCTTTGCACATTACTAGGATGAGTTACATTTTCTCCAACGGAAGCAATTTCAATTTCCTTTTGGTTTGTTATTTCTCTAGAGTCAGTGGACTGGTGAAAATGAGTATGGCGTTTATCTACCAATTTTCATAATACATGCTTCCATAGATTTTTTTCTTCTTCAGTGGTAGTGGGAATATTTAAAAAAGTTCACATGCTGATTTGATTCTGTTTGTTAGTTATTTTGTTGAGTCTATTTCAATTTTTTCTAAATTCAGTGTAATTAGTTGGTTTGCACCTACATAAAAATGACAAAAATAATATAATTTAATGTTACATCAATTTCTTCAACAACCTATAATAGTTAATATTAAATCAACTCACCTATACATCTTATTTTGCTATCATCATAGTCATATCCTTTATTGCATTTACAGCTATATCCACCAATCGTATTCCTACATCTTCCATTTTGACACATTCCCGGGAAATCAGTACATTCATTTATATCCTTCTTATCGAGGTAACCTAGACCTTTTGGACATAACTCAGAAAATGCTGCTGTTCCAGCTCTTGGACAAGGTTCACATCTATCCCCCCAAGCTTTTCCAATTAGAGAGCAGCAACATAGATTTCTGTGGAAGAGACCATCAACTGGGTTCACACATTTCCCATGCTTGTATCTTGTGTAACATTGTTCTTGACGGATATCCAAACATTTCGTTCCTAGAATATATTTTTTGAAAATATTATTAAATTTACAATCTTCTCTGCTATAATCTAAATTTAAAATTCAGGTTATTGATAATCAAATTTATTATGAAATTGTTATATATGAGACAGTAACCTCAGTGCTTTTTATCAAGTTGGTGAATGTGTTTGAGGTAATAAGGTAAAAGTAGACACCGAATCGTTTATAAAAATAGTAATGATATGTTTGACTCTATAATTCCTGATGTATTATAAAGCTTAGATATTAGGAACATTGTTCATAATTTGGTCCAAAATGATTTACCGGAAAGAAAACAATTCGTCTGTATTGGTGAGGCAATCAATCAATCCCATTTGATGCGGACTTTATGTGTGACACTGTATATATATATATTATGAACAAAATATATAAAAAGTTATATTTTTGAGTATTTAAGAAAAATATCAATTTGCAATGAACCTTTTTCCTAAGTCTGAAAAATGTCTGTTACTGCTCATTTCTAAAAACCACATTTCAATCAGTAAGAAGATCCTATCAAATTATGAAAAAGAATACAAATATTTTTCAGTGTCAAAATTTTTAGGTGTAAATATAGATGAAAAATATACTAATATAGACTTTCAAGACTTGGATTACTGTTGAAGGGAACAAAATGGAACCTGAAGTACCAAATGCTTTCTATGCTACTCCGGCAGACGAATCTTTCGTTGCTGAGACTTCAAGATATAACTTTCGTCCTCGCAGTAAATGCACATACCACTGATGATGTCATCCGCAGTAGCGCAGACGAAACGATTAGTACTTGAGATTACATTTGACCATGGCCTAGTAGCCTGGATTTCGCCTGGATGTAGAAGAAAACATGGCATGAAATTATCAAGGTATTTTTCAAGTTATAAAGTTTTCTATTTTTGAAACTTGTTAATTTTTTTTCGATTAATTCGATATAAACAAACCTAGTAAACCTTTACATTTCTTCGCTGTGAATGACTGTAAACGTTTATTCTCTCAGTGAAAAATGAATCCCACCTTTCAAATTATCGATGACCAATATGGCAATCCAAAACAATTCATTGAAAAATAAATTCAAGTCGAATAGTTAAGTCAATTTATAATGCAGGACAAAACCGACCCTTCTTTCTTCTGTAATGGTATGCGGAAAAGAGCTGCGAGATGTTTGTGTAATGTCAATCATAGAGATTCCTGCAGAGATTTATTAACGTCAATAAAATGATTGTACTGTTAGAACGTTGTTGACGCAATTCGTAGAAACATGGACCACGTTTAAACGAGTTATAACATCCATTGGTTTGGAAATGGAGTTTCTAACATCCACTCTCTTTGAAGTATTCACATGAATCAAGCATAACTACACATCTACCTTCATAGAACATGTTCAAGACTGCCATCACATTCAACTGAATGTAACTTTAGAATATGCGCTATCAGAACGTTGGGGTTTTATTTCCTACAAATGCAAAACTTTCTCAGAAAAAACGTTTAGTAATGGAAATTATACCTACTCTCATCCTGAGACCATATTATTCAAAATGGAAAATTAAAATGCAATTGCACCAGGAATTCTGATTTTTCTCAAATGAAAACACTGGAAACATACATTTTAATATTCTGTTTCCAGTTTTCTTGTATAGGTTCATTGAATGAAAAACTATTTGATTAAATCTTTTACTATCTAATTTCATATACCACTTGCCTTTTTCTTGTCAAGCCAGGCAGTCAAAGGTCTTATCTTTATTCCAGGCATTTTGTTCAATGCGTCCTCATTTTAAAAGAACATTCACTTCTTGACACTTGAATGTTCATATCACTGTGTTACATGTCATTTTTTCAAGACCCTATAAATCCAATAACCTTTTTTCCCAAGAGTTAAGATTTATTAACTTGTAACATTTTTGAAAAAAAGAATTTCTATAAATTTTTGTTCAAACAAAATGAGAGAGTGATTTTTCTCAAATAGAAGTTGAAAAAACATCAGAATTGAAGTTTTTTTATGAGCCAGTGATTGCTATATTCAAGTTGATTATGGACTAAATCACAGAAATAAAAATTCGAAATTAAATTGAAGATAATATTCTGGAGTTGTATAATAAATGTATCAAATAATTGAATCAATATCAATTTACTTACTAGTTTCATCAAGTGTGAGACCTGGAGGACATGAACAAGTAAAACTTCCATCGGTGTTGACGCAAGTGCCTCCTCCCCTACAAATATCAGGATTCAAATCACACTCGTTGATATCTGTACAAGTTTTTCCATCACTCTTTGCATATCCTTTAGGGCAATCGCATTCGTTTCTGTTGCACCGTTCACATGGAGATCCCCAAGCAACTCCAACAGAACAGCAACACTCCGATCTTCTACTCAGTTGGGGCAAGTCATTTTCACATCTTCCTCTGTTCAAAGTGGTCCAACATGATCCCTTACGGTTATCTGAAGGAAATTATTACTCACTCTCTATGTTGGAAATATCAATTTTATAATTAATAACTTTTCATTTGTACATGATCTTCCCAAACAGTTGCCAAACCGAATAATTTCTCACACTACTGAAACATTGTTGAATGCTTTTATTTTGAATCAATTTGAGACAGTTAGTGAATTGAATGTTTTCAGTTTTTCCGAGCTTGAGGAGGAGTAATGAGTGAACTAGTGAACATAGCGGGTTTATGCAACAATACCTAAGAACTAAACCCGAAAACTATACCTAAAAAGTGTCTGGCTTATGCACATGTTAATATGACCGTAATTATTCTTCATTTGATTTTTCTATACTACTGAAAATAATTCCATATAAATAAAATTAATATTCAACACTCTTCCATTCATTTTTTCCCATAATTTTAATAGGTACAAATTTGAAATAATTCTTTTCGAATTTTTGGGGTCGATGACAGTTGTTAATATTTCGATTTGACATAAGCTTAGATCATATAAGATCTAAGTTGCTAGTAGAATGCTGGCCAACTTACTAGGCACAGTTCTTAATTCTCAGCCTTGGTCAAGTTTCCATAAACGCTCTCATAAATTTGTTATGCTCGAACTTTCAGTTCTTAGTCTTGTGTTGCAAAAACCCACTATCAAAAGATGCCTGATGATATACTGCAAGGTTCCTATATATAAGATACACTGTTGGTTGCTGGGATGGGCTTTCATTTCAGAATTTCTTGTAGACCAGTAGTATTTCTGACATTGCCACAAGATGTTACCAATAGTCAATATTTCTATTCATTATTGTCATTGATTTATTATTGAAAAAAATCATGTTTTCAGTACTACTATTCTTAATTAAAAACAAATAAGTGAGGTTATCTCAAAAAAATTCGAGTAAGTTGTATTGACGTTCCTTGACATACCTATAATGTCAAACTTGAAAATTATCCGATAAATAATGGATTCCTTCTGTTATTCTGTTCTGTGTTATTTGGATAGTTTGAGTACTGGGCGAAATGTGGTAATATTGCTTTTTGTGTGCGCATTTCAAAAGTGATGATTCAAGTAGGTACCTATAATTAATGTTATATATGGTATCTGAAGTAAGGACATTACAATTTGCAAAATATTCAAGAAACAGTATAAACCATGAAAAAACTAACAATAGACAAAAAAAAGATATGCATTTCATTATTAATGGAAGGGTAAAATTAGTTTCCCAATAAAAATAAGGACAAAAGGTACATATTTATAGTTTCTCAAAAAATTAAACTTAAGTCAAATGGAAAACGGATTATTTTTAGGATAGATTAGTTTTTAGAGGAACATATTTTCAGCTTTCTACTTCCCTATCATTGAACAAAAATTGTAGAGAAATGAAGAAAGAAAATAATTAAGTACAGTAGAAACTTTTTATACTGACGTTTCTTCCAGAAACTGGAAGAAAAAAATCTTTCAAAACAACTACTCAGACATGAACATGAACGGTAAAAGTCTTTTGGAAATAAATCTAAAGAAATGAACTTTAACTGTTCAAGACCGTCTCGGATATACCTACACAGTAGGTTGAATGGACTGACGCATATCAGAAAACAACTACTCCGTTGGCTAATACCACGAACGGCGTTGGGTTACATCCGACAGGCGTCAGTGCAGGAATCTCCACAGAAAATTTCCTGCATATGCAATTGACAATACAACTGAAAGAGTCGACCTTCGATTTTGGAACGGGCACACTTGCAGACCGGTTTCAGGCTCCTTAGCCACTCGTCAGTTTAAGATAGTGACTATCATCGACCTAAAGTCAATGATATTCCATAATTGAAAATCGAAATTCTACAGATATATCATATACTTTAGTGAACCAACTATAAAAATATTTGTTACATTAAAGGCGAGCAAAACTCAAATTTAGATGCTGTATTACTAATCGAATAAATCTGAATTTCAATGGGGTAAATGATCTCCCTGGGTTTAGAAAGTATAGCCTAGCAGTTTTAAAAATATGCATTACCTATACAGATACGTCCTGTGTTATCCAGTATTGATCCAGGATCGCACTCACACTTGTATGATCCTAGGACATTCACGCACTCTCCATTGAAACATGCCTCAGGACCAAGTTCTCTGCACTCGTCAATATCCTCACAGACGTAATTTCGTTGATTCAATTGTGTTCCAGTAGGACAAATGCACTGAAAGCTGCCAGGAGTATTTCGGCATTGGCCACCACTGCATACCTGTACAATTGATCTAACAATTCAAAAAGGAAACTTCTTGAAAACATCGTGTGTTGATAAATTAAAAATTCTTTGAAATGATGTTAATTGCTGATTTTTCATCTGAGTAGTATGTTCTCAGTTTCTGCGATAATTAACATATGAATCAACACTATTACTAAAAAAAAGTCCCAAAAAAGTATGTGTACTAATTGGATGTAGAACCAGAAATGTTTTTGTTGTATCATTTCAATTCAAAGTAATAAAATAAACCTCATTCATTACCTAAACATACCAATTCACTCAAATATATCTCTTCATCTTTATTTCTCATTGCTGCAAAATTCTTTAACTTGAATAATTCGATTTCAGAAACAATTTCAATTATAAAATTTGATAAAAATCTCAGTTCTTATTGAAATATTCCACAATCATGAATAAGTCCACCTGTGGTAAATTACTAGTTTCTGTCTCAATAAAACTTTCCTGGACTGAACACATCTTCATTCAAACTCAAACCTCGAACATTAAATTCTTTGCTTTATAAAGGTTCAGACGTTGTTGGGATACTGTTCTCATATACTTATCACACGACGTGGCACTAGCTTTCAAAAAACGCGCAATTTCAGTAGTAGTAGTGGTATTTATTGGCAGATCAAAAAAGTCGCTGACAGTTATAAGAATATACAAATGTCACGTTAAATAGATAGAAATTGAAAATTTTAGAATATAGGTAAAAAAACTATATTATAATTCTATTATTATAGCAGATTCTGAAAGGTTCTTCAAAACCGTCAACTGAATGAAATTATTCAAACAATAGAGAATAGCTCTCAAACACGAAGAAATTAATTTGATATACTTTTATGGTATGAGTTCGAATCCAACACGAAGTGACACGAGGTCTTTTGTTTTGTAGGGTACCTATCTAACTGTGGATCATTTTGAATTGATTATGAAATCGAAACAATATAGAATCCGGGTAGGGTCCCGAAGTGAATGACTACTATTATAAGAAATCGTCAATAATATGTGAATATATCAAACATAATCAGCAACATGAAATATGATATTGAATCAGCATCTGTTGATATTGCTATCAGAGTGCCAGAGAGCTTCATTAACTCATAAATATGATACATTTCGTTTATGTTTTCTCAGCTAATTCATGTACTTCAAATGATAATTGAATTTAAATCTATTAATGCAATTGTACATTAACTAACAATATCGACCAAAGATATAGAAACCAATGAATTCAATAAGAATTGAATTGGATCTACTGAAAAACCGTTAATTGAGTAATTGTAAACTAGAATCATATTCCCAGAGTTGACGCAGTGAATTAAGAAGGACATTCATATTGTGGGTGAAGACCTATAGAAGTTTGAAGTGTAAATTTCGATATTTCGTTCATTTTCTTCAATTCTCATAACGATCTGAAAATCCTTCATAATGAACTTTGATGATTGATAATCTCCACACTAAGCACTTTTCTCAATCATCAGAAATGCAATACTTTTCTCGACGCGCGTTTCATCAACCTAGTTGACATCTTCGGGAGATGATGAAAACTTCATCAGTGTTTGTTTTGGATTTATTCAACACCAGAGGTTCGAGTTTTACCTTTTATTAGGTTTGTGTATCTGTTTGAGGGTGAAAATAAGTAAAGGGATAAGTAGAAATTTCATATTATTACTAGAGTTATTGTAAAATTGGATTTCATTATATATGAAAAAAAATTGTTTTTCAGTTAACTAGCTGTCGCCCGCTATGAACGACAACACCCAAAAGACTTGTGCGAACTATGGATTAATGATGTATTACCTTTCAACGTGCGGTTCCAAGCATAATTTTTAAAATGCAAAAGATGAAGAAAACTCCATCTACTGAAAAATGTTTGTTTTGAATTTATTCAACGCCAGAGGTTCCAGTTTTACCTTTTTAGATTTGTGTATCTGTTTTAGGGTAAAAATAAGTAAAGGGATATGTAGAAATTTCATATTATTACTAGAGTTGTGAAATTGGATTTCATTATATATGAAAAAAAAAGTGATTTTGAAAAAATAATTCATCAGAGATAAATTAAAATCCTTATCTGTTTGAAAATATGTTTTTCAGTTAACTAGCTGTCGCCCCCTACGAACGACAACACCCAAAAAACTTTTGCGAGCTATGGATAGATGAGGTATTACCTTCCTACGTGCGATTCCAAGCATATTTTTTAAAATGCAAAAAATATAAATAAATGATTTGAAGTACCAACTTTAACTCCTATTAATAAACTTGTTAGATTGAGTTTCGGTAGATTACTTACCAGCTCTTCAACTTCACATTCGTTTATGTCTGTGCATACTTTGCCAGTCTCGTCTACCTCAAAGCCAGGATTACATATACATCTGTACGTTCCAATCATATTCTCACAAGCCCCATTTTGACAAATATTAGGATTTTGTGCGCATTCATTGATATCATTCCCATCAAAAGTAGAACCAGGACCATGTGGACACAGAGCATCAAAATCTGTTGTTCCTGGCATAGGGCATGGTTGACATGTAGTACCCCACCCCATAGGCTTTCCAGATATGATAGTACAACAACAGCAACTCGATTTTGTGACAGCTGCTGTTGAAGGATTAAGGCATAATCCATCTCGATACTCTTGATAACATAGATCTCTTCGGGTGTCAAGACATGAGCGTCCATCTGGACCAAGACTGAATCCAGCATGACATTCACATCGAAAGCTTCCTGGTGTATTGTAACAGGTACCAAACTGACAAGGGTTATTAATACATTCGTCAATATCTGTGCAGTGCCTACCATCTGGGCCTAATCTGTAGCCTGAATCGCACACACAACGAAATGAACCCTCCATGTTGATGCATTTACCGTGATCACACATTCCTAAAAATAGAAAGATTTAAAGTTGAATCAATTTGTACTCATCTTGGGTCATATCCGAAAAGAAAAATTTAATGTGATAATGCGTTCAAATACTATGTGTTTTTATGGGCAACTGAATGGGTATAAGTATGGGTAAATATTTTGTTGTGAAATATTGTAGAAGTGTTGAATATTTTTTATCCATACCTGTAGATAAACATTCGTCCAAGTCACTGCAGAATGTTTTGTCAGATGACTCTACAAATCCTGGTAAGCAAGAACATGTATATGATCCAGGTGTATTCTCACATCTGCCATTGAGACATATTCTTGGATTTTCGTAACATTCGTCAATATCTGAAAAATATAGTAATGACAGTCATTTTTCTCATTGAGGTAAATATATGTTCACATCAGAGCTCATGTTTTCATAACCTGTTTTTTCAACAGTGCTGGTTCTGTGTCAATAATTTAACAAGAGCTGTTGTTTATATACCGGTTTTGACATGTCTGGTTTCTTAGTGTCTAGTCAAACAAGTGTTCTAATCTGATTTCTCTAGTAAAGAAAAGAAAAGACTAAACCGTTTATAAAAAAACAACACAATGTATATGACATCATCAAATTGTCTACTATGGATGAGTCCAGAATAGAATAGAACTTAATTTGACACTGATGTTATTACAAAAAAGAGTAGGTACAGAATGCATAACTTACAATCATGAATAAGTCCACCTGTGGTAAATTACTAGTTTCTGTCTCAATAAAACTTTCCTGGACTGAACACATCTTCATTCAAACTCAAACCTCGAACATTAAATTCTTTGCTTTATAAAGGTTCAGACGTTGTTGGGATACTGTTCTCATATACTATATTGATTTTCACTTTTATTGACATGAGAATAATTTCTTCTGTAAGATTTATTAGTGAATTCATGACATTCATCAGACTCTGCCATCACATATGTTGCATCATTAAGTATTTCAGTCATGTAGCAACTTTTAACATCATTTTCATCATTTAGTATCGATTTAGCATAAAAGGGTCTTTCTAACATACACTGTTTATTATTTTCATTCACCAATATATAAATTTTTCCTGAAGTTTCTAAGACAGGCACTTTTTTCCACAATAGCAGAAACCCTCAAGTTATAATTCTCTTGTAATATTTCGAAAAGATCTGTATTGAAATTTTCTTTTTCTCCTGCCATTATTTTCTTTAAAAGTTGTTTTCTTATTTGAGATGTACATTTTGAGTACCTATCTTTTTCTTTTTGTCTGCAAACTACCTTAAAAACTCGGTATTTTGTTGAGAAGGTGGAACATAGTCATCAGACAGGAAATTCAGCCAATTTTAATCTTTATTCTTTTTCTTGATCATGTTATTGATATCAATTACCTTCGTTCTGTGTATTTGTAAAACATTCTGAATTGATATTTTTACAATTTATCAAACGGTCAGATATTTTATTGTGCAACTCAATATAATAAGTACTTATCTTCCAGGTGAAAAATATTATTATTATTTCTCCAGGTTCAGCAAAAAACAAGTAAATAGCAAAGTTGACTGAAGGTAATTGACAATGTTTCATGATGAATTTCACTAGTTCGGACTTCCATTGTCTACTATATAAAATGATTTGAAATCCCTGAAACAACTAAAAAAGAAGAATTGAAAATGAATAGGTCGGGTCATGACCCGAGTTATTTTTATTCAATTGTTCTATTTTTACTTGTATTTTATTTCACTATTATTTTATTTCAGGTTCATTTTGGTTAATATAATTGTTATTTTCAGCTATTCATTTTCAATTCTTCTTTTTTAGTTGTTTCAGGGATTTCAAATCATTTTATATAGCAGACATGAAAGTCCGAACTAGTGAAATTCAGCAAAGTTGATATTGATATTCAACTAGTATAAAAGGTTTCATCTTCAACTGAACATCTTCAATTGATCTTGCCTAACTTCAGATAGTATAGTCCGTCATGAGGGGTCACTGTAAAATGCTTTCTCAAAGTCAAGATAGATAACATCGTCAGGATGACTCATTCAAGTTATTTAGATCAATTGTTAACAAATCGTATTAGATTTGAAATGGTGATCCGACGATGAGGATTTTTGTCAAATGCTTCATCAAAAGTTAAGATATTTGGGTCATCTCTTTCATTGTTGAATGGGTTTATTCTGATTACTTTTGATACACCCTCCGATGATAGTGGTAAGAGAGGAAAATATAATTTATTTGCAGTCTGTGGGTTTCCCACTGCGCCATATTGTAATAAAGTATAGATCACATGAATTTTTTTTATCTAAGCAAATTACAAGCTATTAGATAAAAATAAAATCAATGAAATTATAATAAACGATCTAAATATTCTAAATAATCTCAATTGCAATTGAATTCATAATACAGGATTCCACTGATGTGTTCATCTCAATTTAATTTCGGATTTAGGTCTCATTTGATTGAATAATTTTTGTTCGATTCATATTTTTTTTTTCAGTCCATTTTCCCTGAATCTGTTTATATGTATGAATATGTATGTTTCTTGTGATTATTGAAAAATATCAAACTAGTTTCCAAGACAAAAACCTTAGAAAGTAGCTTGTTTCTGGAATGATAAATGTTTAGCTTTAAATAGTTCTAGAATTATTAAACATGATAAAGAATTATTGTTTTGAATAATTGATTGAACGTATTTTTGACTACTAACCTATACATGCGAATCCAGTAGAAGATAGCTTGAAACCTGGTTTGCATTGACACTTGAAACTGCCGTCCATATTGATGCAAATTCCATTACTACACATGCCTATTTCGCTACATTCGTCATGATCTGTGCACATGGAACCATCAGGAGATACATCAAATCCAGGAGGACACACGCAGGAAAAGCTACCTGGTAGATTTGTACATCTTCCATTGATACACTTTCCTTCTCTGCATTCATCAATATCTAAAATTTAATCGATATTCTTGCAAAAATTCAACATAAATATATCATTGGTTTTTTTCATACTAGTCTTATACATAGTTGTTCGTTGTTAGTGAAAAAAAATTGAAATTAAATCGATATTCTTGCAAAAATTCAACATAAATATATCAATGGCTTTTTTTATGTTAGTCTTATACATAGTTGTTCGTTGTTAGTGAAAAAAAATTGAAATTCATAGCCGTTTATTCACATTCAATTAAAGATCTATAAATAAGAAATTGTATCATTATTCAATTTGTGTTATTTATTATATGACCTGTTTTCTTTCATAACTTGAAAAAATACGTAGTTTTTTCAAGTAGCGATTTTTTCGGCGCGCACGTTTTTTTTTTCCATTCGTCACGAACTTAACGCTCTAGTCTACTTTCTGAGATACGCCTACCGAAAAGTCGAAATTGAGGACACCACGAGAAGAAAATGTTTAGTTCATTTATTATAATAATTGTTTAATAGCACATTCTGGTATCACAAACCAGTCTAGTTAACTGTAAGCAACTGTCTAGTTAAATGTAAGCAACTAGTTGTGTTCTTTAATTATTGACAATTCCATTTCGGGGGTACACTCATAGAACCTATTCAGTCATGAGTGATCTATGAGTCCAGTCTGGCATCTGCCTTCAGCTGGTTACTGGTTATTGATTGTTGAGTGTCGAAATATCTTTATGTTTCATGGATTGTGTTCTCTTTACTGATGGTGATTCTGAAATATCGTTAGGATTCGTGGATTGAGTTTTCTATACTGACAGCAATTCTAATGAATGATGCAATGGAAAGTGACAATGTTGAAACAAGTAGTGGTAATAAGAAAGAGAGGCCATCTTCAGGTAAACACCGCAAGAAAAGGCCCCGTTTTTTGTATTCTTGCTGATGAGACTGGCAGTCATGAACTAGATCATTATTTCAACTGCTCAATGTTGAAATGTTGAAAAATTGGGATGATCAGTTAGTATATCTATCCTCAATGATTGCAGTAAGTCTGGTTGTTCTTCAAACAACCAAACTTTCTGGTTTATTATATAACCAGGTAGTTTCTAGTGAAGACTATTTAGAATTTCAAATGAAAATTACTTGCATATTTTGCGAAAATCCTGAGTAGCATTTGGAGCCGCATTGTTCCTTAATTGTTTTTTGTCTTGCGAAAAACTTGTAACATTTAAGACATTTCCATAAGCAATCCACGCTTATGAAAATGACACTAATCAAGTTTATATGACTTTGTATACTCCTTTGATTATATTGAAAGATAATTTGAAAAATTAACTTTCAACCACTCCCTGACTCCAAACACCAATTTTATTTAACCAGTAACTGGAGAACGAAATCTTCGCTATCGAAGACAATGATTTGATAAATTTTCACGGCTGATGGTAGGTAGGACATGATGTTTTGTTTTCTTAAGATGTCTCTTTAAAAGGAACTCATCAAAAAATCAAATCATTCGTAACATTCTTGAATTCAATAAATGAAAGAATAGGTATTCAACAAAATAGAAACTATGTAAAGTCAATTTGCAATTGTCTCAAGAATTCTGCCAAGACAAGGTGGAAAAATTTGGTCCCTATGTGTGATACAAGATGGGTGGAAGATTATGATGGGTTATTGAAATCTATAGAAATATTTTTGTATTGCAATTGCAACCCCATTTTTTTATTGTATGTATGTATTTGAGATACAATGCAATGTTAATATTTTTGTTCTATAGGTATGCAACAATTCTGGACGCACTCGGATCAGAATATTGAATCAAATGAAAAAATGAAGAGGAATGTGATAAACCAAGCTGAGCAGATGGGGGTCTTAGTGGCCGCAATACTTATATATTTCCCAACTTGTATTCCCTGTTGAAAATATTGCCCATACTACCTGTCACGTAGGGCACAGCCAGTGTTGCTCCAATGGAATTTCAATTAGTACAGTTACCAACCTAAAAGTAGTCCAACATAGTATAGGATTAGTTACTGACGGTGTTACACACAAAATTAACAACAAATGTCTGTTGATAGCTTTTTTGTTGCCGCATTTCTTTTCAAATTCGGGAAGAAATCTGTTGCAATGGTTTTAAAAGTATCAAATTTGATTGCAGCTCAACGAGAGACCATTTTTTCATAGGTTTTCTAAAATAGGCAGCTATCTAACATGTTGACAGCTATCTGATATTTTCCTTCAATTTTCAGTTTTTATTTGCCTTTGATTCCAGGGCTGATTAGTGAACCCATATAGAATTCTTTGTCATTGATCAAATTAGAAATTGTACAGTAAATTAGGATATTTTCTGAAAGAGGCGCAACACGTAAAGGCATTTTAAAACAGTGTAACATGTTATAAAATTGTACAACACGGAGCAACACTGGGCAGAATGATATTTTTCAATTCCAAATAGCTTGGAACCTTATTTAAGAAATTCAACTACTGAATTTTTATAGACACAATGATTATGTTTGATTATACAGTTCATGTATTTTTTTCTACTCCTTCCATTTTAAACTAATCATTACGTGTTTGACAGCAGGCAGGTAATGGCGGCCACTTCCGAAAAAAAATAATGAGATATGTAACATTTACTCTGATAAATATGATATTTCATGAATTCATTCATTTGTCCAAAACTAAAATCCGTGAATTTTCTTTCCAAATTTTCTGTGAAATGAAAATCATATTTTCACTAAATTTATTGTTCAACAGTTTGTGGGTCGGTAATGAATCTAGTTATATCCGTGATTCAACAACCACTTGTTTAAATTATAAGCTTTTATTCAGTCATAATCTCAAACAAATATATTTTACTATTCCTTTCTACAATCAGTCGTAGAAAAAGTATAGTACTCACCTCGAGGATAAGGCCAATTACGTCCACTAGCGAATTATCGCACTCGGCTAACGCCTCGTGCTGGCAATTTTTCGCTCGTGGGTAATTGGGTGTCTTATCCTACTCGATATGTAATATTCTATTTTGTATACTCTGAGTTTATGCGATTTGATTCATTATATCAGTTTTTTGTCACTCGAGAAAAAAGTTAAATTGTTCAACATTGGCACTTTTACTCTATTTCTCACCCATTTTCGTCCTATATTCGACGTATTCAGTCACCGGGTAGGCGAAATACAATTTTTTTTTACTGATAGTTTCATTTTTGTTAATATTGAAAACAAAATTTTATCAATATAATATAAAAAATAGAAGAAGAGAATCAGTATCTATGTGCATTTCAAAATGAAGTACAGACAGTGAAGAATTTTCAGTTTTCGCTCGAAAATTTGAAAATATATTTGAAATCAACATTTAATACTAAAAATGTTATCAAAAGTAGCACTAGCCTTCACACACATGTGATTTTCCTAATCGGAATCCCGGTTCGCATAGACATTCATATCCCTGGACAGTATCAACACATTTGCCTCTTCCACATATATCAGGTCTCAAAATGCATTCATTAATAGTTATTTGTCCTACTTGATCAATACTCGGTATAGTTCCTGGAGTGAGATGAAAGGTACCAGAACCTGGGATTTGGTGAGATACTGCTGCTTCACAGAGATGTCTATGCTCATCTGGAAAATACAGTTTTTGCAAGCCGTAGAGTTGATTGTGAATCATAACAAACCTTCTCCAAATTTTGGGCATACCAAACACTCATCTCCGTCATACATGGCCCAACCTTGTCCCATGTTAACACCGCAGCAGCAATCTTTTTTGGACAATCGCATGTGTAGATGATTGCTACAACGGCCCTGAGGAGTGCGAAGTGTGTAGCATATTCCTTGACGACCATCTGAAATGAAAATGATGATCCAGTTATGGAAATGAAATATTTTTAACGCAATGAAAGCTTTAGGAACAATACAATCTCTTGAATGATATATTTAGGAAGACCTTTCCAGATCTCAATTTTTGAAACTGCTAGAATTTTCAAGTTCAAAAAATTATTCAATATTTCAATAAATGGGATAATTTGACAAGTTTGAATATTACCACTGCAACAACGTTTCTCAATATTCTGAACAAATCATGCTGGACAATTTTATACCTCTCAATAACTTTCTACTTTCATTGCGCCAAAATATACCTTTAAAAATTATTAATATGAAATAGTGAGGAGCTATGTATGTCACTTTCATACTTCATGTGTTTTCATGGTTTCAGATAAAAAATAAGTTGGAGCCTTCTAGAATCCAGTGTCTTCTACTTCTCCTTGTAAGTTCATTAGGGATTTTTCGAAAACTGAATATTACATTTTCAAGAATTTTCCACATCTTTCATTACAGTTATTATATGGATCGAACATGGTTGTATATTATTTTTTCTATAATAGTGCTATTTTTATTTCAAGACTTTGTGTTCACAAACAAATATTTTACACCTTTTAGTCAAACTGATAGATATACACCTTTACAACAAATACTTATTATTTAATATTCGAGAATCATTAGAATTCTCCATATCAACGTAGGTTGAAATGGGTTGTTACCTTTTTTGTTTACTGCTTATCATAAATTTCTCTAAAAACATGGTCTTTCACGTTATTTCTTGTGGAAGTCACTGAATGTCAATAAATTTTGCATTCAAATAATAGAATTCAATAGGTCAAACAATAATTTTACATGTTCTTGTATGTACGTAATTTTCAGAACTATGAGAGTTGCAATAAAATGAATTATGACCTTTATTGTTCACAATAAAATTATTTCCAAAAAAGTACGAACGCGTTTTCTTATGAAAAGTTGAAAGTTTTCAAAATACCTAATCGGAATTAAATTTTGCCTATTTGGCAGATCTTTTGGGTCAAACACTTGAACGATTTACGTTTTTTTTCAACACTTTTGGAGACTACGCGATGAGTATGTAAAGTTTGAGATAAATTGTTTAGTATATAGATGAACAAAATTAACAAATTATTGATCCAAATCAGGCAAATGTGTTTATTATTTGAGTTAGACCGCTGCTTATTGCAAAAACTTCGTGACTTTGTTTTCCACTGATATTGGAAAATTTAAGCGAAATATGAATGATTGATTTTTCAAAATCGGTTGTGTTCGCAAGTGAAAATGAAATAGTGAGATGTGTGTCAATTGTAGGACGAAAGATGCAATTTCTGATGTGATGTTATCTTAAGCCACATATCAAAGCTTCCAAGTTCTAGATATTCCTCTCTTCAGCAAGAGGGGTGGTTTTGAATGAAAAAATAAAAGATAGAGTTGTGTAGCATTGAAATTTGTCAGTGTCAGAATATGAGGTCTTTATTTTGAAGATGTTGGTGCATGAAATTAATATTCAAAGAGTAAAGTTTACTGAGAGCAATTGACTTGGAAGTTGCTTATGGATCTATTAGCTAGTGCATTCATTGAGTTATTCTCTTGTTGAAGGACCCAGTCAAGTAACAAAACTTTATCTCGAAAAGTGAATTGAGATAATTGTTTGAACTTACCAATACAGTAGGTTTTGTCTTGACTTTGAATGAATCCTGGATTGCACAGGCATATGTATCCGCCATTTGTGTTAACACATCGTCCATCTTGGCAAATGTTTTCATCTTCGCACTCATTTCTATCTTCACAGCGGTTTGTGGCCGGATTTCTCGTTTGTCCTGAAGGACATTCGCAAGTGAATGAGCCCACTGAATTCACGCAAGTGCCGCCAGAGCATAAATGAGGTATTGCTTCACATTCATTAATATCTGTTGACAAAATGATTGTTTATTTGGATTACAAACTATATTCCCTTTTTTGTAAAAGTATGTTGCAGGGTTCAAGAACTTTGTGAATTTCCTCAATAATTTCTTATTCTTACCCACACATTCTCCAGTTTTGAGATTCTTCAAATATCCAGTATCACATTCCAATCTTGAGGGACAATGCTGACATGGATGTCCCCAAGCTTTCCCAACAGTGGCACAACACAAAGTTTTTGTACAGACAACGCCTTCCAGTTGATTGACACAGAGGTTACCACGATATCCCGTATAACAAGGTCCAGTTCTGTAATCTACATTTGTTTTGAGCAATGGACAAAATTCATAAGCAGTGTTACATTTACCTATTTCACAGTGATTGCCGGAAAATCCATAAAAGCATGCACATCTGTCTGGACCGATGCATTGGCCTCCATTCTTACAAGATTCCATGCATATAGCTGCAATTGTTAGTGTTAAAAAATTAGCCTTTCAAAAAATAACTTCGTTTAACTTCAGTTATCCTGAACTTGCTTGCTTTTTTATCGATTTATAATTAATATCGAACATATTAATAAGTTTTTTGATGTATCAAATTATTAAAGATTCAAACGATCTTAGCGTGATGGAAACATGAGCGGGTGAGAGAATCATGAATGATTGAGAGCCAGTCTATTGTTTCAATAATATACAATCACAAATAGATTACTTGTTTATAAGAAAAGCATAAGTTATCAAGTTTATTTGAACAAATATTTATTATCGTAATACATAATTTGATATAAAAATGCGCTGGCTTTGAGAAAATGCAGTGAAAGTAATTCATTAAATCGCAGCCATAGGAGCTAGAAAATAGTACTTTTTGATTTATTATATTTTTAGTGTGGATTTTTTGTTGATTGCCTGACAAATTCCAGAAAACAAATGTCATTGTTTTTTTTAATTTTATTACATAAATCTGTGGTGTACATCAATCTCTGGTCACTCATTTATAATATCTTCAACCATTAACAGATATAATCACAAAAAGTTATTTTGCTAGAGATAACTGTTCAATGACAATATCTCAGTTCATGTCACGTTGAAGAAATATTTCTGTAGAGGGCTCAAATAATCTGCAGCAATGAAAGTTTCGTAACAATTCGTTTTAGAGCAATTCAGGGGTTATAAATATAATGGAAGTGGCAGGTGAATAAAGGCAGCGATTGTGTTAAGAAAACTTTTGAGTGACTGTAACTCTGAAAGTAGACCGGAGCGCCAAATTTCTACTTCATCATTGTAATCAGCGTATAAAAATACTTGAGTGTACTTTATCATTTTTCAAAAACTATCGCGAATCACACAAACAAAATTTTATCAATATAATATAAAAAATAGAAGAAGAGAATCAGTATCTATGTGCATTTCATGTTTTATAATGAGAATCTACAATTTGATACTTTTTGCTTCATTACCACACATTCAATACTATTTTTGGAAACGTAATAATCTTGTATAATTGTTAATGTACAATCACATGCTGAACTTGTTAATAAAAAAATGAAATGATAAAACGGTACAACTTTTCAATGAACTCGAAATTTCAGAGTAATTGATACATTACGTTCTGTGCAAAACTCCCCGGAATATCCTTCTGGACATACACATTTGTCATCAACACAAGTTCCACCGTTCATGCATATTAGTCGACACGACTTTCGGTCAAAACCTGGAAAAGAATTAAAATAGCTTAATAATATTCAAAATTACAATTTTCCAAAATGCTGAGATTAAAGAAAGAATAATCACCCCTAACATTGATGATCGCGCCGAGTCTGTACGATACTCATCTTCAGACCGACTATGATTCTAAAGATGTATTATTATTGAAATGGAGCAATATGAAGTGAAAGACAATAAAATACTGATAAATCTGTTTAAAATCTAAATGACATAAAAAAGAACATTTAGTAATAACTGATTCATTACAAATCATTTCTATAAATATTTGGTTTAAGTAAGGACAAAAAAGATCAATTTCACAACCATATCGATGAAGTGGTTTTTGTGATATCGTCTGTTCTTATAAAAACAAGTAAGTTAGCTGTAGTTATGTTTTGCAGCTACAATTGACATTCGATCATTGTGCAATACGTTGTGTAGAGTTGTATTAATCTGTTCATCATGCCTAAAGTGACAAGACGAGATAATTTTCAACGGTTCAGCAAGTTTGATAGAGGGCGAATATTGAGCTTTCGTGAGACTGGTTTATCCTTCAGAGAAATAGTCACGAGGGTAAACAGAAGTGTAAACAAGATGGTGGTTTGTTGTTGGGTATGTATTCCTGAAAGTCGTACATGGAGAGATGTAGGTACAGAGTGTGTCAGAAAACGGCTCACACCAAGATCGTTGCATTAGGCTTTTGGCTCTACGGGAACGCTTCACTTCTACAAGGACAATTCCAGACCAATGGTGTGGAGAGCATGGGAACCGTTTTCCACTCCATACCGGCCTCAGTTTGTCCAACTTCTCACTCCTAGACTCCAAAGTGATCGACTGACTTGATGTGAAGAACGGCTCAATTGGGACCTCCGATAGAACAACATTGAAATCAGTGATCATTCGGGATTATGTTTGGGCATGCATGGTGGTCGTGTAGATGAGAGATCCTCAAATTGCTATGGATAGGCATGTGCACCACACTGTGGGAATTGTGGTACAAGGTTTATAGAAGCAGGTTACTCTTGGTATTCATTAGAGGCAACATGACCACTATGCTTAAATCTAGGAGTTGGTGGAACTGTATATTCTGCCTTATATTCGGAACATTTCACAACTCCAGCGGTATTTTGGCACGAGGTACAAGTAATTTGGAATGAGATATACCTCAAGAAAAAATCGATCATTCCATCAAGAGTTAATCCAGTTCTGAGTACATAATGCATTATGGAGGCTGAACACTTCATAATTTTTTGCAGTTTTTACATCGGTTGCATTTTTCGGAAATTTTGATCAATTTGTGTTTTTTTTATGCGACTTAGTATAAAATTTGAAATTCAGAATAAATATTCGCCCAGTATCTCTACGATTTATGAAACTTTTTTGACTCAAGAATTTATAAACAGAAATTGTTCGATAGGCTGTGTAAAATAACATTTACTTGGAAGTCAAAAGAATCGGAACAGTTACGAATATTCACTGCTGAATCTGATAGATGCATGAACTTGTTACAAGAGACGATGAAGATCACTTCTCAAAAATCGAAGTGTCGATTATGAGTAATTACCTTCTAAAAATTTGAAGAATAATTTACCAAAAGTTTTCGTATGACTTTTATTAATTCAAATACAAATTACTATTGGGTCTACTCCACTCCCAAGCGTCAACTGATGCTTGGGAGTAGGCAGATTAAGACTCTTGCGGAGACCAACGACGATGCCTGGGGAGTAGGCAGATTGAGGCCCCGGCGTCAAGTCAGAAAACCTTTGCAGCGTGTACCTGAGGAATAGACATGAGTATAAGAGTATGAGTCTTGAGAGAACGATCAACGAAATATATTTAAAAAAATCTGTTTTTCCGTTAACCAGCTGTCGCACCCCTACGAACAAAAACCCTCAGAAGTCGAAATACAACCATACTCCTCAATGGCACCCAATTTGGTTAATATTAATATCATCTTCCATTGGACGATGTTGAGATCCACTTTTAGATTTCTTCTAAACATGTGCTACCGAAATGATTCGATTGGCCGAGGTTGTGGTATATTTGGAGGGTCATATTCGTTCCGTACATAATCAACATTACTCTGTTTCATCCGCTTCGTAGAGCTTCTGGTATAAAGGCACGAAGTAAGGTCAGACCAAAATACAATATCGTCGTTCTGATGGTGGGTGAGTATTTTTTCGTATAAAGCTCCGCGTTAACAGCTCCTCCTTGAACTAGACAAATATAGGTGCTAAAACCCCAGTTTCAGAAGTCGCGCACCCTATTAGAACTTTGTCAGCAAATTTGGCCAAGTCTTCAAATTTCACTTCATGTGAACAATTTTCAATATCGGAGACGTAAAATCCATCATTGCCTATCATTCCAGAATGCGCCAACGTAAAATATTTTAAATTATCCAGTTTGATCACGCGGTTTCTCACACAATGTGTCTGGGTGTATTTGGAATACTTCCTTCTCATTTCAAAACACACTCATTTTTGAACAGTCTTCTGTACGATTTTATACGAAACCCTGAAACGGTCACCTAGCTTTCTACAAAAGATTCCAATTCTGTCTTGAACGCTTTCTACCAGTCGATTAACCCTGTTTAATGATGAAACATATTTTTTTAGTTTTTTTGTAAATTAGTGCAATGTATCCCTTCTTACATTTTTTTATTACTTAGCAACTGAATTTCGGCAAGAATCATAATCTAAGTGTATCATGATCTAAGTCTGATTAAAAAAACAAAATAATGGATTCGACAATAATAGTTCAACTGTCATATTGAATAGTGAAGATGGATAATAATAATTATTCGAACTCTTAAAATCCTAAATTTGTTTTATATTCATTTATTTCACGTCAGGGAATATTCAGTCGAAATAATCAGTTTTAATGTTTTTTTGTATGCTCACGGATGATAAAGTTTCTATTTGCATTTATGAAGAATAGTTGAATTCCGAAAAATATTCAGATATTCTGAGATCGACTATGAGCGATTTTCTAGACAATTTGCCCCTGAACTTGTATCGCAATTCTTGGTATCATCGAATCTGACTCCCCTAGATTTTTATCTTCCGACCCGCAGAGCCACGACTAATCACATAATAACATCATCAATCCATCAATGTTTACAAGCAAATGGTCAGCATTTCAAGCATCCGAGCTAGTGAATTTTTGTCATGTCAGTATCAAATATCAAATAATTGCGAAGATAGTTTCACAATAGTATCTCTTGTTTTTTAGTGTAGAATTAATTTTGTTATCAATTTAATTTTGAAAAGTGTTCGTTCTTCGGTCAAAATAGTAATGTTTGTCATTCACCCACTATGAAATTTCATTCATGTATTCCATTAAACCTTTCTGAACTAATATAAAGTTATCATTCATTATTCAATATGTTCAATAAATACATTTTTCACCGACTTTTGTGATTGAAATGTTATATTTGTATAGAAGCAAAAAAATTATAGAAGAATTCATATCTCATAAACGGTCAGAGATAGGTATAGAACATAGTTGATCGAAGTTGATCACATTGTTTGGCTGAATTCGAAAATTGAATAATATACAGGGTGTTCTATTCGAAAAAAAATAGTAATGGTCGTTTTTCAAAGATACAAATTGAGTCGTATTTTTCAGACACTCTGTATAAAATAAGATTTGAGTTTCGTTCTGAAATAATGACCACCATACCTTATCTCAATGTTGCCAGAATTTGAGTTCGATGTATCAGTTAGTTCAAGCGATATTATATATTCAAAATACCATGTTTTTGCCAAAAAAAAAATAAAAAATGATTATTATTTTGAAAACGGTGATAGATAGGTATAGAACATGGTTCACAAAAGTAAATTGGATTTCGATGCAGAATTCAAAAATGATATAATATATAGTGTGTTCCATTTGAAATTTCCAAGTTGATGTCTGTTACATGTAGATGTGGCAACAACGCGGCGATAAAAATATTTTCAAACGACAGATCACAGCCATCTACATCGGTAACCAAAATTTGAAACTCCCATCTATTTTTGTTCTCTAGATACGTCTAATAGACCATCGAATATGGAATACCCTGTATATTATTGCAAATTTCAAGTTTGTACGACATCGACATTTCAAACTCAATCATTGAAAGATTTGATGTTTTTTTAATGATAATACAGTACAAAGAATGAGGTGTAGCTATAGCTTCAGCTAATTTTAATTCATGATTAGAAAAATATTATTATTCTGTATAGAACAGGATATAAATCAAAATTTTGGGAACACTGCAACAAAAAGTTGCCTCGAGTCTGCATAGTGAACAATATAATGTTTTCAGGGTGTCAGAATATGATATTTAGTTTTGATTTGAAATTATCTATCTTCAGTTACTATTTCTTTACAGATGATACATAAATGTCTTTTATTTTTTGTATTTCGTAATCTTTATGAATCCTTCATAGGATTTACCTTGTTCTTGTATCTGCTTGTAGCTTTTAGTACAGCTTGACGCTTTTTGTCCTCCATCACATAAACACATATTCGGAGATACACATTGCCCTGAACCACATTGTCTCGAGCATATTGCTACAATAAAAATAATATTTTAATATTTTCGTCCAATATTTATATTCTTCTCCTACTTACGTATTATACACAATCCTAATAAATTGTGTCTCTGCCATCCTGGGCAACAGTAGGTTTTTGTTCTCGAGCGGCAAACGTTCGGTCTGAAAAAATATATATTTTGAGTAAGTACTTAGTGTTGATAAAAATAATAATTACCTACTAATATATCGGATGAGTGTGGGTATGGATAATGATAGTTCACATAATTATTATAACGAAATATACAAAATCATATAGTATTAGTTTAATTTATTAGCTTAAGTATCATTCTGGGATTTAATGAATGCTTATCTGATGTACATTAGACGTTGAACCCATATGTTGCAAACTGTGGTTTCTTCTAATGTTTATTCTCAACTTACTCGAACCCATTACAATAATGCACGTGAAAAAGATCGTATATATACTGTAGGAGATGATTTGATCATAATGTAGATATCTAAATCATAAATCTAACTCATAGAAATGTTCATCAGAAGAACTAATTTTATCTAAATTATACGTTTTACATTCCACAAAATTGATACAATTTCGATATGAAATACTAGATAAGCAATTGATTACAGAATCGATGAAAATTTATAATTCCACAGATTTCATCGTTATTCAACTCTATTTAACATAACTGATAGAACTCAACTATTTAATATAATCTGAAGTATCCCACAAAAACGTACGATAGCCAAAATCTACCGCCAAGTGAAGACACATCAAGCTTTATCCTAGGCTCAAATCAGGCTCCTGTAGTCTAATTTCGATTAGATCGCATTTGGGTTCGATTTTTGAATTGAAAGTTTAATTCGAATGTTCATATGATAGAGCTGAGACAACTTGCAATATAGGACGTGATCAAGAAAATGAAGTTAATTATTATTTGAACTGTTTTGAAGGCAAACGCATATACGGACCAGTTTGTAGAAAGAGCGCTCATTGAAAAACAATAAATCCACATAAAAAAGAGTACATGATCATCACATAAATTTCACGAATGCATTGCTGGACTCGACTGTTCTTAAAGAACAAGGCTGAGTACATAAATACAATAACATATCTCCTTACAGATTTGGTTTCAGAACAACTTTTAGAACTACCGCCATATTGAGATCTCTTCTCATACAAACAAACTCCAAGAACACGTACCATCTGACCTGAAAGACTCACCATACAAACTAATCGGCTTCGTTGAGGAGCTGGGTTTATTTGGTCTAGTGTGAATAGATGTGAGCCACAATAAACCCTTGCGGGTTACGGTGCAGGGTCGAATAGACCCACTCACTTTGGACCTAACCTAAGATAACACGCATGAAAAACTGATATGGATATGTTTCCGCGACAAAAGTTATATAGGTGACATATCAAGACCCCTAAATATTAGACAAAACGAACATCCTTAATACGTAAAAAGAAGGCATGTAACATGACCGTAAATAGCGGAGCTTATTTTAAAATCAACTGAAATGAAATAAAATAGTCATCAAATAACGAAAAAGTGAGAAATCTCAACGAATCCATTTTTAGTAGATATCAGGTATAGTAACACCTGGGCTGAAAAGTCACGGGCCTAAATGTTTTTTTTGTTCAAAGTTGGCTGCTTCATTTCAGCGTCGTTCTAACTTTTCAATACCACTTTTGTAGAACGATTTATCTCTTGCCTCAAAATAGGCCTCAGTTTCAGCAATAACCTCTTTATTTGAGGAAAATTTCTTATCGGTCTGCGTACAGCCAGTAGTCGCTGGGAACCAAATCTGGCGAATACGGTGGATGTGGGAGCCATTCGAAGTTCAATTCGTGTAGTTTGACCATTGTTTTTATTGACTTGTAGCACGGTGAGTTGTCTTGATGAATTTTTTTTTCTTTTGCCATATGCGATCGTTTCTTTGCAATTTCGGCCTTCAAACGCTCTAATATCGCTATATAATATTCACTGTTGGTGGTATTTTCCTTCTCAAGATAGTCGATGAATATTTCACCACGCATATCCCAAAAAACCGAGGCCATAACCTTTCCAGTCGATTGTTGTGCTTTTGGGCGCTTTGGACGAGATTCGCCAGTTTCTCTCCATTCAGATGACGATCATTTTGATTCAGGAGTTAAGTGATGATTGTCACATATCAATGCAACAATTGTTTGTTATGTTAGAACATGGCCAAACACTGCTCAGAATCATCAAGACGTTCTTGTTGTTGGTCAATAGTGAGCTCGCGCGGCACCCACTTTGAACAGAGCTTTCTCATAGTCGAATTCGTATGCAATATAAAGCCAACACATTCTTTTGATATCCCTACGTCAGATAACTCACGCAACTTCACTTTTCGACCATTCAATACGATTTTGTGGATTTTTTTCAGCAGCTTCCTTTTGAAGGCTAGTTCTAACTGAAAATGCGGTGAGTGCACTAAGACTAGCGTCATCTATGTGTTATGCCCGAAACTTTTCAGCCATGTAGTATTTTTCAACCAACTCTGCTGAAATTTATTGACTTGCTGAGGCAAGAGGTTGAAAAAGGAAATATGAATCTTAATTGAATTACAAATAAAGAAAATTGCATACATATTGTTTTTCAGTAATAACACATTTTATTAATAGGTCATATTAATGATTGTGAAAAGGTAATGGCTAATTGAAATCTTCTGAGATTTATATTACGCAGTAACTTTACGGGGTAAACTTTTCGGTTTGCTCTGCATTACACTTGAGGAGAATCTTCGATTTTGAAAAACTTTTCATCACGTTTAAAAAAATGAATGGAATATTAATCAGAATTGTCATAAATATAGAGAGGTGAATGACGAATTAACAATAACACACAAACACAATAACAACAAATACAACAATGATTGACGAGACAGGCATTGAAAAATTAACTTGATGAAATTATGTGTGTATTTCGGAAAAATTTTATAATTCGTATATCAATACGAATTAAAATTCGAATCTAAGAACCCACTCTTGCCCAAGCAGGGCATCAATAAATTCACTATAAAAAGATAATCATTTCAAAATAATAGGTTCCATTGCAGGTATTCGTAAAAATCAACAACCATGTTATCGAATTAGTGGTCTGAATTGGAATTGGATGTCATTATTACATCTGCAATGATTTTCAGCTATAATATCCCAAGGACATTGATAACTAACGAAATAATTTTATCACAGTTNTCATTTCAGGTTTATTGTTGCTTAATATAATTGTTATTTTCAACTACTATTCTTTTTAATTATTTTTTTACTTGTTTCAGGGATTTCAAATCATTTTATATAATAGACAATGGAAGTCCGAACTAGTGAAATTCATCACGAAACATTGTCAATCACCTTCAAACATAGAAACATTCATATCTTCAAGAAATAACTGCTCAAGATCATGCAATCCGTACAATATTTTCGTCATATGTTAAACCAAATATATAAATTTCTCAAGGATAATTTACAACCTCTCTCAACTATAATATTTTAACCGTTGTACCTTATTGAATAAAATACAATGGCAATATCGATTTTTATCCGTGACACATTTTAATCATACCTCATGTAATTTCTCTTAGACACCTATATTCATCATTGTATAAATCAAATCAAGCATATTGAGTTTCATGCATTATGGTTGCATGTCGAGAACAATCAGTTCCAAGTGAAGATCGGAAAGATGGTAATCTGAACAAACGACACTCAACAATATGTTTATGATGTAATCGAAATGTCAGCGGGTTCGGTGTAATAAATGAATTCGTGAGAATGAAGGTAGACAACAATAAATTAAAAATAATGAGCTACATCGTTCACACTTATTGAAACGATTATGAAGTGCGTGCCCTCATATATTATAATAATTAGTTGTTCAGGCCCCTGACATATAGTGTACGTATAAATCGAGTTGTTTGGGATACTAGGGAGATGATTTTCCATTCCAGAAGGTCCGAGATGTTGTGAAAATCTCTCGAATACGCTCAAATATTCTGGACTATTCTAAACATTTTAGACATAACAGGCCTTGAGTCGTCAGTGGTCTTTCGCATAATTTTTTTCATCTACGATACTCGCTCGGTGAGCTCTGTGCCGCCATATTGACCGAACTCGATATTGACAAATTTTTCGTGTTTTCAAAAGTAAAAAAATGTTTTATTCAAATCACGTGAAGGAACAATTCGTTCGAGCCAGTCTCAACCCCCTTCCAGTGTAGGTTAATGGACTGACACCTATCAGAAAACAACTACTCCCCTGGCTAATACTACGTTGGATTATATCCGACAGGTGTCAGTACAGGATTCTCCACTGAAGTTATTACTGCATATGCTGTTGGCGATACAACTGTCGATGATTTCCGATAATTGAAAATCAAATTCGTTCAGAGTATCATTCCTCGAACTAGGCTGAAGCAGACAGACAACAAACAACCGTTTTGTCATCATCCCATCTGTCTGTGAAGGAGATAATCAACCGCATATCCGAAGTTTGCCCAAATCCTCGTATATGGAAAGAAAACTTTTCATATATAGTCATATAATCAGTGGGCATACTTGAAGACTGGCTATAAATCAAATCGTCTGAAGGAACAATTTGTTCAGGCCAGTCTACTGTTTGATGATGAGAATAGAATTGAATGCAATTTTTTTCTACTGTTGAATAATTTTTCTATTGAAAAACACACATTTCTTCACACCGATAGTTATAAAAATAAATTCATAACACTTAATTTAACCTTTTACATACGTGTTGAATACGAATTTCTGTGAAATGAATTGCATTTTTATCCAAACAGTCATTTGAAATCGAAATATAAATTCTCTCGCTCATTTACATCAGATTCAAAAGTAAATTTTGTTGGCCATTTTGGGCCACGGTGGAAAATCATTTTTGTAGGGGGGCCAGTTCATAACCCAGAGTATAATAATAATAAATGAATTTATTGACAGCAGAAATGACATGTTAGAATACAGAAAAAAAAAACAAATTTGTCAATACGATACAATATTGAATAGAGTTCATTTTTCCTCTTGCACCTTACAAAACGAAAAAAAGATGAAAAAAAAAAACAAAGGGCCTCAATTATAATTCTGATAGCAAATTTTATTGAATCAATTTATCAAATGACTTGTTAGGGCGTGTCTTTACTAACTAAATTTCACATACTCAATGATTTATATTTATAATTTACAATTTGAAGTACCTAAATTTCAAGTACCTGAGTTTCAAATATTACTGGAATTGAAATGACGGTTTGGTGTTGAGAATAAACTCCAGTAATATTTATTACTACACCAAAGGTTCCAATCAGTGCTAATTAACTAATTTAACGTTTTATGTGTACCTGAGTTTGTAATCAATGAAATAACCTGTGCTAATATCCCAAAATTTCGCCAAATTATATCTAGTGTACTTTTATTCTTCTGGGGGAGGCCCCCGTGATCCCCCTAGATCCGCCACTGTATAGATGATGTAGATATTTGGTTGTCAATGGTTGTCAACTACAAGCTTTGTCAACAGAAAGACGAATTAGTAAGCCTCATCAAGCAGCTTAACGAAAGGCTGTATGTACTAGAGGAAGATAGACTGAGGAACATCTCCAAAGATGAACAGCCCAAAAAGACGAGAACGAAATCAAGGACAGAGAGGAAACGCGCCAAGCCAAGTGGCCACGAGGCCCGAATAGCATGTCAAACACCGATTTGGAGAAAGACGGATTTGAACTAGTGGAAAGGGCACGACCTAACCGCAAAACAAGACGGCGCCTAGCGCAGGAGAATGCCGCGAAAGCGGAATCTCAAAGAGAACTACAAACTGAGGATATGAACACAGGAAACGGCAACTATTGAAGAAATGGTGCCGATCAATAAAGTCGAATGAAGGAAAGCGCCTTGATTTTTGAAAGAAAGGAAACTGGACTTCCATACATACTCTATTAGAAAAGAAATACCACTCCACGTGGAAGAAAAAGACGCTTCCTCTATTCCTAGTGAAAATGCCTAAGACAGAGACGAAAATATTCGCATTGAGAACATGCGTACACCTAATAGTGCCGGATGAACCGCAGAGAACGAACAGGGGGGTAGTATCCCAATGCCACCGATATCAATTTTTCGGGCACGCACAACGATGCTGCCACGCAACCGTGCATTGCGTGGTATGTGGAGAAAAGCACGAGAGCAGAGAATGCAAAAAAACGAGCGATACGGCAGCGAAATGCGCTAACTGCTTCGAAGCGCATCCAGTGATAACGAAAGTAAAGGCACCTAAAGGCTGTCTTTCGACCACAAGAGGTCAGAAGTCCATCTTGCTGAAGGGCCCATCAGCAGATTGACGTTCACTCAGGGATGAGTGGGGAGTGGATGGACGAGATTCTAGCTTCTGTGTAACCGTGTGGAGAAGATTCTATCTCAGGGTACCCAACCCCGGGGATCTTTAAAAGGCATTACAAAATGGAAACTTTATAAAAACAACTATAAAAAACAACACTGGGAAACACAACCAATTATGAAATATTATTCAAAATTGTTGTGGTTGGTTTCCAGGTTTTGCTTTGGTCTTTTTTGATCACAATCTCCAAACGTTTCAACTGCAACTGCAGCAGTCATCTTCAGTGACGTGGTCGAAGTACTCATCTTGATGTATCAACTGAAAATGGAGTTTATACGTCTAGAAGAGTAGTTCGACCACGCCCCTGAAGATGACTGTCGCAGTTGCAGTTGAAACGTTTGGAGAATGTGATCAAAAAAGACCACGGCAAAACCCGGAAACCAACCAAAACATTGATACCAGATGTGAAAGCCTACATTCCTATACTTATTTGAAATTTTCAGAAATTTTGCGACGTTCTTCTTGGATCCCAGGTTACTAACGATATTAAGATTATGCAGTTCTAGAAGCGGAAGTGAATGATGATGAAAATTCTAAGTTGAATCTGAGACTTTGTATGAAATAATTGCCTTGTTACTGGAGAAAACAATATTAAAGAATGCAAAGGACGTCTTTCGCTGATATCCCAGAAGACTGTAATAATGGTGTCTATTGTTTACATTAACAACGCCCAAGATAAGCTTGAATGAACATAAAAAAGCTAGCACGACGCCTCGGGGTTCCACCTCATAATCATAATTGAAAATAATACATATAATGACCGCCACAGTACAGAACGACCGGAACATGGCACAAGCTACAAGCTCAAGGAGTCCATTTATCGATACCGTACGGTCATAATAAATGAGAATAAATAGCAATCATTTTTATAATTCGTGACTGGTAGTGAGTTGGATAGTAATCGATAGTTACAATAAAAGAAGAATGCCCTGTAGTATATATCTTTAGGTGTCCGGGCTCTTGAGATATATGAATATTACATTATTGGAGTTATGAAGAGGACCATAAAAAATGATAAATAACGTTTCTTTTATACATCTTCTAGCGATGGAGATTTCTAACCTTGATTTTTCATTGCCCTCATTCCATAAGGAATACCACAAATTGGGGTAACCTACTTAGGCCACTGGGATTACTAAGAACAATTTTTAAACTGAATTTTCCATTTTGAATTTGAATAGTTTTTCGGACATACATGATATGGCCGTATTTGGTGATGACTTTATTTGATTTCTTTTGTGTTTTAGCGGTGAGATTACATATATTATTGTTCATTCTAATACTAATTTGGCCAGTATTCTAATAAGTTCATAACTTAGGAAACAAAAAATGCAGTTATAGATTTTTTCAACTCCCGATATTCATACATGGGAAAACAAAAGTCGCAAAAAATAAAATTGTGGTCTTCGATACTTTCTACTTACGTAGTACAAAACGTATTTATCTTTTTTCTTCGATTTTGAGTGATTGCACTGATTTATAATGAACATTTTCACGAATATGACATTTCAGAAGAAGTTTTCAACCCAACGAAACAATCATTGCCAATGGAAAATCTGGAACCTGATTAGTTTGTCATTGTCGAACTGATTTTCTATGAAGGGAGTAGTAAAAATATAATTTTGTTTAGCACTGGTTCAGCCGGTTGGAAATGAATTTGTATTCCTGCTCGTAGATTAAGATGACAAGATGGAGAATAATATCAATTTGGCGACACAACACGCGCCTCGTATTCAATGTGTGATGGATGGATTACAGAGCGGCAAACAGGCTTTTCATGCCCGCAGTGAGGCAAATAGCCGCCAAATCAAGACGTATCGATCACACTTTGATTCAAAGTGTGCTGCTGACCACCAAGACAAACAACAATTGCCTCGATAGGATATGAATATTAGCGGTCGCTAAAAAGTCATAATTATCAAACTTTTCAGCAAATGTCAGCATTTACAATTTTATTTTATTTTCTGGTCATTTTCCAGCCAGAGAAGTCATAGATAATTCGAATTTTTGTTGTTTGATAAAACATTAGAAATGATATGAAATGTTGGTATTATTATATAGGCGACTTGATGTATAATCCGTAGTATATATGATTTGCATTTGAAAATACAGTGGATGAAAACTGAAAGGACACTTGATACACCCTGTATAATCAGAGTATCAAGGTATTGGTATGATTTTGGTGTTATAATTTTGCAACAATTGAGAAAATAAATAAATCAAGTAAACAATTTCAAGTGATTTTCCTTTGTACGGTCGACCGAAGCAACAAATTTATGTTTACATTACCCGTTGTATATTTATATCCCTGCATTGAAAACAAACAATTTTATACTTTATACCAACAAGGAAAACTCATCCATCCAGCATACCTTGAAGCTGCTGGAATCCATCCAGAAAAGAGCCATCCGTCTAATTGGAGACGCGAACATCACTTGCAACCTTGATAGCATGGAACATCGAAGGAAGGTTGGGAATGTCTCTCTTCTATAGCCACTTTCACGGGAAGTGTTCAAGAAACTTGGCAGATTTGATTCCATCAAGATCAGCATTACATATCAGAAATACGCGACGGACTGTGCCTGCTCATCGTTTTGAGGTTCAACTCAGTACACCTCGAATGAATTTCACTAATTAGAAACTCTTACATTTGGAGAACTACGTTCATGTGGAATAAACTTCCTGAGAACGTTTTCCCAAATCGATTTTATCTCCAGCGATTCAAACCCAATGTGAATCGCAACTTTCGCACAGGCAACGAAATCCCAATTTTCAAACATAGTAGTACACTGAATGGAATTGGCCATGAAATGGCCACATATAGAAACGTCATTTGAATCAACTCAAAAGAGATAGTCTCTGGAAATACATGTGACGTCAAATGTCGATACCATTCCTCGATCTGACATACTTGTATATACTGTAAATATTGATTTGTGATATTAAATAGGAAGGTCGTGTCATAAACGTTACTTTTAGCACCCTGTACCGGGATTCCAGATATTGGTGTAAAAACTAGTTCACTTTTTATATGTGATTAAATTTTCGGAAATGACGAATAAAATTGTCGGACTTCTTGAGTACGTATGACCTCAAAAAGTCAATATACAATAATTGAAAATTTTTTTTTCACTATTTCCATATCAGCTATATTAATTCATTGCTAGAGTATACATTTATCGTACATGGGACCAACGTAAAATAAAGATGTAGTATTGAACGCCATTATAAATTATAGAATGCAAATGTCACTCGTCAAAGAACTACGATGTAGTCACAATATCTCTTATCATATAACTAATGAAAGATTGAAGTGCATACGGTTTAAATATATTTTTGATATACCTAACTAATCTACCTAAGAGAAATGCTATTCATGCTACAGGTAGAAATATTAGAAAATAGTCTATTAGGTCATGAGGAACAGGATTCAGGTAAAAGTATTAAGAAAATTTTAAGATTAACCATAAGAAATATGCCTGGAAGTTGATATATCTATTTGATATCTAGTCAGTAAAATACTGAAATGTTTTTCATTTCATTTGAATAATCGAAATTACTTGTATAAATATTCCTCAAAGAAGAGAAATTTTACATTTGACAACAGTTTTTAATTCTCCTTTCCTGTTCTTCACAGGTTGGAAATGTTTAACTTCACCTGTATGTATGTATGTTTGTTTATTTGTCAGTTCATTTGTTTGTAACTCTCCTTTTCATTTCATATTTATTCCCGTTTGGATGCTCGGGATCTGTATTTGACAGAATTGTCGACATTATTGCTTGATCTATTCGCAGGCTGTGAAAGAACTGGTAATGTCAATCACGAGAAGTTCGAACACTGAAACAAATGAAGAGAATACTTTTCAAATTGCTCTTCACCTTGTTGAAAATCCGTATGTGAGTACCCGAGACCTCAGCAGGGAATTAAAATTTTCTCAAACCAGCGTGTCTCAAATGATACGAGGAAGCAAATTTCATCCTTACCATATGCAATTGATGCAAGAGTTAAGAGGAAGAGATTTTGAAAAGACGTCTTCAATTCTGTCGATGGGGTTTAGAAAAGATCATTCGGGAAAATGATTTTTTTGATTTCGTGTTATTTTCTGATGAAGCGACTTTTTATAATAATGGAACTGTGAATCGGCATAACATGCATTATTATGCAAAGGAAAACCTCCATTTTGTTCGTTGCCTGAACCATCAACAGCGTTGGTCACTTAATGTTTGGGGTGGAATTCTCGGAAAAAGAGTTATCGGTCCGTATTTTTTGGATGGGCATTTTACTGGAAGAAAACATGTAAGATTTCTTCGGCATGAGTTTTCGAATTTGCTGGACGAGGTTCCATATGGAACCTGACCTGACGAAAATAGATTTTTTTATGGGATTGTATCAAATGGATTGTCTATAAAACGAATAATCACTAGAGCTTTCAGGGAAATCCGAGAGGATATGCAAGTACGTGTAGAGAATTCGTTTAAAAAAAGACTGACAATATGTGTTGCAGAGAATGGTCGCCATTTTGAACATCTTTTGGGCTCCCCTATTCAATAAAAAAATTACTCGTTATTTTTCATAATGAAAACATTTTGAGTAAGTGAATGTAAGTGTATAATTTGTTTTTAGTATAGTATAGATGAAAAACTTGGTGGAATGTTGAAACATTTCATACAAATGAAAAATACAGGGTGTTCCCTTTGAAAAAGTTGAATTATGTCTGTTTTAAAATGAATAAACTTGACCGGTTTCACCGAGCACCCTATATATTGTTTCCGAAAGTTGAGATTTCAGAAATTATCATAGACCTATCCCCTTCTTTCCAGTAAAAAGATTCTGTTTTACCTTCTTCGCGTTTTCTTTCATTTCCTGTGTTTTTTTAGTAGTTTCTAATTCTTCACGATTTCGACTGTCTTTCCTCGCTTAATATTAGATCTAGTCCGTTTAGAAGTTCTAGGGATGGCCATGATATTTTTTGGAGCAATAGAAAAGGATGTACTCGTAGATGGCTGTTGCTCATCATTGCTGGTTAGATCTTTATTTTAGGAAATGCTCTGATCACTTGATGCTGATGGCGATGGTACAACGGTGTTCAAATCTTTATCATTCATTGATAACAATGGTTCAGTGTCACCTTCATTGCTAGATGTGCCAGGTTCCGCTGTAAATGTCTCATCATTGACTAGAGTTGGTGTCATATTTATTTGAATAGCTGCATGATCGGCAGTTACTGATAATTCAGGTTCATCGATGATGAGCGCTTCTTCGGGTTGAATTATCGATGGTCCTGATTCGTTATCTCTTGACGTTGCTTCTGGCATCTCAATATCAGTGGTCGCTGCTGCCAAAACATCTGCTTCTGTGAACACTTCAGGGTTTAACGGCCAGATGCCAGTGGCTCGAAAAGCATTATAAACAGTTGACAAAGTTGCAGCTTTTTGGAAGGCTTTGTCGACTAGCTCTGAAAGTTGAAATTGGATTATTACTTTTCCCAAATTGAATCTCAGCCAGTTATTTGCATCTTCGGTATAATAAGTGGAAACAGGTTTCATAAATCCTACATCTAATGGTTGTAGTCTATGTGTGCAGCGAGGCGGAAATGAAAGCACATGCACACCGTTATCCCGTCCTAAATTGATAATATCCATGTTTTTTGTGTGACTTGCATGCCCATCAAACAAAAGCAAGACTGGATATCGACGATCGCTCTTGAAAATTTAATAAACTTCTTGAATCACTCTGTAAAACTATTTTTTTGTATCCAACCGCTTTCATGACAAACCGCCGAAGATCCTCGTGGAGCATTCAGCATCAATTCGGGTTTCATCACGGGAACACGAATAAGGGAGGCATGTAAGACCCGTCCGCACCGAAGTAGCAAACGACAACGACATTAATATGCTGGTCTCGCTCAGCAGAAGTTTCTTTCCTTTTGTACCAACAATACGAGGCATACTTTTTGGTACCGTTGTCATACCCATTTCATCGACATTGAAGATTCGCTAGGATGTCAATTTATACTTTGTTGTTATATCTGTTAATAAATCGAAAAACCGTTTAACCTGAACTTGGTTGAATCCAGATGATCGAGCTGCTGAAGTGGGTTCTGGTTTTCCATATTTTTGACATAGGATGGTAGTTCTCTCTCTTGCTCAACATTGAAAATCTTTAATCTTTAGTGCTTTCATATTTGGTAAGTCTTCGTATTAATGTAGTCTTTGGAGCATTAAATGAAGCTACATTTTCGATGGCATTTTTCATATCCTCCTCACGCCAAGATTGTCGGTCCGACTTTTTTTTATAGTTGTTAACCATCTGAAATGAAAATACCTATTTTTAATATCAAATTATGTATGTATAATCATAAACCAATTGCATTGAAGGTAAAACTGACTACGTGGTCCATTTACCCGTTCCGTTTTGTCTTTTCGGTATGCATGTAAACAATAAATTATTTTGAGGTTAAGATTGAGGGGAATCTTGTCTATTTAATGTTGAAACTAAGTAAAACAAACAATATATCATACAATAATACAAAATCCCTGATATCTTTAACGTAATAAAACTGAAGGCAGATCAAAATTTGCTGTTTTTACATCAAAATTCGTAAAAATCAACTTACCTTGATAAAAACATGGGCCACTGCACGGCCGCTTCAAGGACACTGACCAACTCTAAGTGAAAGGCGACTGTCAAGGTGACGCAAGTCGTAAATAGATGGCATTAACAGTTTATTTTAAAAAACAAGTTCGGTTAATTGACAACACGATGGCTCGCATTATATTCGTCACCGTAACATGACTTCAAATTTAGTTTTATGACTCTTCAGCCAATCATAAAACTCGGTTAGTAAAAATTATCCAATACCAACCGCCAATTCTTCAGTCCACGTGGACTAATTCCTAGCGGCATTAATTCTTTGGTTTTTGAGTTCGCCGATAGCTTTAAGATTACTATATCGGTTATTTCGACTATAAATCAGGTGCACCTGATTTACCAGACACAAAAACCTATAAGGTACTCTCGATTCGTTAAAGGAACATTTTTCTCCGGTAAGAATATATTTTTGCAAAAGAACTTTTATACAGTAAAGCGGGACTCTCATGAAAATGTAGCAGAGGATAAAATGTCTAGTTTTCACTTGTATATTCAGTATACATATGTTGGATATACTCATGAGAGACATTTTCGTTCCGGGAATGAACGACACAAAAATTTTGAACAGATTTTGCGAATAAGATGCCTCTAACGTAACAGTGACCTCCAAGAAAATTGTGAAATTGGCTTAATCCAAGGAGTCAGCGCTTCAAGATGCATCATGACAGAAAAAAGTTAAATCATAAGGTGTAGTTTGTGAAATTACTTTAAATAATAAATCGATTCTTGGTTCATTACACAAACAAACATCCCGTAAAAACAACAGGGGAAACACTTGCGAAGTTGATGCTAAGACGAAAATATACCAGAAAATACATCAGTGACGTCAAACGTCGATATAATTCCTTGACTAGAAGAAGCCAACTTGAACATCCAGAACGTTGAGGAAAATTGATAATGCGCATCACTTACCCGCATTTGTGATAACAGGGGGAAGGTGAGTTGTTCTTGTTGTCCAGCATTCATTTTTATAGTAATAAAGAAATCACACCCAAATGAGTAGTGTAATTCATGATTTATATTCTATTTGAACATTCATTTTAATATCCACATAGAACAAACTTCATACTCAATTCTCACCTTTAATCAGCATTTAACTAGACTGCGCCACGTTTCGTGTTGTAAATAAAAACTACATTTCGACAGGACTGTCTTTATTTCGCAGTCAAAATACATAAAAACGCACTAGCACAAAATAAATATTGCTGGAACAACCCAGTAGAGAACAAATCGTATTGCTAAATGTACCTGTACAAGATATGAGCTCAATCGTATGCAACATATATTTCAACTTTATTTTATTAGCAACATACCCTAAAAAATGCCTCGCTGATGATACAAAATTGTTCAGCTTTAAAATTAATTGGTTCACCAGAAATGAGGACAAAATATAAAAAAGGTAACCTACGATTTCACGATATACAATAATTTTTAAAAAAGAATTTCACTATCCCCATATCAGCTATAATAATTCATTGTTAGGATATACACTTACCGTACATGTGAGACCAACATAAAATAATTCGCGAACAGTTTTTAACATAGTAATACAAATTAATATAAATACATTAATTTCAATATGTTGATATATTTTCATAGTAAAACACATAAGTAAAATCCACTTGTACTATTGAAAAACAAAGAGTGAAGTCAAAGACTTTTGTTAGGTCTCCTAAATGGTGCAGGAGATGCGACACCTTCCACTTTCTGTTGAATAATTTTTCCATAACCCCCTCTGCCAGCATCAAAGTCCGTCCTGTATTCATCGCGGACTTGTCCACCAGATCTTCCTCGTCCGTATTGCCTTCCTTCGACGAAACCTATATCCCAATCGGTTCTCACTATTCTATCATCGAGCCGTGTACCATTAACATACCTCATGCAATTTTCGGCATCGGCCCTCTTATAATATTCCACGAAACAAAACCCACACGGAACTTTCTCATATTTGTCCAAACCCATAACGATTCTTTTAATATCTCCACACATGGAGAAGAGTTCATAGATTTGTTCCTCTGTTGTGTAATACGACAAATTTCCCACATACATCGTGGTCGAAATTCTCAAAAGTCGTTCTTGTTCTGCTAGGGTGCCTCTGAAATGCTGATCACGGTAAGTGCTGAGACCTGCTGAAGATGTAGTATTGAACGCCATTATAAATTATAGAATGCAAATGTCACTCGTCAAAGAACTACGATGTAGTCACAATATCTCTTATCATATAACTGATGAAAGATTGAAGTGCATACGGTTTAAATATATTTGTGATATACCTATCCAATCTACCTATGAGAAATGCTACAGGTAGAAATAATAGAAAATTGTCATGTCATGAGGAAGGGGATTCAGGTAAAAGTTTGAACATTTTAGAATTAACCATAAGAAATATGCCTGTAAGTTGATATACCTATTTGTTCTATGTTTTTCATTTTACTTGAATAATCGAAATTACCTGAATAAATATTCTTCTAAGAAGAGAAATTTTACATTCCAAAGGAAAATACCAATAGTTTTCAATTCTCCTTCCCTGTTTATCACAGGTTGAAAATGTTTATGAATGGACATGCTTCCTTTCCAAAAATATATAAAAGAATTTTACATATGAAACCTATTTCAATATGACACAGAGACATATTCAATAATCAATTTCTGTACAGAATCATATTGTGAAAAATCTTTATATTACATCGTATAATATATTATGTAGTCTATAAATTATATTCTGATCATCTTACAGTGGAAAAATATTTTTGGCTTTCTGCTAATCCATGAATGTAGAGAAAGAGGGAAACTGCTAAAGAAAGGAGAAAATGAAATGAAATAGATCAATGCCAAATCATTGGAATATCACTTTTTCTCATACAGTTCGTAATGGAATCGTAACAAGAACGTTACACTTCGTAATACATGAAAGAGTATTGATATTAAGTTTCACTTTCATGAAGAATTTTTATTACATTCTCCAAGTGATTTATAGAACTTTCGGGTAAAAACACTTGGCTTGAACTCCTTATCAGCTCCTTTTTGGATAACTTTGAAAGATGTGTATATTTCATGTGTCAATATGCGTTTTGAGAGTGACTCAAGTTAATTATACGAATGAAGATTGTTTGAACGTAATTATTATATGTAGGGAATAGTTCGAGAGTGTTGAACTTTGTCTGAACGTTATCCCGATAAGTGGCCGTCAACAAACAAGACTGTCGGTGCTATACTTCAAAAATGTTTTTGTGAGTTTGTCTCTTTTGTGAGATGTTTCATTCTCAATTGTCATTTTCAACGATGAAAACTATTCTAAAAATGCATAAATTGATTTAGTTTGATGATTTAGTTTGTTAGCTATAGTAAAAGTAACTAAACCACTCAATAAATCAAATTTAAAAAAATTAACGTAACTTGCAGAGCTGTTTTATAATGTATTTCCATAAAATAAAATTTGTGTGAATTTGCAGACGGTCGTGCAGTTCAAAAATTGCAGAAGAATATGAAATGAATGACAAAACTGTCCAAATAAAGTCATGTCTCACAAAACTATAGGCAAATGGTAAAAAAAACTTTTTACTGAATCGGTGAGTCTTTTTCTCTCGTCCTTTCTGGAAGAAAAATCTATTTAAAAATTGACGAATTCCTGTCAATTTCCACATGCAAAATTAGTATATTGTTATGTATAGATATCATCCTATTATATGAACTATGCAGTTCCTTGAGAATAATCAAGGTGAAGAGGATTATTCTAATATCCGAAATTTCAAGTTTTTGACACACATTCACTTAAATAATTCATAAGTTTTGTGCATGCTCAAGTTCGCACCATATGAAACCCTTTTTTATTATCAATTTTACGAAAAAAAGTTATTCCTAATAAAAAGTTCTGCATGATCTCAAACCTAAAATGCAACCATCATATATCAATATTTTTGATGAATATGGAAATATTCTGGTTTGTCACATTTTGCCAATAAAATTTGAATTCCACAAAGAACATTAACAGGTCAAGTTTGACAAGATTAACCTATTTCGTAGAACTATTGTATCATATTATTATATAGATTTCCTTAAAGAAAATGCGTAATTTTCGTAGATGGTCGTGCAAGTCAAAATGTATGTTGTAGCAAAAGAAAAAGTAATAATTCGAATTTGAAGCTTGTCAAATAGTGAAAAAAAGTTTTACGGAATCGGAGAGTCTTTTTCTTTTCGTCCTTTTAGAATCCTTCCGTAGGTTTATGCCTATAGTATCATACGATTCATAAACACAGAATGAGTGTAAGTCTATTACGAAATTTGATCTGATTTATTAATGAACAAAATTGCAATTTCCACGATTATATGAAACTTCCATTTTCATTTCGTCAGATTTTGCTGTATACTCTAATGCTATGTAGTTTATCATAATGGACTTTGTTGTTTCATGGGAACAACAAAATTGGATTCAATTATACTAAGTTTTATTAGTCATTTTACGAAAAAAAGTTAGCCCTTTTAAAAAGTTCTGCATAGTATTAAACTTAAATTGCAACCATCAAATATAAATTCTTTTCAGTCGTATATGCGGTTTATCAAAAAATATGAATTTGATACAAGAGTAATCACTTTTATTTTTGACGATATCGAAATCTGTTATTGGGAAAAGCCGATCAGAACTAAAAACTATATTCAAATATGCAATCTCATCCAATAACCTGAAAAAACATGTTTTTCCTTTTATATCTACAATAGCATTGCAAATGTAACTGTAGATACGTGAAATCTAGATCAAGATCTTCAGATGATGTGGTGCTGCAGGTTTTTCCGGGTTTGCCTACAGCTGAAAAAGCAAATGCGCCACTGGAATCAATGAAGTCGCCCCGGAGCGCCAATAAATTTTTATTGTTGTTTTTATTTTTATCGTTGTTATAATATACACCAAATTAAATATTTTGGATGCACTGATAAACAAATAATTTCTTGATAGAAAGAATGTTTTGACAGTGAACGTCAATAATATACCGGTGATATTTAGTGTGTGATATTTATAAAACTAATCGTGAAGCAGCTGAAATATTTAACAGACATCCAGAGAAAAATATACAACATATATCACTAATGAGAATTAATTAAAAATCAAATCATCTGGAGATGTATATAATAAATTCACAAACAAACATCGAAAACCTGTTACAAGTGAGAAAGTGAAGTTAAATGTAATGTTATATGCAGAGGAAAAACCTGAAAAAGTGAAAAAGGGCATCTTCGCTTCCGGATAAAATTGGTAAAGATACAATATATCCATACGTTAAAACCTGGATACTACGAGAGACGACTAGATTTTTTCTTATCCAAGGAAAGCTAGACGATCTTTTTTTGACTAATAAAATATTTTTTTCTGACGAATCTACATTCACGTCTGATGGACATTCTCTCCGCAAAATTTTTGATGGTGGAGTAACTCCAATCCTCACTTTACGAATAAAACTCGTCATCAATATTATTTTTAAAACAACGTTTGGTGCGGCATTTACAAGAATAAAATAATTGGTCATGTTTTTCGACAATCTATGACTTGTGATGTACTGTTTGGAACCTATGGTGTACTAATGAATATAATGATCAATTTCAAGATGAAGATGATAAGTTGGTGATCAAAACACGTATCGAGGTGTTGAAATAACGGTTTGGTGTTGGGATAAAACTCCAGTTATATTCATATTTAATCTACGACTTGTCAACGATATCTAATTTTTTTTACAAAATCAGTTGTATGATTTTCTTCGTGATCTTCCAAGACATGAAGGCCAACAGATACGGTACCAACAGGAGGACGCAACATGAAAGTAAGGAAATACTTTGAAAACAGTTTCTATGGAAGGGTAATTCAAAGATATTCTGATGTTTTTTGACCAGCTAGGTCGCCAGATTCAACCCCAATAGATTTTTCTCTTCTGAGGTTAGTCATGTGGAAAGGTATATCAACAAAGGCTATTCACAAACGAATAACTTTTGAAATAATTATTACGGAGACAATTCCGGGTATAACTCCGAATATAATCAGAAATGTATTGAGGGAATTTTCTTCTTGAATGGAAACCTGTATTGTGAGAGAAGGCTGACACGATGAAGCAATAGTATATTGATAATAAACTATTACACGACCGGTTTCGGGTTTGACCCGTATAAAACTTGAATTGCCACAAAATAAACAAGTCACCAATCACACATATTATTAGCATTGTTTTTAGTTATTATAAATAGTTTTACAACAGTTATTGCAAAAGTTAGATGGTAGTAAACATTATGGAGATATAAGAATAGCTTGTATTATGAAAGTACACTTCCGTTCTATTGTTCACCCAAGTAATTTATAAAAAATTCATAAATATTCAGACAAGATGGAATTTTCTGGAACCACTGCATAGATGTTTAGTGATCCTTTGTCTCAATGTTTTCCTTACGTTTTGTCTTATTAGATACAATTTCAAACAATGGTCCTTTCAATCAAGAAGAAATAATCCAAATGAATTATCTGTGATAGAATTTTGAATGAGTTGTTTCCGAGTGGTTTCACGAGTTGGAAATATTTCTCTTTTATAGCACTATCTTCTTGTATCTCTAATCATTTGATAAATGTGACAAATTGTGTATCGTAAATTTGTATTTATACTTATGAGACTCAAATTGGTGACCTAATTTCAATTCAAACCTTGAGTTTGTAAACTATTAACTTGTCTTGAAAAGCTGATAATTGGTGACCACACAAGATGTGTCCTGTAATTACACTAATAGTGCAGACCTCACTCGATACATATACCGGAACTTATTTGCAATGCACATTTCTATTGCAGCTTTGTAATTTTGTCACCGCCTAGTTCAGTGACTTCATGTTTAATTATACAATATCTTCTATTGAGTTCCGTCGGAATACCGTACGAATTGAAATCTGTACCAATCTCGCGGGCTAACATGTCACTGCCAATGAAGATTCTTGCCTAGATAAAGAGCTGATATTCAAGGATATGCAGAAAATTAGTTTTTTGAAATTACATCCCATTGAAATATTTTTATAATTTGTGAAGATTCGAACGTATTCAATCTATTTTTTTTCGTGTGCTAATTATAATTATAATAATAATTTATTGGAATTTAATGGAACTACTTATTCCCCACCCTAAGGCTCATGCAAGCTAATAAGCCTGATGTAGTTTTTCCCGACCATCAGAGCATGACGATATTTGTCGTTAAGTTTTCAGTTCCCGACGAAACGAATATTTTCCAAAAAAAGAAGAAAAAACAGATAAAATATAAAGCATTTCTATTCGAAATTCGCAGGGTCTATCCAGATCACTCTGTCAAGATGATTGTTCTGATTATTGGAGGCCTTAGTGGAATGATGCCCTGTCTACTCTCGAATCTCAAAATCATACCGGCTTGCCACACTAAAGCAGAAATCTTAGCCGGACAAATACAAAAGGTTGTCATTCTTGGCATACTGCGCTTACTCAGGGCACATGATACTCGGACCCAGTGATCACTTACTCACATCGTTGATTACTTTGCGTGAAACTACGAATCAAAAGACACCTACCTACATCATAATTTTCTATCAATTTGAATTGAACGTGAAATGCCCTTTGTGAACTGAACTGCTCCTCTAGTAAGACAAATGTAATTGAACTTTTTTCCAGGACACAAGTTATCTTGCAATATACGTAAAATGAATCTATTGACCCCGCCCTACCTTACGTGTACGAAAAACTATAGGAAGTTGAAAAACATTATTTTCAGAACAAAAAATATTATGAGGAGATGAAGGAAAAGAAGAAACTAAAAATTTCAAGTTTGTTACTTGAGAATGCTGATATTTTTTCACGAATATGTTTACATTTTTGATAGTTAACTAGTAAATGAGTTCAAATAATAAATACTTTTTCTCAATGAAATCATCGTTTGAAATTCATTATAATTCAGATACATCAATACCAGAAATGTATCTTCAATTTTTGTTGGTTCTAAAAATTCTCTATCAAAAATTCAGATCAATAAATCATGAGCATTCAAATTATAATGACACAAACTCCCAAATATGAGACCAACATGAATAAAATGGAATAACCATTTTTTATTTTAATCTAATTTCTGCATCCCATACTTTCGGAATTGTCTATATTTCACTATAAATTCTCAACTGTGGTCTACTTCATATACAGAAATAGATATTTCTCAATTCCCTCATGATATTGATTATTTATTTCAAAATATCGTCTAGCATTTTGACGACTGAGAAACAAACGTGCCTCGTCTTGTACGCCAAGAAAGACAAGAACGAAGAAAAACATCCGCGCCTTGTCTAGTGACCCTATGATGGAAATGTTTCACTACCACTTTAGGAAACACCCGGTAAATAATTGTTAGGAAATGCTGGTTTCTGAAGCCGGACAACTTAATAATAATGTGAGGGATGTTTCAAAACATCTACTGAATTATAAGTAATTCCGTTCCATTGTTGTTTGTTGTTAACTTTTCTCAATGTGAGAAACGAGAGCAAATGTTGGCTTATATAAATCGCTTGATATCGAATTTATCAGAGGTAATACAAGCACAAGATACCTCTCAAATGGTGTATCTATCTACCCCCAACCAACAGCTTGTATTTCATATCAAAGTGTGATCCTATCAAAACAAACATTGACGTATTCTTTGATTTTTTGAACACATGTATGATCCTGAGTTACAGAGGGAGTCAAGTTTTCATTGAAACACCGTGTATTCAATATTAATTGTCTATTTTATATCAAAATCTATTCCATGATTACGAAACTTTCTGATTTCTGAATTTCTGGAGATTTCATGCAGTTTATATATGTGAGGATTCATAGAAGTGTTTTGTCTTCAGGGAAACTGAAACTGAAAAAAAGTGTACTAGTGTTATTACAAAAATCATCAGTCAACTTCAAATAATATTCTTGAACAATTCTCGAGGTTTTTAAGTAATTGGAAGAAAGAACAGAATATATTTTACACGGAAATAAATAGGGAAAACTTCAGAAGTTGCACGCACGGAATCTTTTCCAAAGTTATTTCACAAGTGGAAATGAAAGATCGGGAATAGGTTATCATCTGAGTAGAGAACAAAAGGTATTATGGGGTGTACCCAGGTGTACCATACTTCCTTTAGATTAAAATTAATTAATTATCCAACATGTTTATTCATTTAACGGCAAATCCAAATCACAAAAAACATATTTAACAAATTGTGAAGAACTGTAGAGTATTTTTGAATGCTCATGTCTGAATTACAATTTACAATGTAATACAATTAAATACAAAATATTAT